>VXAL01006254.1:773734-798110 GCA_013399475.1 Chauna torquata
TACCAGTACACGTAACAGGTTTTTCTCATTCTCCATTCTGGGCACTCAAAAGGTGTCCAGATCCCAGGTAAAAAAACATTCAGACAAAAGTGAGGTGATATTGATTCCATTCTGTCACATTACAGCACTCAGAAAGCAAAAGTTTAACTTTGCCAAGAATATAAACCTCCAAATCTGATAGATATCAATTACTGTATATTTATTTCACAGCTGTCCTTTTTCCCTTTTTGCTTTTTTCTTCTTTCTATGCTTCTCTTGTTCAAGCACTTTGGATCTGGTTCTTAATCAGGTCCTGATGATACTTAATGCCTTAATTTCAGAGCCCACCATTCCCCAATTCCCTTCTTCATTTTGAAATTTCTGCAAATTCTATATTCATCCTCTGTGTGGCTGAGCAGACTGTAATCCCTCATAATAGGCTGATGCTGATCCCGCTCTATGGATTAGCCAGTGTAAAATGCTTATGTAATGAATTTTCATCAATTCTTGCCTTACTCAGCCCCAAGCAGCCCAGGTATATCTAATCTAACTGACTAGCTTTTATCAGCTGCACACAAGAGATGTGAAAATAAGCCTCATTTCAAGCCTCAATCGCATAGCTACAACCATGTTATTATTTATTATATTTAACAGAATGAGTACATGGGAGGAATTCTAAGGTACACTCTGTACTTCTACATCACTGGATTTTGTATGGTGCATGTTTCTTTGAAAATTGTGAAATGACAATATTTTAATGTTTGTTTTTGATTATTTCTGTTAAAAAGAGAGGGAAAAAAATATAGCTGAACTTCAAGTGTAATTCTGTTGCTTTCTTCTTGTGAAATCTATATTCCCATGCCAGATGGTGTGTGAGTTATCAAAGTTATTACCCTAAACTCAATTAGGGAAGAATGGAAGTAATTAAATAGGGAATGAAGTGACAGAACTATTCAAGACAAAGTGTCTAATATAGGTGAGGACTCTAACTTCCATAGGAATTTATCTATAAATTCAGCCTAAAACATAACAGCTGAGCCTTCACTTTCAAATATTCTAAGACATGGTGCAAAATTCAGTACTTACCTAAGTGGGCACATCTCCCAGTGAAATAGTAGTCTACAGAAGGTGGGAGTCATTTTTGTATTCTAGAGGGTCTATTACTAGCAATCAGTAAAAGCAATCTGAGAAAGTTATTGTCCAAATGTTCCTGTGTCTGTTGTGGGAAAGTTTTTCAGGCTGTTGTATGACCTCAGGAATGCTTGTTTCCTTTCTTAATCCTGGCTGTTTCATTCCCACCATGGCAAAACAAAACAAAACAAAACAATTACAGTAAATACTTTTTACCATAAAACCTGTAAACCATTTTACATTTCTTTTTTCTTTCTTGATTTGCCTTTCCTTTGGTGAAGTAAATCTAAACTAGTTGGTACTGAACTGCGGTCATGACCAAGAGATAGAGCTACAGGTTTTAAATGCAATAGCAAGTAGCTAAAATTATTCTTTCATCTACCAATGACGCTCTACTTGAAGGAGAAAAGATGTAAGAAAAACTGGTGAAAACAAATCCTTTTTAGTTATCAAAACTCTTTTCTGCATAGCTTCTATTGACAAAAATCAGGCATTTAGGGATAAAACTAATCAGGATTATTTATTATTGCTTTGCATGCTGTTCACTCATTTTCTCTCTAACACGGATATGTATTCCCAAAATCTTAAGTTATGTGTAGGTGAAGCAGGATGGTAAGGAAAATATGCTTACATTCCGGAATGCTCTGAATTGGTACTGCATGGCTGAAAGAAAAGAAACATATACTGTTCAAGAGCACTGGGATGTAGTCTGTGCTACTGCTACAGGCAAATTCCCTCGCAAGAAAGGGAACAAATTAAATCCTAAGAATGCATGAATCTGTTGTTCCCCTCAGTGGGGACAGAAGTGCTGGGAGGGAAAGGGACTTCAGGAATATACACTGATATTATACCATACCATATATAACAGTACTATGTGGAATGAATATAAGGTTTTCAAGTATAAGCACTGGAAATATGGGAAATACCAGAATTACTTCCGCCTTTGTTTGCCTCACATGTTTACAGGACAAAACAGAACAAAGATTACTCCTGAGAGCACACAATAACAACAGTTCCAGTTTGCAGAGGCAATGGCCTGTCAAACTGTAGTACCATGATACATGGGCCTCAGGAACGTCCAAGCTCTCTTCCCTACCATCATAAAGAACGGGTTATTTTTCATGCAGACCACTTAAATCTTGTTTTTTAGCACAGTCTCACAAAGTTTACAA
Organism: Chauna torquata; assembly: GCA_013399475.1. Classification (NCBI taxonomy): domain Eukaryota; kingdom Metazoa; phylum Chordata; class Aves; order Anseriformes; family Anhimidae; genus Chauna; species Chauna torquata. The sequence continues at coordinate 776,017 of VXAL01006254.1, forward strand.
AAGTATGCAAGAAGGGATGAGTGGGAATGAGTAGTTGCTTAGTAGAAAGAGTAGGAGGATGGGCAAGGAGGTATGAACTTCCTAAATCAGCTGGGCCAGGATCTCAAGAAATCCACCTTTGGTTACATCCTTTCAACAACCATGGCACGCAACTTTCCTGAGCAGGGCTGCTATGGAGTGTAATGCAGTAGGCTTTACCGGGACCAAAAGCTGATACCTTCAAATCACTCAAATTTCTGCAGCTCAAGAAAGAACAGAAAGGGTTGGAGTACGGCCACAAAAGAGCCACCAAGAAGAAGTCTTAGAAAATATGATCCATGAGGAAAGGTTACGCTAATTGACATCAACTGGAACCAAAAACTGTTGCTGACAACAGGAGGTCTTGACTTGTATTCCGAAGCACAAGGTGTTTGATTTCTTACTGAAGAACTTATAGGGGAGATCAAAAAGAAGCTACTGAGATGAGCTGGTGAGAAAATAAGAACCAAAAAGAACTCACATTGATCCTTGTGGGCAGGTAAGTACAACAAAAAGATGGTGGCAAGGGTGACAGAACTCTGCTTGCCCAGGAAATATAACTTCCTTCTATTGTAACTCATACTGAGCACTGCTGTCTCACCTGGAAATGGAAGGATAATCTGCTCAGGGGAGTAAAACTTACAGGGACTTTGAAGGCTTATACAGTCAGTGATGTCAGTTAAAATGGATCATGAAAAGAAATGAGAAAAATTGACTAACAGAGACTTCTGTATCTCTGGGGAATTGATCCACTACGGTCATATACAGGATGTTAGCGTACATATGGGACCGGAGCATGAACATTATATGTATGTCTGTAAAAAGGCTTCTGGAGAACAAAATCCCATCTGGAACTTTCATTAGTTCAGCTGCAATATCATTGAAAATACAGGAATAACCTATGATACTTTCATGACCGTTACCAGTCAGGACAGGTGAGGCAACAGCACTTTTCAAGTGGTGTATGAACACCTTTGTCTTACGCCACCTGGGTAGCATAACGGGCAGACTGCACATTGTTCCCTTTTTGACCGCTCCTACCATCTCAATTAAAGCTACCAACACAGCACAACGACTGTATCTTGCTGACTGAATTTCAATGCATGCAGAATCTGAACCTAGGGCAGGGTACAATGATGGGCTTATATATATGTGTTCAGGAAGAAGAGCTTAAACTATAAGCGCAATGGAGTATGCAGAGAGCAGTGAAGCGCTGCTTCAAGAAATATGAAAATCAGTAACTTCAGGTCACATTTCATATATTCCTCCCTAAAAATAAAATAGCAAAAGACAGCGAGGCACAAAACCAATTTAGAAGAGAGAACATATGAACCAGAAAAAAAGTATAATGAAATCCCAGCCATGGGGCTGTTAGGGTGAGGATGTCAAAAATCCATAACGAGTTTAAGACAAGCATAGCACAAACTGACCTTAATTTAAATTTTACAAGGGAAAAACATATCTGGTAGACTTTTGGTTAATTTGTTGAAGAAAAAGAGTTCATGCACTCTTAAGACTACTAAATTTTAGGGGAATCTAAAAAGCACATATTTTACACTTACTAAATTCTACCACTATTTCAGGGCACAATAAAATCCTGGAGAACTAGTGAACTAGTTCCTAATATTTAGCTGTTTTGTAATACTTGATTTATTCAGAACTATGAGAAACAAATCTAGAACAATGGATATATCTATGTAAGAGAACTTGTCCTTAAGCAGTGACATATCACCAAGCACTTTCTTTGAAAGAAAAAGAAAATTACTAAGTTCAGTAAAAGAAGCATTAGTGAATCCCTTTAGCTATAATTCAGATGAGGGGGAATCCTACCACTCATATCACAGGCCAGAATTATTATGAGATTTGATTGAGAGCTCTTCCCCACAACAGCTTGCTATGAAGAACTGCACTGACAAAACTATTTCTTTTTTAATCTTAATTTGAAACCTTTTTATCTCCCCTTTGTCGAGAAAAGTCTGGCAATCAAAAACATTTTAATTTTCATTTTTCCTTGCTCCTTATTCCTATTTCTAGTGTAGACTGGGGAATGGAGGTGTAATGAGATAGAAAAGTACCCATAATTATTGTTTTCATCTAGGTGATGAAGAACAAGACTATTTAATTTAAAAAAAAAAAAAACAACCAACTATATTGATACTTTTGAATGAAATTCTGTTCTCTGTATTTTCTCTTTCTTCCCTTTCTTCCTACTGTTTTGACTAAAATAATATCTTAAAGATCACTTAGATGATTTAGAAGTGAATTCCATTAAAAGAAATAGTCACTGAGGAGCCTAAGAGGCTTGAGAAGACCAGATTTTCAAGGAAAATTAGGAGTCTACAATGCAGGTAGGTACACCTTCAGGCATCTATCCTTTCTGAAATTGCTTAAATGACTTTCAAAAGAAGGTCCTAACTGGCTAACTTTCTCCTGAAAATGGGAATTAATATTCTTTTGAAAATGCTATCCCAAGACTAATTATAAATCCGTTCTGACAGCCGAGTACCAGCTAACACTCAGTAAGCAAACAAGCCTCAGGAAATGCAAGGGAACTTTAAAGGAGAGGAAAACCCACAAAAGTAGAACATGCTCTGTATCTCATTGGCTGCTACTAAAGAGTTTGACGATGTCCACTTCTAATTTTTATGTACAGTACTGAAACAATTTGGCTTTGAAGACATTGTTAACTCCTGTTTTATATTTATTAAGCTGGTAACGAAAAGGCTGCCAAAAATTAAATTTGAACTGTCATTACTGTTTTTAATAAATGAGAGAAGGTATTGCCTTGTCCTACATAGTGATGGTTGGCTTTGCGCAGGTAAGAGAACCCACTGTCTCAGCGCTTAAGCATGAGTTTTGATAAATGCAGGCTAGTTTCAGGCTACTCAGTTCATCTCGGTGACTCTGAGGCTGTCCATGCTCAGAAATTTCAGAATCAGAACTGAACTTCTTGTGCTACTGATTCCCAGATAGCAAGCAGCAGTTAAGCCTAGTTTGAGACAACAATATCAAGTGGCCTCACAAAACTGTATACAACAAACACCTAAATGTGGATTGTGGATATATAATGTGGGTATGTTATAGTAACAAAAAGCTTTTTGGAAGAACAGCTCGTTAACTTCTTCTTAAATAAGATCATGTTAATTAAAATAAAAATGTTCCCCCTTTGCTTCACAAGCTCCAAATACAAAAGGAGGTCCTAAGAGTACCTTTTTCACAGCAGAGATCAGTAAAATAAACAAACAAACAAACAAAAAAAAACACTAATGATTTTATATGATTGTATTAAAAGCCTTGTTACTTAGGTAACAAACTAACAACCAAATTTTTGCTTTCTAGGCAGTACACCTAAGCTTCCGAGGGAGGAGACTTCTTGAGTCATGAAATGGGGTATGAAAATGTTTAATCCCTGACCGAACTGTTATCACAGTTAACACAATTACACCAGAAAAAACTCACATTCACCAGCAGTACATTTCACTGTTGGGAAGCAGTTTACTGTATCAGTACAGAGGTTTGTTTTTTTTTTAACTGGTAAAGCTGTTTCCTTACTAGGAATGCTTTACCAGTATAACATAAAAACGATTGTATACTGGTGAAGTGCTCTTACAAATGACACTGGTTAGGTCACTGAAGTATTATAAGATCACTCCATCACTCTCCTTCTTTTACTTCATAAATTGGATTTTTGAACTACCAGCAATTTAGTGCATATATAACATTTGGGAGTTGGAGTGGGATTTTCGGAATGGCATTCATTAGTTATGAGATTAAATTGGTTGTGCTTGTCTTCCTGAATCTCTCAGATACTTCTGAGCCTGCCATGTAGGCCTAGTTCCCTATCTCCTAGCTCACTAAGGTACAATTGAAAAACGTATTCCTAGACAAAACAAATTGTCTGCAAGACTCTCAAAATAGGATGGCCAAGATTATGCCTTTAAGTTAGTATTTAAATTCTGACATGAATTAAAAAGATATTCAAAATTCTCTGTTTTAGCTTTCTAAATATTTCATATTAAATTTACTTTCGGTAACAACATTTAGTCCAAGCACTCACAAAAATTATTAGGTAGCCAAAACAATGGTTTTGCTTTTTCTTCAAATTACAAATTTTGCAAAGTATTTTTTGAGCTTTCAGAATGTCTTTTTTTTTCAAGTTTCTTTTGGAAGTGTGAGGACTACAATTTTTTACTCCAGTTACAAAAAGAGACCAATCATATTAATCTGTGAAGGTATTTAAAACAAAAGGAAATATCAGAAAAAATGGGTATATACTGATAGTCTGTCTGGCTTCATGCATTCGCATGAATGGTAGGCAGGAAGGCCAGAGAAACAGCATGGTTTTCGGGCATTTTTTATTATTACTTAAATGAACTTATTTTATAAACAAAAGCATGAATTGTATAGAGATACCAGATTCTGTAGAGGCTAAGGCTAGCATCAAAGCAGTATAAGTTGGATGTCTTCTATATTGTCCTTTTACTGATTTTCTCAAGAAGTTCCTCCGAAACTAGCAGTTCCAACTTATAAGAGAATTTTGGTTACTGTATAAAAGAAGAGCTGGAAGAGGGACTACATTAAGTACATGCTACTTTGCAGCAAAAATTGTATTAAAAAGTTATCACAGATGTCGTATACTTTTATTTAGATATTGCAATGTAATATTGTTTTGATGATGGGGTTAGCTGCCAAAATAAAGATTTGGAAGAGTAATCAGAGAAAAAAACACATCAGGAAGTGTGGGTCCAAAATTTCCTCCATTACAATCTGCTTTAAAAAGTACTCTAAAGAGCTATAGTAAATATCCAAAATATTCCTTTGATATCACTGAGAAAAAAACAACCAAACTTTTCACACTTTTGCATGCTTATGATGGTGGGCTGTGGAGGGAGGGGGGGATACAAAATATTTGGAATCTCAGCTGTAATTGCAAATTCACTACTTATAAAACCAGAATACAAGGAGTCTCATTTTCTTGTAATGAATCACCTACAAGTAGAATACTCCATCTTTTTAGCTTAAATGAATTTCATGGCACAATTGGACAAAGCCATCTGCTGCCAATTGTCTTGGCAACTAATTGCATTGCTGCTGGCAGCTGCCAAAGAAGAGCACATTGCCATACAGCTGTTACAGTTGCTATAAAACAGACAGCTAGCTAGCTTCACAGCTCCTTCCCCTTGCTTCTTCCTCCCAAATCCCTGAAGGCTGGCTACAGCATGGCCAAAGTGCCATCAAGCATGCCAGAGGAGGAAGGACGAAGCCACAGAGCAGCAGGAGACCTCATCCAGCATTCTGGCTGTACTGATGGGCACGCAACACCTCTGTCCTAGTTTTATCCAGCCCCCTTGGCTCTTGTGAAGGCGAGGAAAAACTGTGCTAGAATGCCCAGTAGGCATATCCTCCCTTCTGATACTTACCATTTGTTGGAGTAAAGGTCTAAAAAGGTCTATGACTACCAGTAGTCATTTCAGACTGCCAACTACAGCCTGTTGAATTTAGGTAGTGCACCTTCCTCTTCCTGGCGACTATTCAGGAAGCTGGGCTCTGGCTGCCCGGACAGCAGATGATCTGAGCTGTTCACCTCTCTTTTGAACTTAGCTGTTGCACCTAGGCAGGTAGTACAGACATAGCTCATGTTTCTAATGAGGATTTTGATTAGTACCTTTTGAACCATGCTGCAAAAGACCCTTGGAAGCTTCCTCAGGAACTTCCTGAATTGCTTATGGAATTTCAATTTGTGGTGTAGTGAAGAGTGGGAAGAAATGTACCCAGTCCAGGTATCAACCACTGTCAGTCACTCAGGAGAACCAGATTATAATGAAATGTCATCAGGAAACAATAGCGAAGCATCTAGACTTAATAATCACTGATGTGAAACTCATATGATGAGTTTCAAAATACTTGCTGATGTTCTCCAGCCTCTCACAACTGCCATAATGGAGTTATTAGAATGTCAGCTTCTAAATGAGATCAAAAATACACTTAACCCTCCTAAAGTTAGAGGAAGACTGAAGTCTAGCTCCCTAAAGTTTTAAAAATAAAAGAGTAAAACCTTCTCCCTCACTACCCATTAAGATTTTCTGAAAGAAATCCTTACCCACTGATGCCAATGGTGAAAATTCCGATTTTGTGATGCTGTTTCTTGCTCTTTGCAAAATCACAAAAATAGATACAGAAAAAAAATAACAACATGCACTCACAGCTGCTTCTTAAATCACAACATTTACCAAATATAGGCAAAGAGGCCAGACTAAGCTTCCCATATCTTTCTACTCAGGAGTGTTCTTAGAAGTTTCGCAACAAAATAAGCACCAACAGAAAGGTCACAAAAGACATAAGACCCATTTATTCTCAGACAGTATATGTTTTAAAAAGTAGAAATAATTTCTTACTGGTTAGGCTGATTTGATAGATTAGAAGAAAATGGAAGTCAATTCTGTGTACTTGTAAACTGGTGTAGTAGGCATGTCAGAAATGAACACAAGAATATGCAGACCTGACACTTAACAGAAAATAAATCAATCAAGTAGACAGATTATTTCATAATACACACACTCTGAGCAGCAAAGGGATGAATAGCAGGTTAAGGAGAGAGTGAAAAGCACAAAATCTATTACCTTTTATTACAAACTACTACTACTAGAGCAAACAACCACTTTGCACGTGAAACAGTAGGGGCATCAACACTAGATGATCTACAGGCCACAAAGACTCTTAGACAGCATTAACTGGATTAACAGGATTCTCAGCCAGCATTACCTATTAGCTAAATGCAAAAAGATCCAGTTAGAGAGAATTCTCTACATCCTTCTGCTGCTCAAGATGGGGAGTTCAGGAACCTGAAGACCAACCAGCAGGAATCCTTAATCTAGCTGTCTTGAGGCAGAAAACAGGCTTTGAAAAGCAGGGGCAGGGGGAAGGAGGTAAGGCTACTGTCTTTCAAGAAAATGTACAGTGCCTTTCAAAGCCACAGGGAAGACAGTGTAGATCTGTTCACTGTACATCACAAACAGAGCTTGCTGGTGACCACAGAGACAGCCTTTAATCCCATGGGATATTCCTTCCTCCCACGCACACATGAGGTGGTTGGTGCTGCTGTCTATATAACCTACAGCCCCTTTCCTCACCAAGCCATGGACCAATGACTCATGCTCTTTGTCTCAGTTTCATATCTCACAGTGACTATCAGAGCTACCTGAGTTAGTTACCCGGGGAATGCACACTGCTCAAGACACACTTACCCAGTTCTGGACAACACCCCAGCATTGCAACTTGTACATGGACCAGAATTTCAACAGGGCTCTGTCCATTTTGCATAATGTGTTCATTTTCATTTCTTGGCTTACATTGTTTCTAGGAAGCTGGTAACTAAGCCTGGGAAACACTTCTGTACATGTAAACCAAGAGAAAGGTGTTACAGGAGGCAGTGTGGTTACTTGGATGCTTAAATTTATGAAAGCACTTAAGTTTATGCAGAATCAGGGCCTTGTATTTCAGAACAGGATGTATTTCATTTTGTACCTCACATATTCAGAGGGACAACAGCTTGGGGTTCTGAATTTAAAGTCCAGAAATTCAAAGTCATACATGGTTCCCACAGCACCCATTACTCTCCCCTCTGGTACATATGCAGTGTTTTGCATTACTGTTTATGCTAAGAAATTTATGCCCTGAAGTGTATGTAAAACATTACGAACTTATGTTTCCCACAGCTGCTATAACTCTGAAGTTCTTGGCTTTTGTGCATTTAAATTAACAATCATAACAATACACCAAAGTCTTTCCTTGCAGTGAAATTCAATTCTAGATTCCTTTTACTACATATAAACAAAATATTTATATTGATCTCCTGCTGAAATAAGCTCCCCTTCTAACTATGTTCTGAAAAAAACAGTGGCAGGTCATTTACTGCTGCTCCTGCACAACACTGGATTTTCATACCTAACATTTTCTCATATGTGTGTCTTTTTTTCCAACACATCATGGTCACTTGCCCTGGTGAAAGGTCATATCCCTAGTGTGTGTGAGGTTTTCCTATTAAGCCATTTTGAAATCACCAACTCCCAGAAAATAACACCCGAAGAAGGTAGCTAATGTGTGAAATACAGTTTTATCCCCTATCCTGTTACAACCTGCACAGCATTTTAGTTAACTCCTTTGTACCTATCCCCTCCTCACCATAAAATACACTTCCAAGCAAGTAAGTACTAGAAACCTTAATTCAATGAGTGACTTGTTTAAAAAAGTCATAATTGACAAATATGGGGACAAGGAATGAAAGTACTTCCTGTTACGGTTAAACAGTGATAATATTTGCAAGGTAAGTTCTCTTTTTCCAGAAAATAAGTAATTTTCCCAAACAATTAAAAAAAAATCTTGCATAGACTCTGCATCAAAAATGTAAAATTTTAGCCTGAACTGTAATAGTCTTTGAAAAACTGCAAGCCTCTTTAAAAGGACATTTAGAAAGGAAACATTTTGACAATCTTAACTCTTAACACTTCAATACTTGTACAAATACATAAATACATTGTACTTATACAATATACATACACAAAGAATATGGAACACTGTTCTTTTCTGGTGACAATAATTAAACAAGAAACTTGATAAAGAGGATTATGAGAAGAGCTGCAGAATGGCCCAAGAGCTAGAAAACATAATTCAGAGTGAACTGCTAAAGGACAGACTATTCAGATAAACAAGAGTATGGATTATAGACAACTTGCTCATATCCTTAAGTGCCTACAAGAAACATTAAAATTCATTCCAAGAAGACTCTTCCAATTGTAAGAGAAAGGCACAAGAACCAGTGGCTGAAAAATTAATTTTCAAAAATGCAAGACAGAAACAAGATACAAATTTAGAGCAGAGAAAGTAATTAAGCACTGAAATAACTAGCATGGATCACTATCAATTTTCTGTCTGTAAAAAAAAATTAAAATCAAGAATAAGTTTTTGCAAAAGGCACTAAAAACATCATATGGCCTGGGTCGTGCAGAAGATCGAAACTGTGTCTTTTTGCTTGCTATACTAGAAACTCCCTTTCAGTGATTTTGGCGAATGGCTGAGAGCACTATCAGAGCTGAAAAAGCATCACAGAGCTCAGTGATCTTCACTGCACCTTAGCCCTGCCCAGAGGACTGCACTTTTGAAATTTCAAAGAGGAATTTGAAAGCGTGAGAATTTCAAGGTTTAGGGTGTGTGAACTAATGCAGTTCTACCACATTGCCACTGTGAAGCAAGCCAAAGCTGAACTCTGTATTAATCTGCTGCCATACCTCATGGCACCAAAATGGCCACGTTTAGTTTCAAAAATCTACTAAATCACATAAACTTTATGCTTTAATATTATTGGCTGCAACCAAAGAAAGGAAGAAAGAAGCAATATAAATGTTAATGAGAAGATGTCTTTTTCACTTTATTTAAAAGTCAGACTAATCCCATAATTCTAACAAACAAAAATATTAGGCTCTCCTCAATTACAACATAATGATGTCCGGATGGTGTCTGTCTGTGGGAAACAGGAAGAACAAGGGGCTTTACAAGCTAAAATCCAGTGAAAAAAACCCCAGTCTCAAGGAACACTAAGACTGACCTGTTACTGGAGGTGTTGAAAGAGTGACTTGACTGCAACAAATAGCACCTATTGCTTACAAAGGTATTCCATTTCATTTTTGAAGAGGAATTCTCACAACACAGTGAGCAGAGGAGTCAGAAGTAAGCATTCCAATGCTGTAGAAGGAAGAACAGTTTGTGTAACATAGCTTGAATGTTTTTCAGTTTTCCTTTCTAAATTTGTGTGGTTTATTTAAGAGCTATAAAAATTATAAATCAACCACTGAGTTCTCAATGATAGCTGTAAGTTTTAAAGCTATGCATTAACAAAATAGACATAGAGTTAGAAAGACAAAGAAGGGAAGATTAGAAAGAGTTCATCATTTTTCCCTTGTGAAGTCTCATTGTGGTGCATAGTTTGAAGTGCCATTTTAGTCATACTAAAGTACAATTATTGTGTAAAGATATATGCTTTCCATTTTCTGTAATGCAGTACCCTTTTATAAACTCAACCCATGATGTTCCAGTGCAGGCTTACAATGCAGCTTCAGGAAAATTTCAGAAGTGGTCTTTAAGCCAGATGATTCAAGCTAGAATGATCTACCCTTAAGCAAACCTTCTGAAATATAACTGAAAAAATGAAGGAAGCTAATATGCTGATGGGGGAAGAGGACAAAATAGGGGAGAAATATGTCTTGGAAAGCACTGCACGTTTGGAAAACTAAATGCACTTGAAGTAAAACTGAATTTGAACTCTTCATTATTTAGAAATTTTAGAAGTTTGAACACAATAAGGACTGTGATTTTGCATTATACAAATCATTGCATAGCAGACAAATTTCAAAATTTGACTTTTATCAACAGGAACGTAAACCAGGATATATTCTAACCAGGGGTCCATACTAAATACTCAGGGGATGACAGTATGCTCAAGAATAAAGGAGGAAATTTATCCAGGGAACAGCCAAGAACACTACATAATTCCTATCAGAAAGGATAGCCTGTTTTATTGACTTGGGTATTTATTTTGTGCCAGTACTCAAAACTCAAAAAGGGGAAACAAAATGATCATGATGACTCTTGGGCCTGGTACACTGATGCCAAATGCACTAAGTGCACTTAAAGTAATGAAAAAGTTAATCCAGACATCAGTAAATAGAAAATTAATTGATAGGAATATAATTAAAGATACACAGCCTTTTTTTCTTTTTGAATATTGATCTGCTCTGATCAGACTGATTTTAATTTTTCATCAGATTTCAAGTTGGCAGATAAAGATTACTGCACAGATTTATTAAGACATCTGCAACGTGTCTGGCCTGATACCAAATTTTCTTGTTGAAAAGATACAATATCAGGACATTCTATTTTATGAACTAAAAACTATTGGCTAGCTAAACAGACTGCAAGAAACAGATGTCAATTACTGAACCAGGAATATCTACTGGGACCTCAAAGGACTCAATCGGTAGTCTGCTGGTTCCTATTCAATATTTCATTGATGCTTTGGAAATAATAAAAAAGAACTTCACTCATGACACAAAGTTAAGAGTGTAAATTATGCTAAAGACAGGGCAATCCTGTCCCACACAAACAAAATGCAGTTCAATATGTCCAGTTGCAAAGGTATACTTTTGAGAACAATGCAGACCATCTCTATAGAATTTTGGAAAACAAGGATCATGGAAGGGACTTTAAAGTTTGAGTAGCTGAGCAAGCAATTGAGAAAGAGCATCAAGAGCTGAAGCTATGAAAGAAAGGAAGGTGGAAGTCTTTGAAAGTATAAATGGGGGAGTAAAGAGTAGGAGGAGAGAAGTGTGTACTTCTTGTACATATTACTGACAAGAAAGATAATTCACTGCCATTACAACTTCTGTTACATGCATTTTTAAAAGCATGTTGAAAATCTGGAGAGGGTTCAGAAAAGAGCCAGAAAATGAGCTGAAGTCTAGAGATAATGCCCCACAATTGAAAGAGATCAATCTGTTCAGCTTATAAAAAAGAAGACTGAGATATGAGTTGATTAAACTGTATAAGCTCCCTCACAGAGAGAAACAGCAGGTACTGAAGAGCTCTTTAATCTAGTGGAGAATGGTATAGCAAGAACCAGTGACTGGAAGCTGTAAGTCAGACAATTTCAAATTAGAAATGGGGTACACATTTTTGACACTGAACATGACTAATCATTGCACAAGCTTCCCATGAGGAGTGATAATTTTTTATGTTTTGGATCATTACTACATTTCTGAAGGATAGGTTTTATCGTCAGAGAAGTAACACTGCAGCAAAAACTAAGCAGTTTGCCTCAATACAATGAACTTTGTGGTAAAATATAATGATGTGATACAAAGACAACTCAGACAACTGGGAGGTCCTTGAATGGCCTGGAACTCAACGAACATACAATTTCCGTCAAGGTTTATAACTGGTCCTGAGAAGTGCACTCCTTCAAACCTCATTGGAATTTTTGCTGCTGTCAAGATCAGGATCTATGCTACCTACAGCACCACTGTATTCAAGGTCTAACCTAACACATTCCCTGATGTCTACTCTCAAGAGTCTCTCTTGCCACATTTTTAGTTGGAAGGCAACCTATAAAGAAAGGAAGCAGATATTTCATAACCTTTTTGCTAAGTAAACAAGCTGGCAATCGCCACAAATATCTGTGGCCAAGTTCCATAGAGCCTACTGAGCTGCCAGATGTCATCACCGTAGCCACCGGTAGCTGCACATTGCAGTGCAGATGCTAAACTGGTGTGGGTTATCACAGAATTTCCCAAGAGTTGCTGCTCCCTGGACCTTCATCTGAAACTAATGGTTCCTCAGCCTATTCTGGAGTTAGAAAAAGAGGGAGAGATGCAGCACTCTGCACTCTCATGCTGTAGATTGCAAGGACAGTGAACAGGAAAAAAAGATGCATGTCCCAAGTACTACTTGAGATGTCATAATTCTTCAACAAATCTCATCCTCCTTAGGACTGTATGACAGACTAAAGAAGAAAATTCAGCAGCCATTTAGATGACAAGCCCATATACCTCCCTTACAGGTACTACTTAGATTAGACAATCTCCGTCAATGTGAATGCACATGTGGACTGTCACTCAAAGAAGAGTCTTAGTTTTCTTTTTTAAAGAGAGTAGATTTCTTGTTCCATACAATGCCAAAGCAAAGCTTGAAATTGTTATCTAGTTATAAATTCTGATCTAATAATTCATAACCCAAATGGCAACTAATGAGGACTTTTATTTTTAGGAGAACAGATGCAGAGTTGCTTTAGAAACAAAACTAAAAATTCAATGTCATGATTTTTGTGATCCAGAACTCAGGATATTAGGACATTTGGGATTGACAATACTGTAAATGATATTTTTTCTAGCCAAAGTGACACCATCAGTCAAATTAAATTCTATGAAGTCTTTAAAAACTGAAAGTGATTAAAATATTTAAAAATTTGAGGAATTATATCCATTCTTTTCTCTTTCCACCTATTTTCGTGATTTGACTGTTAGATTTTCTTATTTTACAGGCTAAGAAAACACAGGGTTTTTCTGTTCATACAGAGATAGACAGATATAATCTTTATTTATTTTTCTGATATTGAAAATGGGTATGTAAGGAAGCTTTCTGACAGGTGAATTTAATTCGTTCATGGCAGTTATGTATCACCTTGTCTTGCTAATTTTTTAATGCATCTCCATTTTTGAAAAACTCAATTAAAAGTAAAAACCCTTTAAATTGCCAGAGATAGCATTTGTCAGCTTCAGGCTAGGCTTCACCAAGAAGCCTGGAGCTCAGTTAAGTATCCATCTTCTTATAATTAATCAGTTTTTTTTCTTTTTTTTTCAAGGAAGAAAAATATCTACGAAATGGAAAGAACAGTTACGACTTTGAGAATAATTGCTCTCGAAGGTTAAAGATTTTCAAATACTCATTAAAGAAATGAATGGATCTGTTTAAAAAAAAAGTACTGAATTTTCTTTTCTGATAAATTTCAAGAAAATTGAGAGGTCCACTTTGATTTACGTGGTAAAATGTATCTCAGTGTTCTCCCTTCATTGCCTTCAGTGAGCTGATAACTCATTTCCTTCCAGAAGCTCTATGCTCATTTGATGTTACAGACTCGGAAACAACAACAAAAACGCTTTCACAGATACAGACTGTAAAAACCTTAGGTGCAAATACACACTTATCTGTCATCTCCCCCAACAACCTGGTGTCTGAGCCCACAGCAGTGTTTAGCTTCAACATCACCAAAGGAGACCCAGAAAAGCGCCGGCAGGGTACTGTGGGAATGATGGGGATCCTACGCCAGGCTCCGCAGTAATGCAGCTGGCTGTGCAGCTTCGGGGGGGTTGAGAATTCCAACTCTGACCAAACCAGTTCTCAAGCTGGGAGCAGGCTATGTCCTTCTGCCATTTCCTATACAGTACATTCACGGCTGTTTCCTACCTGTACATAGCATCTCCCTGTTTGCAGCTGTGGCGTAAGATGCACACAGTTTGCTTGCCATTTATAAAGCCCAAATTGCTCATTACTCCTCAGGTAACACGCACTTCTGCTCCAGAGAGACATTTGCCACACAGGCCTTATCTGCAATTCAAACAACCCAAGACTCAAAGGAAAGTGTTAGAGACACGGAATAACATTTTTCCCCCTCTCAACCCTTATTCCCAAAGTAAAAAGCATTTCAAACTCTGACGATCTATTTAAACCTCTATTATTCAAAAAAGATTTTTTTCTGTCACTATAGGCAGAAAAGATGGACATATCTGCAGGTACTCCACTGATAACATTTAGTTCTTTCAGTATCTTCTAAATCAAATTGCTCTTCAGACTTCCAAAGTTCTACTTTAACCTTACTCAAGTATCACAATAATGCCCAGTAATTACTAGCAATAATTACTCCAGTAATTTCTCATAAATAATTTGGGAGTTCCATTGAATCTTCTCCCCAGGGCTCTGCAGATTTCTGATAGTGGGAACTAGGAGACAGGAGGTAAATTGCCCTCTCTGTGCTTACTGTCAGCAAATCCTAACTTCCCTGGAAGAAAACTGGTGCTGGCCGAGCGACAGGACACAACTGGATGGATCAGTGGTTCGAATCACTTGGATGGGCCTCTGTTCTCCTCCACTGATCTTTCCCCTCCACTCTTCCACTCCCTTCTAGCCCCAACTCCTATCACACTTGCTGTTATCTCTGTAACTTTGGTGGATGGGTCATGGCAGCTGTGAAGTGCAGACACAACAGAAATGTCGTCATTAACTAGTCCAGACACTGACAACAGTGAGGCTGTATCAGCTCTGGCTGCACAAGGAATCCCAAATTATCCACACTGCCACAGTACCAACAGAAGTGAAGCTACTGGATAGGCAGCAGCAGTGCTCCAACTGTGCTTTTAAATGCTATATAGATGTACTCTGCATTTTGTCACGCTACCAAAATGAATGAATTGCTTTGCTTATTTTTATACAACATCTAAACTTCTCCCTCCCAGCACCTCTTTCCTACATCTCTCAAGTCTGGGATGATACCATAAATGACAGAACAAGACACAGGGTGCTTCTCTGTGTAAAAGAAAGTCATGTCTCGTGTGTTACTTCTTCCTAGTAGCATCCGTTACAGTGAAATAATGCTAAATTTGTCTAGCAATTAGCTAACTGTAAGTACAAGCAGCCTTCGACATCAGCACCATTTCTGGGAAGCATTAGCCCTACGTGCTAAATTATGGATACTAAGCAGAAAGAAGCAGGGCATGGATTTGTGAAGAAATTTTCATTTATCTGAAAATGTTATACTTTTTTAGTTAATCTTGGCTAGCTGTACAATTTTGAATCACATTTCCTTTGGTGGAGGCCCTAAATATAAATTCCCCTAACCAACATTTCTGTCTATGCTCATAAACCTGATGCAACAGGTTTGCTCTACAGAGCAAAATAGTATGTTCCAAAAAAAAAAAAANGCTAAGCTGGTCAGGAGAAATTTACTGATGAAGAGGATAATTAATTATCATCTAAGATGGAGTCCCAATACAATAACAGAAACTATGGTCAGTGGGATTTTTATGTTAAGCATAGCTAAGCAGGTGTTTAGACAGTAGAATATACAGCATGGGAAATAGACAGGTGAGCTGTGCACAGCTGATTTGCATGACTTCTCCATTCTGAAATGTCACTGTTGTGCAGAAAAGAACATCTGAGCTGTATTGGATATCATCTGCTGTAACTGGGAGGATGCAACACTCTTCTCTTTCCGCTCCATTTTCAGGCTCCTTGGCAGTTTTGCACAGAACACACTGTAACCTCACTGTACAATGTTCCTTGGTTTCGTATCTCCAAGATAAAATCATTTTGCTACTGAAAATCAATTTTAAAAAGTGGAACCAAATGGGATTTTAAATGTATATATTTGTTTAAAGAGAGAAAGAAAATTTCTGATATACATGCAAAGAGAAACTAGCAGTGGGTAAGATTTTCTGATCACATCATCATTGGTGCTGAATGAGGAACATAAAGACTATTAAGAGTTATACTAGAATAGCAGCCCTTATTCCCAGTAGGCAGCACAGCAAATATACCCCCAAGAATTCAGTGATAAAACAGAGAAAACTGAACATGTATGATGGAGAGCCAGAGTGAAATGAAGCATAGAAAGTGCAACACAAAAAGCTTAAAAGGGTGCAAGGCATGAAAACACTGAGGACAGAGTAAGTGTGACAGAAGCGTGAGCCACTGCAACTGCAAGAGGAAAACAGGAACAGGATTTTGAGTGAGGCTGAAAGGAATAGAGGGTAACCAAGTATAAACATGAAAGAAAAACCAGGAGTATGAATGAGTGTAAAAGTGAGCAATAGAGCATGGCAGAGTGACAGGCTGCAATGTGCTGCAATGTGGTAAGATATAGCAAAAGTAGGAAAACCAGATACAGAAGAGCTTTAATGATGGTTTTTTTTTTTTTTTTACCTTCATCATTTATCGGAAGAGAGTCTGCTACACGAAAACATGAAAACAGACTAGCACGCAACGTAAGAAAGAAGAGCCCTAGTGACCACTGAGAATTCTAACTAAATGAGACATTTGGAAATTTCCTTCAGCTTTGTCCACCCATTTAAGGTGGTCAGAATGACCATGCAGTATGTCCACCGCATGACAGCAAACTGCGAGAACAGGGAACCAGTAATTTTACAAGTGCAGCTAAGAGTTTAAATGCTTTCTCCACTGGATGATGAATTGTGCTTATGTTATAGTCTACAGCGAAGTCAAACTTACATACAGAGTCCAAATAAAAAGTTTTCAGTGAGGGATTAGGAACAGAGATATTAGGAACTACAGAGATTAAGAACAAGTACTGTAACAGATGTCTAAAGAAAAGTTCTACTGCACAGCTGTAGTTACATTCGAAATATTCATTACAAAACCAGGAAATATTTCTCAAGCGATGTAAAAGAAACTTGAAAGAATCACAGAATCACAGAATCATTTAGGTTGGAAAAAACCTCCAAGATCATCCAAGTCCAACCTTTAACCTAGCTGTGCCAAGTCCACCATTAATCCATGTCACTAAGCTCTGAATCCAAATGTTTTTTGAAGACTTCTAGGGATGGGGACTCAACTAGTTCCCTGGGCAGCCTGTTCCAATACTTCACAACCCTTTCAGTGAAGAAATTTTTCCTAATATCCAAAACACAAGTATTCAAATCCTTATTTCGGTAATAACAGTTACGGTGCTCAAATTACTCTGTCTATCTTAGAAACAGCCTTAATGGATCTCCTGCACTCTTTCTTTCATATCTAGACTACAGGATGCATTTTTTTAATCCAGTACTTTTTCCAACAGTTTCAAGACAATCTCCGCCTATCTAAAATGTCTAGTAGAAGAAAGAGTGAGCTATTTCATTTTGTGTGGCTGATGCCTGAGAAACTGCCTGTTTTGTTTTTTGAAGACTCCCTGAAGTTTATTAGTGTAAGAGTATTAAAGCCAAAAGGTTGGATAGCTTACCTGTGAACACTCAAACTTTCAAAAATACTGGTTTCATTTAATAATTCTACAGTCATATTTATTTTATAAAAAATTCCATGTCATATTCATGTCATACTCATGGAAAACTAGAACAAAAGATTCATATAGATTCATTCATATCTTGAAGGTTACTGAAGGTCTACTTGGTGAACAAAAATCTTATTTGTGCTTATCCAGTCTCAAATTTGGATCCCAAGGACTACATTTCACCAACAGTTTTCTAAAAAACAACATACAGAAAATATTATAAATAATAATGAAAATTAAAATAAGTTTCTTTATCCCTTTTATCCTAGAAATTCTCAAAACTCAACCTGCATCACAAAAGTAAAAGAATCCTTATTTTTCAATAAAACAATAAAATGAGTTGCTCATCAGAATGCTGCTAGTAATTATATTGATGTGCAATTCAGAACAGTTTCCAACTCACTCTCCTATACTTGGAATAGCTTTGCAGTGTTAAAAAAAATCATTTGATGAAGAGTATAAAAAGCACATGAAAAGGGAGGTGAGTCCAAAAGAAAGCTGATTCCATCTATTCACTTTCATACTTAATATAAAGCTATATTTCAAAGAGACTACTTTCTCTTTCTGTTGAAAATCTATAGACTTGGACAACAAAAATTCAGCACCATGAGTGCAGAAAACGTGCAAGAAAAGATAGGTCTGGGTCAATGCTTTAGGGCTACCTAACTTGAACAAGTACCCAAACATATGGACATGACATCAGCGTACAGATGACCTATATCTTATAAATGCAAATCTGGACAAACAAGACACTTAATGCAATTCTACCCGAAAAAAGCTGCATGCACTATGTGAGAGACCCTGTTACGTTCAGTCACCATGGCTCAATGGGGTTTGGGTATGTCCAGTTCTCATGATGCCATGAAGAGAGATGATGGCCCCTTATGAACAATCTCATTACATTTTTTACAGGACTGGGGGCTGTTTACTCCTGTGTTTTGGTCAAATATGAAAATAGCAACTATACTTGTTTTTAATATTCCTCCTCCTGTGTTAGCGTGTTAGTGTTTCTCCTCACTGCCCAGCATTATCTCTTGTGCAATGCTTCTGATGGGACTTTTATGTTTGATAATGATGGACACTAACTCCCCATAAATAAAATCTAAGTTACTGGGAACTAGAGGTTCTCAGCATCTCTCAAGATCAAGTCTGTATTTTGCAGAACACTTCTGTATCTTTCAAGACAGGAAGCAAAGCAGGAAAAAAATCAATGTGCCAGGCAAAGAAATAACAGGTGGATCAGAGCTTTTTCAATACATGCTGTGTGTTTCTTTACAAATTGCATTCTATGAACCACCCACTTTGAAAGACATTTACTTTCCCACACAAGTGCTTTGAGTAGTTCAGGTTACACAGAGAGACTGTCACTCAAAAGAAGACTTACAAGCAGCATTCCCAAAGCTTAACAGCTTTCCTTTTTCTCCATCAACACTTCTTTTCCTTTGCGTAAAAAGGTTGATGTGGCTAATTAGTTCCCAACACTGCATTATAATAACAATAATATTACCTAGCCTATATAGTGTTTTTCATCAGCAGATCAAAAGTACTTAGTAAAGAAGGCAAGTGTCATTACCTCATCAAGTAATACCCAAGAAATAATCAGCTCTGCTGATTTAATCCTTAAAAATGGTGTTATAAAACTATGAAGAAGCCAAAATATAAGCTCCAAATAATACACCTTCTCTAGCAAAGGAGATTATGGCGTGCTCAGTGGAACCCAAGAGGGCTCCATGAAGCAAAAAAGGAATATATTTGCAAAGATACCACACAGGATTAGAAGGGACCTTTTCGGTTATTGAGCTAAGGCCCAGTTGTCCCATGCTGATATATCATATAAGCCCTTTCTTAAACAGATTAAGTTTTGCCTTAGGACTAGTGAGAGCTTTTTCCCCTTCATTAATTCCACTGAGAGGCTATGCCAGAAGTATACTGATCTGATGAACAGATACTGTCCTCCAATTTCCATCCTAAATGTGTTGTTGATCTGATAAAACCCATTTGTCATGGTATTAACAGTATCTGTTCATCTGAAAAGCTCTGCCCAGCCTTGTGTATTTAGAAAGCTCTCAATTTGGTAAAGGAATGGAAAAATACAATCAAGTCTCCCATTCTAATAACTAGCAAGGTCTACCAGATTTTGCCTTCAACTACGGACATATGTTCATTATCCGCTGCCTTTCAGTGTCAAATTAAGCTTTCTTAGTAATATCTATTAAAAGTCCATGATCTAGTTCCAAAGCAATGACAATTACCTAAGACTCCATTACTGTGTATTAAGATTATTGTTTCCCAAGGAACCTTATTTCATACTTACAAACACCGAACTTAATGTGTCATTCCAGTGCCCTGCTTTGGAAAAAAAAAATAAATTCTGATGGAGATTCTGCAACTCTGTGATTTATCAAGATGCTTCACACTCCTTACCTTTAGAGACACTTTTCGTCCTGTCAAACTCTACCTAAATCTCCCATTGCTGCAATTTAAGGCTATAACTTGTTATGTTCAGCTCAAATCCACTTGCGTATACAATGAAAAGTCTAGCTGGCTTGCAGTACTGAATGCAAATGTACAGTCCTCATCTTCTTGAGAATATCTCTATTTATCAACCTTTCTCTCTTTAATCAGCCAGGAAAGAGGTTTGATTTTCCACCATATGCTTTAGGACAGTACTAAGATGCACTTCTTTCTCAACAAATGTTTTCAGACATAATACTTCAAATGTCTAGCACTACTAATGCATTTGTGAAGTTCTGATCTTTTTTACCCTATTTTTGCTATCTGAACAAGTAGCAAAGACCTCTTCATATGCTTTTTTCTCCTGTCTCCTTGGCTGACATCACTGTCAACTTGGTAACAACATTCTGCTGTTTTCTTTGCAAATAAATAATCAATAGGGTTCATTAGGAGAGTGTTTTTCCCTGTATGGATTCTCACAGCCATTACTTCATGTTCATGTTCAACCAGCCATCTTGAAATAACGACAATGCTGACTCTTTCAGTTCATTTTCTAATTTTTCTTCCTCTTCTCCAGCATCAGCATCCAGAATTGTACCTGTCACTTTATATATGTATGGAAGACAGCTATCCAAAACTCAAGTGTTCTAATTACTTGATTATTTTGTGATAAACTGGAACTGTTCATTAGAGTACAGAGGCAGACTACAACTT
Source organism: Chauna torquata (assembly GCA_013399475.1). NCBI lineage: Eukaryota > Metazoa > Chordata > Aves > Anseriformes > Anhimidae > Chauna > Chauna torquata. The sequence continues at coordinate 796,808 of VXAL01006254.1, forward strand.
CCTTATCAAGTTCCAGTCTTTGTCTTTCACAGTTGTTTGATTCCTCACATTATTTTTAATCATTTAACCACCTGTTTTCTTACTGGGGAGTTGATAATATAAAGAGCTGCTAGGACATCTAAGAGAGACAAATTAGCCTTAAATAATCCTTGCACTGTCCACCATCACCAAAAATGCCTCACTTGCAGTACACTTTCCTCTTTTTCTTCAATACATAGTTCATTCAATGTTGCATTTGCTCTTGAAAGGATCAAGTAGGCAGATTTCCTGGATTCTTTGTATTAATAGCAAATCATCTCTTTACTTAACAATTCTTGCTGTTGCTGTGTTACCAGCAGCTGTAATTACTTGAGAATATCAGCATTCCATATTTCAATTTATTCATCCAATTGTTCATTAAGATTTCCTTCAACTTTAGAATACTGATTCAGTTAAATCCACAAACAAATGCTTGATGACCACCAAATATCAATCATTCATTTGCAAGTTTTACTGGCAGCTTTCACACTTAGAATGAATTTCAGACACAAGAACTCTTTGTAAGTTCAAAAGATTGCAACCTAAAAGAATAATTTCAAATGGATAATAACACACATATTTCCATGATGCTGAATCCTTACACATCTATGTGATGCTCTAAACAAGCTCTCCTTGAAGACCTGTGTGGTGCATAGGACTATCCCGAGCCTCTACATACAGGAGGAAGTCACCAAGAAAAAGAATCACATGTAAAATACATAGACCTGATGTTTTGTTTTTATACATGGACTCATCTGTCTGTTCTGTCAGAATGAAGCAGTTCTTAGAATAAGGAAAACTCAGATCTCAGAAGCTTTCNCACTTATTACAAAAAATGCAGTTCCTAGTCCTTTGTTTAGCTCCCTACAAAGGAAGTGTTTATGACAAGCAACAGTAACACCTGTGCAGCAAGCTTTCCTCACTCTCGATCATCAGCTCCTCCATCCCTAGTTAAAGCCTCAAGTCCTCAGTTTTCACCACACAATTAGAACATCTCTTCTGGGAGACCCACTAAAAACACAGCTCCCAACCTTNCCGATCTGAGCTGGGTCAAGGGGGTTAATGAGGCTGAATCCTTACACATCTATGTGATGCTCAAATACAACAATGAAGTTAGTGTGAGACACAGCGGGGCTGCTTTCAGTAATATGACAAATGATGGTCTCACACTTGAGCTTGGTGTCTTCCTGACACCTCAAGATAATACTCTCTTTTCCTTTTTAATCTTTTTTTTTTTTTTTTTTTTTTACACCATACAACAACTTGAAAGAGCCGTATTTCGTTT
>VXAL01006254.1:803323-831998 GCA_013399475.1 Chauna torquata
AAAAGACTGATGCAACTACTCTAAGAGAGATGTACTGACAAGTAAGGAAGGAAAGATGAGCAATAAAACTCAGGCAGTTGGACCTGATGATTTTTTAGGTCCCTCCCAACTGAACTATTCTATTCTATTCTAAAAGAGGAAAAATAGGAAAGGAAGAAAATGGTGGGAAGAAAGGAACACAACTACTTCTGAATTATTATTTTTACTCTAGTTAATCACATCATAAACAAATAGCTCTTCCGTGTCTTTTATTCTAGCAATTTCTTCAAGTCCTTCCAGCATATAAGAGTATTTCTCTGTCTTATTAGCTACGGCTTTATTTCAGCTCCAGACATAATCCTCTTTATATTACAAGAATACTATGCACCATTCTTTTAAATTAAACTATACCAAGACAACCTTGATCTCATGTTTAGAGAGCAAAATGAAGATGCTCTGGTAGCACCAACAGCCGTAGATGCACTGGTTTCAATCTGCTTAGGAAGGACAACAATCCCTTTGAAGCTACAGGGGCCCAGGCTTCACAGCCTAGAAATCAGTGTACAAGCTGACCAGGCTTCTACTTCTCAGACTGGCCAATCTCTCCCCTAACAGTACTTCTGCAAGCTCAGCTAATAGCCACCACAAGCAGGTCTGACTGTACTACATTTTGGGTTTTCCAATTCAGGACTTTATACCTTAAATCCAATCTTGTAAGCTACTGCAGATGTCAGGAAGTGTACACTGGTGTAAAGCCACATGGTGATTTCATTGGGCATCTACAGAAGTTTAGGAATAAGTATGCAGAGAGCAGATCATGCATCTCTTATTTAGACCAGATATAGACCTGTTATTACAAGCTTGCTGGCAGAGTACCTCATTAAGAAACACTTTATTCAGACAGTAAAATATTTTAACTAGGCCTATAAGTTATCTTTAAATATTTTTATATATACACACACATATACATATATATATATTTGCCACATATAATAATAATAAATTTGCAACAACAGAAGCATGTTCAGTTATGGGCTGTGGATTTAACGTAGGAAAATGTGATGAACCCAGCATTTTTTGTAATCTTAACTTCAGTACTTTCAGTCACTCCCCCCTGCCCCAGTTACTGATCTCTGCAAACTCTGACATTTAGCAACTTAAAAACTGAGTAGAATTATAAAGTGGAAAAAAGTTGAAGATTTTGATGGTTATATCCTGCGCTTTGAGTCATATTTCACAGAAATATGCAGAAGGATAGTCATGCTACAGGTTAGAAAAAATGAATACAGCAGGGTAGCTCAAATGGCTTGATCATTTTTAAACTGAAAGAAAATCTCAGGGTAAAAACTTGTCATTCTCCAGGTCATCAACTCTTCCTCCTATTGTTGGTATCTACAAAGTTGAGTGAACCAAGATGACTGCTGTCAGCCCACTGTTTTTTTTTTGTGTTTTTTTTTTTGTTAGCTATGCACTCCACACAATTTTTTGAGATCTAGGTGTATTAAAAGAAAAGCCCTTAGATTCAAGTCTCAAAATAAGAATTGCAGAAGGCAAAGCAACACAAGAGAGGTAAAAATTCAAGGGAGGGAAATAACTACTCAACTGAACAATTCAACAGCTGTCATGACTGAAAAACGTTTGAAAAGGGTAAAGAGGGAATAAAGACTCGTATTGAAGATACTGGTATTATTAAGCTAAGCACACCTAAAACACATCCATCTAATAACAGAACATTAACTTTCATACTCTGTTGCTTTTCCTAAACCATCCCAGAGCATTATCTGCAGAACAAAAGAATGATCAGACATGATGTGTGAAGTACTTCTTGGAATTTATTTTTAACTTCGTAAAAGATCATTCAGTTTGACTCCTTCTCCTTGTATTATGCATATTTAAATAAATATTCAAAATAAAAGTTCCAAAATTACTGGAAGACACTACACATACAATCTGCTGTTTAATAAGAAACATTCTTACTTCCAGCTTTTTCCTGATCTCAGAAAGAACACAAATTTTAAACAGAAAAACTCCACAAAACCCAAATGCCACAAGTGAATCGTTGAGTTACCTAAAACATTCACCAGAATCAAAATGCTAAATTTTTATTCAATCTTTTAAAACTTTTCATGCATTTTTTCCATCCTGTTTGTATACACTGACTTGCTTGCCCATTTAGCCCCAAAACTCATTGGCTAGTTTCAAGTGACTTTGTTAGAGGGAGAGAAGTCAAAGGTAAGGAAGCTTCTACAATTGTCAGGAACACGTGAGAGAGACGAGAGATGCAATATTTCTTCCCATTGAGAAATACGCTGCAGCATGAGCTCAAGATTTACTTAGACACCAGGATACCCATATGGGAGCTAGATTTTATAAATGCCCTAATTGTGGGAAAAGCAGCTTCAACATCAATCAGCTGCATGACACTGATCACAGCAAGTCTGGCTAACATTAATTCCAGCACTCAAAGAAAGTCTGGTATACTTACAAAACTGCACATTTTGTTTTGTTTTGAAAAGGCAAGCACTACATGTTAGGGGTTGGGCTTTTTTAAAAACATGACAGTTGAGCTCATCTTGCTTTCCTGTTCTTCTGCAGAAAAACATTTTTTGACTACAATGTTAGAAAGCATCCATCTTTGGAATAGAGAAAGAGGACTATCAGGAAATAGCTCTCCTACTGCTAATCTTCCGTGCAGCCCTGATAGAATCTAGGGGATGTCCCTTCTTCTTGGAAGGAATTCCCTTATCTTTGTATAATGTAACTTTTATAGACCATATTTTCCCCCAAAATTTGCTCAAAGAATAGGGAAGAAAAAGATGAAAGAAAAATCTTGAGAAAACCCACAGATTATATTCAGAATAAGCTGCTGTTCCTAAGAAGCTGGAACCTTATTCCTGCTCAAAGAATTCCTTTCTACTCTGATCTTTATGTTTCTGCCAGAAATGACAAACTAAGAGCCACCTGGAAACAGAAAGACGAGACAAAACTGGTAGACGTGTTTAGAAACAAAAGATCAAAAAAAAATTACATCCAGTCAAGAGGTGTACAAAGAGGAAAGAAGGTAAGCCCACAGCTTACTTTACTTTCATGAAAGAATAAACATGTACTTAAAAAAAAAAAAAAAAAAGGAAAAGGATATCAAAAGAAAAAATATGTGTCTATGAACCGCAATTCAAAAGAGCAATATGGACTTGCTTTATTTGGTACAGCATCCTGACAAAATAAGTGGCCACTGCAAGATTCATGTCATTTCCTGAGATCATAATATATTGGTTTAAAAATGTGAATTCTGGGCAAGCTAAGGAAGAAACAGCACTGACACCACCATTTGGGTATTGAGCCATTCAGTGGACCTTATTCTTTAAGGATAAAAGTGTATTGCAGGAACATAAGTATTTAGTATACTTAAAAGAGTGGCAGAGAAAAAAAACATATGGTCCTCACAACTCATATCTGTAAAGCAAAATCTAACTCTGGTGATACTGAATTTGTAAGCTAAAAATAATGAGCAAAGAACCACATTCACAGGTTTCACAGCAGGGACCTTCTAGTCAAAAGCATGCTTCAACCAGCCTTCGTATTCAAATCACAAGGGTTTCACAGAAATAAAAGTTTCCCAGGATGACGCAACAAAACTCAGCATAAGCCTGAGGTCTTCACTACGGTGACAGATTCTACTCTTTTGGGATCTCCCAGTAAAAACTACAGACATAACTGAAGAAGATACCGCAATTGCAGCTGCGATAAAGAGGTGCTGAAGTGATAATTCTCAGCGTATCTCCTGAAATATTAACTGAAGAAGAGTAAACCACCACCATTTACTCCAGGATGGAAATGTGCACAGATGCAGCTTTTAAGAAGAGGTTGACATGAAGCCAATCTTAACTAAAATACATGTCCTGCAAACCTGTTCTGACACCCCCCACAGTAACATCCTCACTATATGCAGAGGCACCCTTTCAGGACCTCTTTTCTCAGAGCTTTATTAAGAAGACAGGATCAATACAGAGGCTGAAACTTCTACTTTAAATGGACATTGGATTAGTTTTCTTGTTTAATCCTGTTGAGACATACAGTGGATAAAATTCAAGCACACTGTGCAAATCGTAATGAAAAAAGCAATTTCAGATTTTGCCTCTTTCTGACTACGTTGTCCATGAAGGGATTCTTTTCTGCTATTTGTTCATCAGTTGCAAGTGCCTGATAGATATTTTAGCAATTAATTACTTATTTGCTTCTTGCTATGAGCAACTTATTGCAAGCATTAAAAATTCAGGCAGTTTTCATCATGCACGCAGATCATGTGATAAACTTTTGGCGTTTAAATGGATAAAGCTGAACTCCCAGAATCAGTTTTATGATTCAAGTATTCACAAATATGATTTCAAAATCTGTTTCCCATGAATATTAAAACTGGATATTCATTGTTTCTGCAGAGAGTCTCCCCAATTAACATATTCACTAGAATATTTATGGAAAGCATACACAAAAAGAGTGTGAAAAGCATCAAAGTCAATCCATTTAATGAATATTTGCAGCCTTCCTTCATTTCATTTTATTGTATTTGATGAGGTGTTTGCCCAACTCTAGCTTCAATCATGTCCCTACAGATTACTTGGACTAGTGTGCTCTATGTCAGAGAAAGATAGTCGCCCAACACTGGAGTGAAAAGAGGACAATATAGGAAAGCAAGTCCCAGGAAAGAAGGAAGGCTCTGCTCTTAAAATGCTAGCCTTGCAGTTAAGAAAAAACAAACTCAACTTCCTGCTCTCTCACAGACACCCTACATGATCTCACACAACCTCAAGTTTTCAGCTTAAAGTCACATTAGTGACTCTTCCTTTCCTGTGATATATTTTCTAAACAGAAGCCCTAAACAGACATTTAAGGGCTTCCAACCTCAAGTGGATCCACCATGTAGAAACTGGTAACTCACGTGTATTTTCATCCTGTTAAAACAGAGGTGATTGTGAATATACTGAGGGCACAAAGCCACAGTGGACACCTTTTTGAGGAATCGGTGATCTAGAGAGCATGTGTCACATTACAGTTCCAAGTATCTATTTTACATGACTTTCATGGTAAAGGGGATAGTAAACTGCTGCTTAGAGCTGGGAAAATGATGCCACTTATGGAGCTACTATTGGTTAGTGAAATTGCTGTTTTCTTTCTAATGAAAATTCATTACGTATTATTTGATTATTTCCTTTTCCCTGTTTTAAATGCACTCCACCCTTCTCACTCTATTACCTTGCCTTTTGAATGTAATTTAAGAGTGTTGGAACAATTAGCTTTTTTATTCAAAGTAACTGATAACTGAAATTATGCTGCCTTTGTGCATTATTAAAAACAACAACAGTAACCTGGTATGTTCAAAGGCTATACAATATTCAAAATCCTCTTTAATATTCTAGTTCACAACCTTAACAGACATTTATACATGATTAATGAGGCTTTTAGTAGCTGTTGCTGTCACAGATTGGGTAATGGTATCTCCAGTGAATATTCCAAGGCAGGGTCTTACTGTCAGTGTCTGATTGACAGCTGTGAAGTAGCAGGCTGCAACATGCTTTCTGACAAGAGAAACAAAAAACAAAATGAAACAAAATTCTGTCCTACAGAATTGCAAACTATTTAAAAAGCAGAGCAAGGGAATTGATCACATTGGGGCATATTTTATATTACACTAACAAAGAACTTATAAAGGGTTTCTAAATGTTGTCTCACTGCCATGCTATGGTAAATGAATAACTGAAATCCTTACATATAAACATATGTAGGAATAATGTAATTTTTAATTATATCAAGAAAACATAATTTGAGGACACAGCACTGCAGATATCGGTACTGAAGAGAGACATTTGATTCCAGTGCCCTGAAACAAACAAACAAACAACTGCAAAAGAATGAAATAAAAAAAGAGCACAAAATTCTTTGCCATGAAAACTCTGCTAGCTCAATCGGTTTAGCTCGGTGAAAAAAAAGACTGAGAAGTGATTTAACTGCTGAATGTAAGTACCTTTAAAAGGAAACATACTGAGCCCTGACAGGGGAATTAGTATGGATTTACTAAGGGTAAATCACACTTGACCAATCTGACTGCTTTCTGTGATGAAATGAAGAGATCCATGAATAAGAGATGACCAGTATACGTAATTTCCCTTGAATTTAGCAGAGTTTGCAATGTGATCTCCCACAGAATCCCTGTATCCAAGTTGGGATTTTACCGTCTAGGTGACTGGACTACTAGATGGGTGGAAAACTAGCTGGACTGTTGGGCTCAAAGGGAGATAGTTATTCATTCACTTTCTGTCTGGAAGTCCGTTACAAGTAGAGTTCCTCAGCATCTATTCTGGGACTGGTCCTCTTCTATATTTTTATCAATGACTTGATGGAGAAATCAGAATTCAACCTTAACAAGATTGCAAATGACACCAAGCCTGGGGAGTGTAAATACACTGACAGACAAGGGTGTCCTCCAGGGGGATCAAGACAAGCTGGAGGAACCGGACAATAGTGACCTCATAAAATTCAACATGAGCAAAGCAAAGCCTTCTACTTGGGATGGACCAACTCTCTCATAATGGCACAGGATGGGGACTAGTCCTCTTCTGAAGGACTTGGCATCCTGCTGGACAGCATGTTAAATATAACCCAGCAGCGTGCCTGGACAGTGATCTGTCTGTTCAGGGGCTGAAGTGCTTGCCTGGAGAGAGCAAAGTTGTTCAGCTTGGAGAATGCCCAGGGGCTTACCAGGAGCCCGCAGTTCCTACAGGCAAGATGCAAGAAGGCAGAGCCAGGCTCTTCACAGAGATACATTGTGGGGAATGAGTGACATCAGCCGTAAATGGAAACAAAGGAGGTTCAAACTAGATATAACGAGAAACTCTTCCACCTAAGGACAGTCAAGCAGCGGCACAGGTTGCTCATGGAGGCCATGTAGTCTCCATCCTTGAAGATTTTCAAGACACAACTGGATAAAGCTCTGAGAAATGTGGCCTGACCCTAAAGTGCACCCTGCTTTGAGCAGGAGTTTAACCAGAGAGCTCCTGAGGTCCCTTCCAACCTGAATAATTCAGTGAGTCTATGAATATACCTGGTAGTAAGAATTTCTTTAATCTAGGGGAGAAAAGTATAACAGGAACCATTTACTCGAATATGAAACTAGATGAACTGAACAGAAAACTTTTAGCACCACCTGTGATTAACCAAAGAAACCTAGTGCCAGAAGCTGTAGAGGACTCTCCACTCCTGCTGGTTTCAAATCAAAGCACCATGCTGTTGCGGGGCACTTTTTACTCAAGTATACATAAGGACATTAAAACGTAAGCAAATTATGTGAACCACAGTGGTGTAAAAAACAAGAAGTCAGATAAATTGACAAAATGGCTTTAACTCTCTGCCCATAATACCTACAAGTTTAAGAAAATGCTAGCTATTTGGTTAAATAAATATTTTAACTTACCCTAGTGTTTAACCAATAAACAAAGATGAAATCATTCCCCATCCAAATATTAAAAGAAAAAAGAAATCAGACAGAAATAATGGAAAGAGTTACTAACTTTATATCGTTTGCAGTCCTTTTCAAGTGCAAGGCTTCTTAATTGGTATTGGGCTTTGCTCCTGGTTTGCATTTAAGATTAATTCACACTGAGAGCTTTAAGTCACCTAAAATAGCATGTAGCAGCAAATTTCAAGATCTGTATTGAGCTCTCTGTAAAAACAAAGGATTCTACACACACAGGAATTTGAAGCAGTACTCCATTTTCAATTGTGGACACAATTAAAATAGTCATTACAACAAGGCAGCATAATATTCTTCTAAAAGCAAAGAGGTGAGGGCTGCATTTGCTCAGCTTTTAAAAATCAAACAAAATCAGTACTGTTCTGACTGTTAGATCATTAGTTTTCAAGTATGCAGCCAGTGCCCCGTATATTTTCAATTTAATGTGAATCCCATAACTGTTTCATTCTAGAATGTGCTCATAGAGTTACTGCCCATTAAGGCAGAATTTTAAGTAACCAAATAAATTTGCATTAGCAAATATTTGTACCTGGCATATAACTAATTCAGCCATGTATGCAATATACACTGAAAATCTTTAGATGTTCTTACTTGTAATTTAACTTGGAATCCAATTTTGTTTTGAAACCAAGCACAAATTCTTCAGCGAGGGTTACATAAAAGAAGCTTGCTTGACACTTAAAACAATGACTTTTTAAAATTATCAGACTGTAAACTAGTGTTTGAACAATTTTTAAAAGGTTGAAACACCTTTCCTCCTGCTCAGATAACTACAAAGGCTGAATAGTTTTTTTAAGCTTGCCAAAATAATGCAGCTATTGCCAAACATCAAATACTCCATTTTTTTAAACAACAAAAAAAAAAGCTACTAAGTAACAAGAAATGAGAGACACAACATTTTCTAACCTCACCTAACTGAAGTATCAGTGCTGAACTCCTTTAAGGCAAAAAAAGAAGTTCATCAGATAGACAACTGAAAAGACTAAGTACTGGTTATTCCAAGTCTGATTATAAAAAGAACTAGTTATACGGCTGCAAGTCAATGTACATATATAAGTTTGAGGATCTCCACTTGAAGAAAGAAGAAGAAGGAGAACTGTTCCAGGAACAGCAACCAATGGCCACCCAGAGGGATCTGGATTCAAACTGATTTTATACAGAGTTATACTTTAGGTATTCATTGATTTTCTGTGCTCATCCTTCTGGCACAACACGCACAGAGGCAGTGGCCAGAACTAATAGTCTTCATACAAGGAGAACAAAGGCAAGAAAAAAGCCTCATGTGCTTGCAAGCTTTGGCCATGTAGGCCTATATATAACTAAATTGGAAGCCCATAAAACATTTCACAGAATCAACTTTTAAAGCAGGGAATAGCATATTTATATACATTACTAGAAGGAAATGGGCAGAATCCAGCACCTGGATATAGATCCTAAGCAGGAAGGAGACCCAGAAGTAATACAACTAATTTCCTGTCTTCTCTAATAGAAGAACATCCCAAACGAAAAGAGATCTTCTCAGGGGTGTTTATGTGACTGTGCTTTTCCGTAAGGTGAAGGCAGGCTTGAGAGCAGCCTTATTTTGCACTGCAAGTCCTAGACTGAACTCTTCCCAGGCACTTTGCTGGCTATTCAGCCAGCTGTAGTTCAGGCTGTATATGTTTATGTTGTGTTTAGGAAAGCCAAACATGACATTTATAGATGGACAAGATTGTAACCAGCCCATCCTAATAAACAGATTCAGATTACCTGAAAATTGAAATTGAGCCTATATCAAGCTTGCACACCTCTGAGAGCTATTAAACTGGGACTGGGGAAGTTCTTAATGTGGGTAGCATGGACAGTGCAGTCTGATCTTAAGCATGGGCTTATCCGATGTTGCTGATATTTCCTTTGAAGACTTAATCACTACACAGTTGAGAAGAAACACTTCGGTGAAGACATCCAGCGCTGCAACAGCTGGGCTACAGCTATTTCCGTTTTGATCACCATGCTCACACTTACTCCCAAACAGGAAGACAAACAGGAGCCATTGCATGGATTGTGGGCACAAACACAGAGGGCAATGCAGCAGCATCATAATAAGAGTGAAGAATTGTTAGAAGACAGGAAATTGTGCTGGGCAAACCTTGTACTCTGAAAGGTCTATCAACTCTCATGCATTCTATGTGATAGACTGTGTAAAAAGCCCTTGTCTCATGCTTTCTTTCCTGCAACATTTACACCTCTCAGAGCAGAATCCAACTGCACAATCTCACATCCCACAAACTAAGCACCACTGTGTGTTCCCGGGTTCAGTGAGCAGTAGCATTTGCCACAGGACAAGAGAAAGCCTGCAGCTGAGTGACCATCACCTAGCACAGCCCACCGCACAAAGAACCATGCTAGACACACATTTCTTTGACTTGTATTGTAGACCCTCCATGCTCTTGAAGCTAGATACAATTCCTGCTTCGTGTCCCAAAATCAAACTCAGTGGCCCATGACATTCATACATATGAGGTCTCACACACACATCCATAAAAACAAGAGTTGTGTAAAAAGTGCCCAGAATACATACGGATAACTTTTTAAACTCTTCTTAATATAGTATTAAGGGCATATCTGAAATGAGACAACTTTAATTAAAGTAAAATCTTAGAGAGCACAGGATAGATTAACTTCTAAAAATCAGAACACATATAGAAGAAATGAGTAAGAGGAAATCAGATTTTTTTGTTGCATTTTTATGTAAGTTGAAAGATTAGAGGAAAATCAAACAACTGGTGCCAGCAATTGCCTCCTTCTTAGCAGTGAGAACACGGTAAGGAAGGCCCTTTGTTGAAATCTGCACCTTGGGAGCCATTTCCTATGCAAGCCGAACTAGCTTTATTTAAATAAAACCAATGATGACTGATCTACATTTGTCTGCTCTGCTACAAATCATTTAACACTCTCCCCCCTGTCCCCCCAGCCATTATTCCCCTCCTACCTTCAAAACTCCCAGCAAACAGATAAATCCACGTTATGGCTGGCACGAAGAGGACGGTCAGAGAGGCAGCCAGGAATTTCCGTCGCCCTCTGCAGATTCCCAGCATTCTCTCAGGAGTACAGATTCCCAACCCAGGGCTGTTCCTATGTCGGAAGCAAATAGTCCACAGCCTCCCACATATTACTCCCTGAAAAGAAAAGGAAAAAATGTTTTAACAGCTTATCTCTCTACAGAAATGTAGACTATGCCAGTATTCCTAAAGAGTTAAAAGACCAAAGCTAAAACTAAGGTTACTGCAATTGCAAAGCAGTACCTGTTTCAACATCATCTGTAACTACTTAATAATAGAGCAAGTTTTAGAAGTCCCCTACGAGAAAGTATGTCAATAAAACACATCATCTCACCTAATCATATACTGAGCTAATCTTACAAAGAGACACCACCTACATTTGCTTTTTATTTGCCACCCTTTTACTCTAAAGAAACTCTGGGTTCTTTGATGCCTATGTGTTGTGGTGCCCCTGGGCAGATAAGAGAAAGCCACCCATATTTCTTCACCTGATCCCAAAGAGCAAAAGTCACAGCAGTGAATCAATGAGCCAGCTGCAGGTGGTCATGAACTCAAGATAGTGATTGAAAAATGAAAGGTAAAGACTGGTGTTAGAGGGGTATTACTAAAATGACCCGGTCTGCTAATTACAAAGCAATGCTGATAAACTATATAAAAGAGGAGAAGAGAAAGAGAAAATAGACAAGAAAGTTTCCTTAGTCACAGACAGGGGGTATCAGGAGCTTTAGACTGTATCCTATAAGAAAAGAAGGGGATTCTGGAAAGTATCACCATTTTAATGAGCAAAAATAAATAAATTACGAATAGGATCTTAATTTGTTTAAAATAATTGTTTTGCATTTCACAGAGGCTGAGATGGTAAAATAATCTGATGATTTTAATTCACAGGAAAATGAATATTCCCACACCAGTGCAGGTATGAAGGGCACAAAGATAACGTTCCACGTCTTTTGCTTTTTGGGGGGAGGGGGGGAGTACAGGAAAGTACAGAAAGGCTACTTGTAGAATAGAGGAGTTGAAAAAGGAAAAGGAGATATTGAGTCCAAAAAATTTAGTTCACTTTTTGTATGAAAAGGCTTATGTTTCCTAATTTTAAAAAAAGAATGAGTGTACAAGCACGATAGGGAAAAAAGCACAACTCTAGCAGTACAAGGTGTTTAATAACAGCACCCTTTGGCTTGTGCTTAAACTAGCACTGGAGCTGAAATCAGCAATTAAAGCACTTCTACACAGACATATTAACAATAATTACTGTGTGCCCTGAAAATATGTCTGAGCTCTACAACTCCATGTACATTGCACTGAAAGTCAATTCTGGAATCAAATTACAGCAAAAAAAAAAAAAAGAGAATTATAGACAAGAGAAATGGGTACAGACAAAGAACTTGGCTGCTGGGGATACCTGGCTACAGTTAATCAGGCAAACTTACACCTCTTCCTCAAATGTTCAATAGAGACCACTTTACTACACTACAGTTTAAGAGCCATGATAGTACTCCTGACCTTGGAACTGATAAAATGGAATATAATTTGTCCAGAGCCAGCACAAAAAGCATTCCATTGTGTCAGCTTTTCTACTCAATGAATGCCTCATCACAGAGATTTTGCCGAAAATATGTGGACAGACTTAATATTAACAACTGTAGTACTAGAGTCACTGTGTTAAATAGAGACACACATTTGGTAGATAAATTGTGGAGGACACTTATCTTTATTCACTTCTTTTGGATAGCGATTACATTTCATTTCTTTTTCTTACATCATATAGCTTGTACAACTACTCTGAAGAGAGTCCTTTACATGTCTACTTGAAAAACAAAGATAATTCTCCTGGGTTTTGTGTTCTACACTTGCTATACACAGAATCACTTACTTTAAGTAGAAATTACTTTTTTTCCACCCTGTAACGTCATGGAGTGCACCAGTAACATCAACCTGCGCACATAAAAATAATCTCTGAAGAAATTAACTTACAAGCAGGGTCATCCTCCAATAGCAACATTTTGCAACGCAACATCCTTTGGACTCACACTGCCCCTACCAACAACAGCTGTAAAACCCACAGTCAACACTAAATGTTTCAGTTCAGAAATCATGCTGCTACAAGTAAGCTGATACAAATTTTCAGGATAATGACAACCAGACTCTGAAGTCTGTGGTTATAGTAGTGGTAGTGCATTAATTATTCTGAGGCTCCGTATTTAAGAAAAAAATCATTTTTTCCTATATATTCCTTTAAGTACTCATGAGTGAAGTTTCTGAATTGGTCAATGTGAAGGATGAAACTTTTCTGGCCCATGAATGTAAAACAACTTAATAAATTAAGAAAGTACAAGGAGCAACGCTGAACTCCCAATTCAGCTGCAAAGGAAAGCTAGGAATGTAGGACATTGTCTTCTACAAATAGTCATCCTTCAGAAAAAAAAAAAGCCACATCATTCTGCATATTCATGCACATGTTTTATCTAACTAGAAAGACACTTGGGAAAATCCTAGCCAGATAAATCAGCTTGTGATGGATCACCCTACGAAATGTTGAAATATTTCATTTAATATTGCTTTAAAAAAAAGCCATAAGCTATTTTAAAGGAAGTTTCTACTATCTCCTCACCTTCCCAAAGCTGTGAAAAGCTTCTCAAGTTTTAGATATTAGTTTTCAGAGAATAAAATCACCACACCTGCTGAATATTTTTTCCAAACTAGACAATGCATCATGTGCAAAATCTACATTAAGCAACTCTATAAAATGTCCATGAATGGTAATGAAGCTTAAAACAAAAGCTTTGGACTCAGTAATTTATTTATTATATATTTAACTTGTAAAAAATGTTATCTAACATGCCATCTTCAAATAAATTTGAAGAAGATATTGCAGTTCTTTGACGGAGTTTTTCTTTCAGTCCAACAGATGCCAGCTTGATATTTGTCATGAAAGGAAAGTGACTGACAACACTGGCTGAGCTAGGGTTGAGGACAGAACGGGGTAGCACTGTGCTCACTTCTGTCATACCAGCTCGCCGTTGCCTTTCAGACCTCTCCTACAGCACCCACTGCTCCTCCAGACTCCACCTGCCTAGGAGGTCTTAGAAAGCAGTTTCACTGCAAGTGAGAGATCTGATCACAAAATAGCCAAAGGTTCCTCTCAATCCATTGCCCAATGCTAGTAACTTCAGATAAACTTACTGGGCTACACTGACGGACAGGAATACAGCAACCTCAGGCCAGCTTGATTATTGCTAACAGTGCTGTAAAAGGCTACTAGCTTGGACAATGCCTGTGTGAGAGGTCACAGCAGGAATTAAAATGAATTGGGTTCCTCATTGCAAAGACTTGCTCATGACCTTCTTATCTTACAGCAACGGTGAACTGAATGCCCTTTGTTACCTTTGCATATGGTTAAACACTTCCATTAACCTTGTTAGAGTGGTTGCTTTGTTTTAAATCAAAGATTATGTCCCCAGCTAAGTGTGAGGCAGCTCTCAACCAATCTGAGCAGCACATATATTAATGCATGTAACACAACACTAATCACGTTGGTACTCAGTTTCTATTCATTTTTTTTTTCAATTATGGCATGACAGCTCGACTATGTCGGACATTCAGCAGGAGTTCAGTGGCACAATGGAAGTAATTACGAAAACAAAAATCAAACACAATTAACTAGATTTAACCACTCTACTATAAAAAGCTTTTCCAACTGTTTCATACTTTTCCTTGCATTTGTTACAGTTAATCTTATCCCAGTAATCTTCCATTTGTTTTCTAAGCCACTGAAATGAATATGCACGGTTAAAGCTGTTTATACACCAATCCTGCGCCTTGGCTTTGCTGTGTTTCTTGAATTAATGTTGTCTAGTTCTTTCTGCTTTTCCACACTTGCAGTCACAGAGTCAATGAACAATTTCTACTGTAACGCTTCCCCCTTGGCTCTGTGTCAATGTAGCATCCATCCCTTAAGAGAGATTTTTCGGTTTTTCACCAGACTCAAAATATAAATAACCTAAAGAAAAAAGCTGTATCTTAGCCAGTATTTTTGTATGTTCCTTTAAAATACTGTTGATGTGTTTTAACGAGTTTACTCCCTGATAGTCAGCTTTCTATCTCATAAGAGGATTGCAGCTTTGCAGTCTTCCAGTTCTGCAACTTGGTTGTCATGTGACAGATTTTTTGCCGTATTAGAAGTTTGGTACCATAAAGGCAGGGTGTGGAACAAACCCAATATAGTGAAATAAAAGACATTAAATTGTAAATCTTTATTTAAATAAACATCCCTTTGCTAATATACTCTACTTCTCAAGTTACTAAAACAGAAATAGCATTTCTAAGGAAAACATCATCTTCTACCTCACCAATCTCTTTTCACTCTCCCACATGAACAAACATGCCACAGAAACAAATCTAAGGCTCCCTTTGCTCCCACACTGTCTGAATTTTCTTGGCATTGGAGATCTTCCCTGCTGTATCAGACTTCTTAGTCCTATGGTATCGTGACTTGAAGGAAGGATTTGGAATAAATTCAGACTCGGCATCCCCCTCAGAAGCCACTTAAAAGGAACAGATTACAGCAGTTTCCAAATGCTACCAAATTCACTGTTTCTCAACTAGTTACAAGAAAATAGTCCTATCTGCAAGAGAGAAAATAGCCAGTAAGTTGACAGCACAAATGAGTTCTGCCTTGCAACTGTGCTAACTGCTCTGGGGGCACACAGGATTGACACCCTCTTTTATATCTTCACTCAGTATGTGCCGTGGCTCAAGGAAAATTCTATTAGTGGCCTGTTAATCAAAGCTTTCTAGAAGGTTCTGAATAGCAGGGCTGTAAGCAACGCCACCGCAGGCATGGGGATCTATCCTGACAGAAGTCTGGTCATAGACAGAGAGAAATAAGTAAATAATATGCTTTCACATTTTTCCTTTCAAGCCAAGACTGCTCAAAAGAAGGAAAGCCTGGAACTTTAAAACTCAATATCAAGGAAGAACACAATTTAAGATTAACAGGATACGAAACTTCTCCTAAGCCTCCACTATGTCAGTATTAAAGTGAGGAGAAAAAAATCTATCATTCAAGAAGAGATAGCAGCAACCAAACACAATCATGACAGAAAGATCAACCTTGGCTGATATTCATATTTCATTTGCAACCCAAAAATGATAATTATTTTCAGAGCAGCTACTGACCTGTTTTTTCAATGAGTTCTCCCAACTCAGCTTTACTCCAGCTCCTCACCTTAACAGGTGCATAGCACCAGTATTTCCTGACTCCCCAGTTTATCTCAGGACTCTGCACAGTCCAAAGAGAATGAAACACAGCATGACTCAGTTTGCACATGGCAGAAGGCTTACAAGATCCTATCCACGCATACTAAAAATATCTTAGGAACTGAGATCCCAATGTCATTGAATTATGAACATACTGGAGATCATGGCCAACCTGCAGTAATAACTGTGGTAGAGAACCTTTCAGTAGTAAAGCAATTCTGCTCCAGAATCATGCTGTACGCTCAGACCACAACATTATTACACAGTAGAATTTCAGGCTTAAAGAAAGGACAAAGCTCCACATCTTTGCACGTATTTCAGGCCCCTCCACCTGAAATATTTGCAGGAGGGAAAAAACAATAAAAAGAATATCATGCTACCTGTTCTTGGCTGGAAGAAAACATCAGTATATTGTTGCATCACTGATCTCCCTGCTAGGATACCAGGGCATCCTTCGCCTTCATAATAAATTATTGAAGAGTCATGGGTTTGTCCATTCGTTATTTCCCTTTCTTACATATAATGTGCATGCTACCACACAGAAGACAAATTGGTCTCTAAATCAGAAGCAGGGTTCTATATGCATATATAACACTTCACTCACAAATTTTGATGTTACTACTTTGCTTTCCATCTAAAGTACTTGGACGCTTATTCAAAAGCAGTGTTTACCTTCATTAGAATCCTCTACGTACAGAGCTGCTCTAACGCGGAAATTGATTAAAGATTCATAAGCAAGTTTTGCCCAGGAGAAACAATTATTGCTTGAAGTGTTCCTCCCTGACAAAAGAATTCGTGTCCCTCTATGAAGCAAAGTCCTATTTTGAAAAAAAAATAAAAAATAAAAAAAAAGAACCTTTTATTTTACTGCACAGATCCCAAACTACAGGTTAGTTTTACACAGGGATTAGTAACACATTTACACACTTACAGCAGCTACTTACTTGTCATATGGACATAGAAGTTGGTGTTGTACTTGCAAATTGCTTTTTATGAAATACTTGTATAAAGAAATGGTCCAGGTGTCTATCTCCTCAACCCTGACAGCCAGGGGGAAGAAACTGAGGAGGAGTGGACGGACCTTCAGGTCAAAAATTGGTTGTGCAGCTGGTATTGACAACAGGGATTTTAATTTTACAAGCACAGGACCCACTCTGAGGACAGAGGACTGCTAAGAAGAGACAGGATCCATCTGACCACTTGGCCAAAAGGGCCTTTTTCAATCGGCTGGCCAAACTGGTCATGAGAGCTTTAAATCACAAATAACAGTGAGGGAGATTAAAACCCAGCAACAAATGAGAAAGTGGTGGATTGGGTTGGCAAGTAAAGTATGCTGAGTGATGCGGACAGGAGGTACCTGCCTGCAGCAATTAGGTAACAGATGGATACAGGGTCCTTAGGATGGACCAGCCGAGAAGGCAAGGAGGAGGAATTACTCTGTATGTAAGAGCAGCAGCAATGCATGGAGTTCTCCGTGGGATCCTTTCCCACTACTCAGCACTGGTGAGACATATCTGGAATGCCGTTTGCATGGCTGGGCTTCCCAGTACAAGGAAAGAAACAAACACTGAGGTTGTGGAGCCTCCATCCTTGAAGATACTCAAAATGCAACCGGACATGGCCCTGAATAACCTGCTTTAGGTGACCCATCTTAAAGCATGGTGTCAGACTATAGAATCTCCACAGGTCCCTCCCAAACACAATTCTATGATTCTGTGATTCTACAGTTTTGTACCCAGCTACAATACACAGTGGTCATTCAATTTAAATCCTCAAACATTCCAGCTGTGATCTACTGCACTGTACATGGATAATAATGCACATAAACAATTACACTGAAACATACAGAAAATCTCAGGTTAAACTTTTAGCTAGTACAATTCTTCACTAAGGTCAATTCAATCTCCATCAGTTCACAATAAATATGGACTGAATCACTCACAATTAATGGACAACGAGTTGAATTTTTTATATAGGCACCACAGCACTCGCCTCATTACTACACATAACATATATTATTAACACCACAACTATTTGTATCAAATTTATATAAAAACAGAACAACTAATGTAATGAAAATTTCAAGAATTACTGGGAGTTTCATATTGAAATAACTAAGGAATTGGCAAATAGGAAAAAAAAAAAAAACAATATATATATCTGGCTGTGCTTGAAAGCAGAGGACAAAGCCTTCACCACAATTCAGTGCTAATTTACTAAAGCACATTATCCAGTCTCTCAATAGTTCTTTGCATGCTACTGCAGAGCATCAGACAACACCATGAGTTGACACCTTTTTTTGGTAAGTTTCCTGCTGGAATCCTTGTGTGTCAAGGTCCAGTATTTATTTTTTTATATGTACTATAGCATCCAGACATGCTACAAGGACTATCCATTTCCTTAGGCTTTCACAGTGCAGAGTGGGTGCTATATAAGCTGGATGGAAAGGTGCTTCCCCTCCACTCCTTCTTTCCACCTAACACTGAAGCAAAGTTCTTCACAGAATGGTCTGGGTTAGAAAGGACCTCTGGAGGTCATTTGGTCCAACCCCCTGCTCAAGCAGGGCCACCTCAAGCGGGTTGCCCAGGACCATGCCCAGGTGGCTTCTGAAGATCTCCAAGGAGGGAGACTCCACTACCTCTCTGGGCAACCTTCTCTTGTAGAATAATATGGTGTCAGGCACTTTTTTTTTTAAGTAGTGAAGGCGGCTGCGGATTTAGATTATTTCATGTAGGAGTATTCTTCGACACTGGACAAGGGCTTGAAAAACTGGAATTTATAAATACAGATTTCTCATTGCTTCTTATTCAGCACTACACAGATTAACATGGGTATTAGACAAGAATGGCATGAGAGTTTAACGCAATTACACAAAGAGTACAAAAGGTGTTATCAAAGCTGAGCAAAGCTGTAGAAACTAGCCTCAAGAGGAGACAATGATAAAAGCTCTTACTACAGAATCCAAATTTGCCACATGTACAGTTAGCATTTCATTAGAATTGTAGAATAATTTAGGTTGGGGAAGGGACTTCTGGAGGTCATCTAGTCCAATCCTCTGCTCAAAGCACATTGAATACTGTTCTTTCAAAACAATCTGTAATTTGGACAGCTTTTCACTCTTCATTTAGAAACTACCACCTAAGAAGTGGTCTGCCTACAGAAACAGGGCAGGGGGCTTAGGGTTTCTATATTCTCTCCCCACATTTCCTCAAATTGTAGCAATTTTCACTGAACATTTCCTTATTTCTCTGTATGAGAACTTCAATCTTCATAATCTCTTACTGATCTCATCATTATCAACACCGTTGTTCTGTGAAGTCCCTTTAATTCTGCAATTAGATGAAGGTGCAAAAATAATAAATATAAAATATTTAGCAAGTCCCCTGTAAAGACAATGAATATACTAAAAAGATTGACTATATTCAAATGAACATAATTAACACTTCTACTTTAAATTTGATTATAACTCTTCATTTTTGAGGCAGAGGGGAGGTTGTCAGACCTTGTCTAACAAAAGAAAAAGAGGATAATGATGATGCTGAGTGTCTCCTCTCCCCAAAAGGATGTAGAGGGCTGTGCAGTCATGGACACACATCATAAAACATGAGAATGTGTTCAAACACTGGTTGGTGTTTAAGGTGAGAGGAAGGAAAGAGAGGAAGAACACCTCTTACTGTCTCTGCTAACTCTGCCTTGACATTCTAGTGTCTTTTAAGACAATTTGACTCTTTCTGTGTCATTAACACAAATCCAGAACAAAAGTAAAACTAACCTCTAGTAATTTCAACAGTGGGTCCCCCTGACTGTAGGACAAATGCTGGGTAAGAGTCTCAGAGAAGTAATGTGAAGGAGTCCCTCATGCTCTGGACAGAAACTGTTGCTGACTGGATGGAAGTACTTCACCAGTGAGACAATGTAGTAGTGACTGAAAGTCTCATTATGAATAGTCATACCTTTAAAGGGAATTCTGAAAGACATCTGAGTTTCCTATACTGAAGACTTATTTCTGCAACAATTCTGTACAGTTTAAAACCAACAGATCCTTAAATATATCTTTATACAAACATATGTATACAAAAAACACCTATGTAACTTCAATTGATATCAAACCCAAAAGAATAAATTGGAAATATATTTTTAAGAAAAGGTAGTCTAACCAATGGAGCCGCAGTTAGAATAACTCCATGTGTAGCAATACTTTTAATAACTTTGCTCCCTTGCTTGCTCCAGATCTGTGATCTATTATGGTTGTCCACACATTCCTGGGCTCCTGGGCTTTCTTTTAGAGTTAGCCAGCTAGGTCTTTCTGATGCAGAATCGGGTAATGTTTTGAGGCCAATTCTCTACAGGGACTGTTCCCGACAGACACCATGGATGAGATTGGTTCTGGCTCCCTGAGCACTATTAATCTCTCAGCACTGTCTCAGCAGGTTTGCTGCCTTCAGGCATTGTCATCCTGCAATGCCTCAAGAAAAACAACATATATCCTTTGCATCATGTCATGACTTGGGTGAACTGTGGTAGTTTTTCTGAATCATATAAAGGAAGAAGAATAATAAGGTCTTGGTACTCACAGATCTAAGTGTACTACAAGTGTACTACACAACATGGACGCAGCCAATCTGCTCTACATGGGCAAAGTGCTATGAATGATGGCTATTCTCTGCCTCCTGCCCTGCAGATCAGGATGTGCTCTCAGGAGGCAATGCCTTGGGTAGTATAAATTTCATTGCTATAGCGTCTATTTTGTTATCTACAGATGAATTACCCTATACATGTAGCAAAGCATTAT
The DNA here is from genome assembly GCA_013399475.1 of Chauna torquata. Lineage (NCBI taxonomy): Eukaryota > Metazoa > Chordata > Aves > Anseriformes > Anhimidae > Chauna > Chauna torquata. The sequence continues at coordinate 823,920 of VXAL01006254.1, forward strand.
ATTTTATCACAACAATATGAGGCAAAATATTTAGAATTTACTGGCCACGTCAACTGCAGGTGCACAGCAGATACAATACCAGTACAGACTGGGATCATGATATTGACCCCATGGCTAATATTTCATCAAAAAGTCAAGATATACCTCAAAACATATTGCAGCAGATAGCAATAATCACTATAGGTCATTGCATTTTATGCAGAAGAATTTTCTCACTTGCTCATGGGGAACTTTCAGTAAGACAGCATAGAAACATAACGATCATGAAAACAATTCTATCACACTTCTAAAAATAAAACTTTTTAAAACTTTTTTGTTGTTGCTAGGAGATGTGAAAATATAGGACATAACAATGCAGTTATTTGAAGGGCAACAAAAGTAGTCAGTATTATCAAAAATGTACCGCATTATTATTAACTACAGTGATTTGCACAGATTGGTTGATTTTGACAACAAATTCCATAATACTGTTTTTCCAAGATTCACCCATAGCTATGAGAATACACATTCATAGGACAAGTTTTGTTTACTGCCAAGATTATATTAACTACTTTTTCAATTGATGAAAATACTAAAAAAAAAAAAAAAAAGGCTGGGAAGAGTTTGAGTGCCTTTATTTTTATTTCTTTTTGCTGCTGCTGATTAAAACTATAGATACTGGAACTGCTTGCAGTAATTACATACTATTGCATAGCCAAAAGAGAAGGTAAATCCTTTATTTTCAAGACAACAATGAAACCACATTAAAAGCATTTGAAAATGTAGAGAACATGCTCAAATCAAATGGTTTGAATTTGAGCAATATTTGTTTCCACTAATTGCTGAGCTCATACACTGCATACACTATTTTTCAGGTAACGTATAATTTGGTCTTGAAAGTTCTAAAGTCAACTTTTCAAGTACTTGTCCTTATTTGCCCCGAAGTTTCAAAATTATAAGATTTAGTTTGTCTGCCTTGTTTTATGGAAATGTCAAATCATACCTTGCAGTGACGGTATTTTTATACCATACTATTGAAAGAAAATATATTCCAGTTATTAGAAGTTGCTCCGGAACATCAGGTGCAGACTACTCAAATACAGTTTTTGAGTGTGTTAAGAATGACAAAACTGGAGATGAAGGACAGACCCACTCAGTGACAGAAGGCTATTTATATCTCTTCTATAATATGCTAAAAATGTCTGGTACAGTTTTAGGAATAGCACAATCTTACATTTGCTGGAATTTTGACATAATGTTGTAATTACAAGGTAAATGATGACCTAAGTGGCTGATTCTTTGGCACATAGCAGGTTTCTTTTTGTAATATGCATTAGCTCTAAAGTGCACATCACTGACTTTGTATTTTGGTGGCACCAAGCAAAATCATTTTAATTTGATTCAATTTCTCTAAAAAGAACTGACTTTTAAAGAAAATATATTTACTCTTGAAAGGTTACAACTTGATAAAATGCTAAATATGGAAATCAATTGTTTGTATTTCATAAAGTTTATGCATTTTAGCACTGTGTAAAAAATGGACTAATGTTCTACATTTTAAAACCTGTGAAATGCATTAGTTTCTAGCTTATACACGGTAGTTAGAAGAATATTTTACTTTTTAAACAGACTTGAATAGATTAAAGAAACTTGTTAATACTGATTCTGTTACAGCTGACCTTAAAGTTATATTTCATCTCTACAGGTAAACACTTTTACAAACTGATTCTGAAAGAAAGATACAGTGACATATATTGAAATGGACAGTAAGTACCATTTTAAATAAGAAATTGAAGCTTTACATAACTGGACAGTAGGGCTGAAGACTATAAAAATGTATAGTTAAAGAGCAAAATACTCTAGAGAAAACTGCGTTCCTGTAAAATGCCCCTTACACTATGGCAATAGGTCTTATTTCTGCCTAAATGGCATTTGAACAAGCACTAACAGTCTAACAACCTCAGGTGTTCCAGAATTGAAAAAAGAGGCCCCACCAGCTGGGGAGGGGAAGAAAGGGCTCTTTGTCTCATTTTCCTAAATAACACCTTCAGATTTAAACGCTTTAAATGTTTGTCTCTCAAACCACAGTTGAGGCTATGAAAACCAGGAGCTTTCCTTCTTTTTTTAATGAAAGTTGAAGTTGTATCAGTACTTCAAGAACTGAACTTGACATAAAATGCCACCTCTTTATGGCTCATAAAGAAAATTGTAGGGTTTAGCAATAGCATTGCAGACATTAATGAAAATGCACATGCCTGTTGCAAGAGAGCTCAAACCACTACTGGACATTGATCACAAACTTAGGCTGTTACCATGCAGCTCTTGAAATTTTGGAGTCAGATTCAGGCAGATAGATCCTCATCGGCTAGGTCTGCTACGTCGCAGTGCCTTTCAAACACATTGTGGTGACAATCTGTTTATAAACTTTAATAAACAGATGCCTGGAGTAGTTTATATCCAATCAAATTAAAGATCTTTTAATACTTTAACTGCTGAGAAGACCTTACCAAGTACTTACAAGGAAATAAGATCCACTGGCAAGACTTTCAGGTTAACATTATAAAGCAGTAGTATGAAGTAAAGCAGAACTTTATAGGTTGAATCATGTCCTTTTTGTACCTAAATACTTCAGAAGAACTAATATTGAATGTGCAACACATCTTGAGGTATTTTTGTCATCTTCAAAGCTATATTCAATACTATGATCAAACGCTGTATGTGTCATTCTTCTAATACTTAAAGTGACTGGCACATAATTACACAAAAGAGTTCAGGAGGAAAACTGCATTTGCACAGCAATAACAGCAGAGTTTTATCAGGCTTGAAAAACTGTGAAACACAAACAGTTCTTTGGGTGAATATTAATTTACTACTCATAATATTGAAACACTTTACCCATATAAATAGTTTTTTTCTCACTGTTCTCAGCCTTCATTTGAAGGTCTCAACATTTTCTTAGCATTTCTAACGTTCCTGTAACTTCATTATTATATTATCACTATCTCTAAATTAAACATCATAATATTTACATGTCTTTGGGAGACAGTGGGTGCTTAAAGTAAAAATTTTAAGAATTTAAGGAAAAATGGAGTTTACTATTACACAGCAAAGCAACGATAAAGTCAGGAGAAGCACTGAAAAAGCCTAACTCCAGTGAAAATGTCTCATTCCTTACTAAGCAATACCTCAGTCCTCATTAATATTTTACCACAGTAGTTCAATAATCTTGTCCAACTGCCACTAACAAAGATTAATGAATCAGATCTACGCATGTTGGGTATTTTTAAAATTTATTTTTTTCATAATGACATGCTGGATTTCCTGGTTAGTTTTCAGTGCCATCTGTGAGATTAAGAGATTTTCGATAAGTGTATAAAATTGTTTCACTTTGTGAGTAATATGAAAGACCTAGAGGTATAAAAATTCAAAAGTTTATGGGGAAAAAAAGTTCAATCAGTATGCTAATAGCACTAACATTATCAATTGAAACCCTAGAGCTACCATGACATATGTCCCAGAAATTCAATCTCCACTGCTATTGGTGAATCAATGTGGAAGAAAGCAGGGAAACAGGCAGTTTCAGATCCAACTGAGAAGTCAATGAATGAGTTTACATCAGCATTTTAATTCAGAGAACCACCTTCATTCCTTTGACACAAACTCCCCAGGCATTCTTGCTTACTGTAGGTTAAGCTACGGGGCCAAGGCATCTGAGACGGCACAAACTGGTTTCCCTTACAACGAAACAAAACCAGAAGATGCAGTCCAGACGCGTATGCTAAAGGATGTTAAGAATGTTCAGTTGCTGGGACATGACTGTAAGTAGCCTAGTATAAAAACCTTGAATGAATACAGCCTGTGTATCATGTCCTCAGCATCAACTATTTCACTCTACAAATCCACTCCTGCCGCGCCTCAGTATTTGCTAACGTGGACAAAGCTGTACCGCAATAAGCTGCAGAAAAAGCCAAAAGCCACACAAAATGTGAACTGAAAACATCAGGTTTCATATAGCTGTATTAATGAGGAAGAATTCACAGGCTGTGGCACTGTCAGGAAAATCAACGGCTGTGATCAAATGCAAGTTTTTTCTTCATCTAAAATTAGGCTATAGAAGAATTCCTTTTTCATCATCCCATTCATAACCTGTCTTATGTTGAAGCATAAGAGCTCAGCTAATTAGGTACCTGATAAAGGTAGCTTATTTGGGGCATTTTCCTGCTTTCGCATGTACACCAAGCAAAGGAGGTCGAGATAATTTACTTATTTAATGTCAACTTTCTTTTCTCAAATCTACAATTCTAAGCAGTTATTTCCTCAAAGGTAGAAATGAAAGGAATTAGATGTATTGTAACTTTCAATGCTTCAGAGAAAAATTTTAACTCACACTGAAATTATACATCCTGATGTTGTAGTTCTAAATGCTTCTAAGAAAACAAATGAGTTTCAACTAAAAGGGTGCTCCATTTGAAAGTCAGCTGTATAATTCCATAAAGTGCTAGAATTTTTCAGCAATGCACATTGAAGTGTTGCAATGCCACAGTCAGACAGCAGATGTCACGTTGTTTAGCAAGATGACTACAAGAGAAGAATCGTCCCTGATGCCTCTAGGAGGGGAGAGGTGAGTAAATTAATCTCTCCAACTACAGTAGGCAATGAAAAGCAGTAACACACATTTGCCAGTTGCAGAAGAGCATACAGTAGCCAGGCACTGGAAAGAAGTCCTACTTAATCCTGGAAGCGAGTGGCTGGCTTATCCGCATAGTGCAAATAACAATAAGGATGTGCAAACAAAAACTTGCAGTCAAAATGGCAAGATTTCTGCATTTTTCCTCCTCACAGTGTAGTGACTTCTTGCACAATTATGCCTACGTGCCTTACCATGGGAGGATCATGTCTGAGAAGTGGTGTGCAAACACAGGAAACTCTGACATCTATAGACCTTGCCATCTAAAAGTTTCCAGAAATAAAATATTCTGATCTCCACAGAACAGAGAGTATCAAGACACACTGTTAACTGCCTTGTCTATAATCAGACTAAGTCTGAAACCTGTGCTGAAAAATGAATTCCAAAGACCAAGTCCACCACCTTAATCAAGTGTTGTTCCTCTTTACAAGAATGATTACCAGGGAACCTTTCCTGCCATGATGAGACCCTTGACCCTGTTCAAAGCCAGAGGAAACCTACAGACTCAGGATCTCTCTCTCATCAATGCATTCTTCAGCAGCACACAGAGTAAAAAATTCACAGTTGAGAAGACACCTTTTTTCAGTTCTCCATTGCTTTTTTGCATTTAACTAACTTTTTGAAGAGATGACCATTTTGGGGTAAATGTTTGTAGTAAGTTCTCAGTGTCACACTTAAAGAGTGTGACACATTTTAAACATTTTAAAATATAGGAAGGTCTAAGGGCTTTTTTCAAAAGTCTATTCTGCAGTTCTATGANTGTTATTAGATGATAATTTTCACAACAGTTTACAGAGGTATTGAGGGATAAATTAACTGGCTAGTCAAAGTCCATCCCATACGAGAAATTCCAATACCTTCCTATACTTGCAGTCCAAGACACAAACAAACAAACAAAGTAAAATTCTTCTAGGACAGAAAACCCTTCCAAAACAGGTCTGCATGGAGTTNGTTTCCAGAAATAAAATATTCTGATCTCCACAGAACAGAGAGTATCAAGACACACTGTTAACTGCCTTGTCTATAATCAGACTAAGTCTGAAACCTGTGCTGAAAAATGAATTCCAAAGACCAAGTCCACCACCTTAATCAAGTGTTGTTCCTCTTTACAAGAATGATTACCAGGGAACCTTTCCTGCCATGATGAGACCCTTGACCCTGTTCAAAGCCAGAGGAAACCTACAGACTCAGGATCTCTCTCTCATCAATGCATTCTTCAGCAGCACACAGAGTAAAAAATTCACAGTTGAGAAGACACCTTTTTTCAGTTCTCCATTGCTTTTTTGCATTTAACTAACTTTTTGAAGAGATGACCATTTTGGGGTAAATGTTTGTAGTAAGTTCTCAGTGTCACACTTAAAGAGTGTGACACATTTTAAACATTTTAAAATATAGGAAGGTCTAAGGGCTTTTTTCAAAAGTCTATTCTGCAGTTCTATGACTTGTCATGTGCCCTGTGTTTAGTGCTGAATTACAGCTCTGGGAAACAAATGAAAGATCATTTTCAAAATAAATGATAATTTATTTATTATTAAATAATTTGTTATTAGATGATAATTTTCACAACAGTTTACAGAGGTATTGAGGGATAAATTAACTGGCTAGTCAAAGTCCATCCCATACGAGAAATTCCAATACCTTCCTATACTTGCAGTCCAAGACACAAACAAACAAACAAAGTAAAATTCTTCTAGGACAGAAAACACTTGCAAAACAGGTCTGCATGGAGTTAATCTAAAAACAAAGGAAACGTTCTTTTTGTGTTGGGAAACAGGCAGGGCTATAGCCTCCACCCTAAGGATCATCCAGATCTGACCTTTTCCTGTCCATCCCTACGCAATATTACATAAGAAGCCAAAGCAGATCTAGATTTTACCTGCCTATTCATATTCTTTCTACTGACAAAGCAATGTTTTTACAATATTTAAAAATTGATATTACAATAATTGTTAATTCCTTCCAATTTTATGTGGGTTGATTTAAGTTAACACTGATCACACTATGCACATGAATAGGAACACAAGCGGTTGTGTCATGTTTATGTGCATGAATGATTTATAGAACTAACACAAAGCAATGTTTTTAATTCTTGCTTTGCAGACAGGTAAGGAGATGGACATTTGTATGAGTTATGAAGCTGACTTTCAAAATCTAGGTCTCATGAAAACATACACAAATTATCTTATTTGGTCAAAAGTCTCACATTTTTAGGACACAGCTGCACAGCTGTGACATGGGATCATGGTACCAGGGAAAAAGAAGTCTCAAACAGAAGCTATGTACAATCCTAAACACTGGAGCTTTAAGCAAGTTACATCATTTTTTCCTGCAACAATAGCTGATTTTGCTGTGTAGAGAATTACAGAAAGGGAGATTTCAGCCTAAGTAGGTGTTTTGCAAATAATATACTAGAATAAGGTTACCACTTCCTTTTCTTTTCATTACCCAAACAGGGTGGTGGAAAAAGGAGCAAGAACACTAATGAAGCTGATAGAAATGACCTTACTAGCTGCTGCCAGGTCAAAAAGATCATCTCTGTAATGCCCACACATCATTAAAAATCACTGCTTTCCCTGGTAACTGGCAACTACAAATCAGGGAGACATCCTTGCGCATTCAGTTCACACTTTCCCCCCACTCACATTTAAGTCTGACACTATGATTATTAGTTTAGACCCCCATAATTCTCATATTTAGGCAGCGTGAAAATGTGATCTGACCCAGTGGGTGTATCATTCACCTTCATATCCTTCACGGATAAAAGGCAATGGCTGAGAGATACTCCATTGCTTTTTAGGAAGGCAGCAGGAAAAATCAAAACACAAAACAAAGAAATAGAAGAAAATATGGAAACCTAGATTCAAATTATATAAAACAGGCTACTAGTTCTTTTTTGAAGACAGTTTTCTCATTATCCTTTGTGAAATCCCTGAAAATAACACCTTAAAAAAGCATATTCATTTTGTCACTCTTTGGTTTTGCAGAAACAGGAGGTGCTAATAATAGTTAGGTTGCAAAAAGAACAATTTTTTTCAAAGGTTGTAAACAAGAGGCACATACCATCTGAAGTCCAAAATTAGTTTTTTGTTTTTTTTTATCTGTTTTGCCACTGCAGAATGTTTACCTTTTTATAAAGCCACTTTTATGAAGACTAAACAAAAATACTCATTTTGTATTAAATACCTTGAGGTTCTAGATTTGCAGATTTACACAGAAGTTATGAGTACTCAATACTTTTGTAAAACAAGGTCTTACAATATCTCAAATTAAGAATTAAAATTAATATAGCTAGAATTAGCAACTAGCTTCAGATATGTAGGTTCTGAAAAGTTATGACCTAAATTATAACGCAAAACTAGGCCCCAGAAGGAAAAGGCGATATCCAATGAGGAACCCCTTCACAGAGTACACAG
>VXAL01006254.1:850370-864889 GCA_013399475.1 Chauna torquata
AAAAAAAAAAAAAGAGAAACCTCCTTTTGTCCAAGAGCAGCAATCTTCGCCCATTCTAGGAAAACATGCAAGCTCACCAAGGAACTCCCTAAGACAGCAGCCTTCATAACTGAAAAGTATGATCTTGAATCTTCTAGAGAATAATTTGTTCATCTGATGATAAGGATCAAATATTTTTGTCTCTCATACCAGTCCAAGAAAGTATTTTGGGCAACATGTTTTAGATCTCAGAGATGGCAATGTACTTCCTTTAACGGACGTAACTCTTCTCTCTGTGCTGTGCCGATCCTCTCCACAATACGTTCACAGACAGCAGCACACCACTCCTCTACCTCTATTTCAGCAACCAGACAAGCCAAACAATAACTCCCCTCTGCTTATTTCCAAATTATATTCCCCTTTCCTATACAGGTCATTTACAGTTCTGGATGAACAGCACTACAGGCAAGTGTTTACACTACAAATGTATAATAGTTTCAGTATTTCCCTATTTTGCAGAAGTACCTTTCCTGATCCTTTTTAAGATCATATTTGCTCTTCTTTAGGATTATATCACAGTCACAGTTATAATCATCTTGCAGTTGACAGTCACACTCAGGTCTTTTTGTTACTTGGTCATTTTCAAGTAGTAATATTTCCAACACATAAAAAAGGAGTATTACAATTACAAACTATGGGCATGATCTTCCACTTCATACTACGCATCTTCTTTTTCCATTCAGCACTACTGTACATTATTCCAATGCTCCATGTTATCAGCAACTTTCAGCTTTCTTATTTTTTGTGCCAACTTCCTTAACGAGAAAGCATTAAAAATATTTTTGAATCTGATCTGAGGTACTTCAGCAGCATTCTCCCTCCTATCTAGCATTATCTTCAGCCTTCCTTATTGACTCACTGCAGCCAGTTCCTTGCCTACCTCTCATTCCTTATTTTAAATTCTATTGTGTTTTTATCTTAACCAGCAATACCCCACATAACAGTACGTCAGATGTTTCACTGAAATTCAAATAAATTTATCTTCCTGCCCTTTTCTAACAAATTAGTTGTCGATGTTAGATAGCAGACTTGCGTAGTACAACCTCTCTTCGGTAAACTCACAATGTATTTCATCTAATTTGCTGTTCACCTCCCTGCCTGTAAGCATCCCTTCCTTCAAAAGATGTTCTAAAGTAATGCACTGAGATCAGACTAACAGGTTTGCAGTTATGCAGATGTCTCTGCCTCATTTTTACAAAGAGAAACCACAGGTGCCCTTTTCCAGCCATATGAAACAAACTTGTATTTGATAAATTCCAAAAAAATCCCAGCCAATGGATTTACAATTTCATGTGCTGGTTACTTCTATATTCAGAGGTACGGATTATCAGGTCTGTTCACTTTCAACATATTAAGCTCTTCAAGGTTTGCCTCCACCTCAGAAATAGCAATTTCCATTTCTATATATACCCCTTCCCAAGAGCTATCCTGCCTTCCCTACATGCCCTACATTACCATCTTTACCAAAAACAACAGCAAAGCATTCATTTAGCTTTCAGGCCAGACGCAGATTACCTTTAATCACCACCCAATCACTTCTGTACAGTGTTTTTATTTTTTCTTTCTCATCCTCTCCTTACAAGTTACAGAACTGTTTACTATGTGCTTTGACTTTCTTTAAAAAAAAATTTACTCTTCTGCATTTGTGACAAACTTGAGCACTGAATGTGTGTTGAAGGCTATCCTATAAATAGGAATCCCATTTACCAGTGGGAATCACTGAATTAATCCCCATAAAAGAGAAGTTTGAGAACTTGTGAAACTGGCACACCCTTCAACCTGAAAACTGGGCTGTGGAGACCTTGAAAAAATATTTGTAGAGAAGCAACAGAGAAGGTCAGTGCAGAAGCTATGGAGCTTTTACACTCACCTTATATTTTCCTAATAAAACCGTATCTTCACATCACCTGCTTTCAACAGATTTTGTTCTTTTTTTTTTTTTTGTGACAGTGAAGATACAAGGAAAACACTAACACATGAATTTCAATGATTCAGAAAGCAGCTGTGTTGCTCCAAGCTACAAACTAAATAGGTTAACTCTGAACTGTGACGTATGACCAGGTTACCACAAGGCAGGTAGTTAACTTGTGCCAGATACTGAAAAAAATCAAAATACATGCTCTTATCCTATACAAAAATACAGTAGGTATGAGGTATTTCATCCCTCAATTGAAAAAGGAAAAAGTTACCACCCACATACTGCTATGGAGTCAGGGTAAGTGCATGGATAGTCACCCTATGCCAGCTGCCTGTGTTATCTTGTTATCCATATTTATCTGCTTAGATAAAAGAATCCTCTAAATCTACATGAAGGCATGAAGGATAGTTATATACCCCCCCATCCCCAACCATTTTGGTTGCCTTCCACTGGACACATGCAATCACAGCTTTCTTGTGCCGGGTAGCCCAAAACTGGGTACAGTACTGTACATGTGGCCTCACAAGCACTGAATAGAGAAGAATAATCACTTGCCTCAACTTGCTGGCTACAGTCTTGCCAATACAGCCCAGTATGTTATTGGCGTTCTTTGCTTCAAGGACAAACCGATGACTGATCTTCAATTTCTTGTCAACTTGGACCCCCTCAAGTCTTTTACTGCAAAGCTACTTTCTACCCAGTCTGCCCCCAGCCTGTACCACTGCATGGGTTAATTCCATCCCAGATGCAGGACTATTTGCCTTTTATTCTACCCCTCTTGATTTCTTTCTTGCCTTGGGTTCCTTCTTATTTCCCTCTCAGCCTCCAGATTGTGAGCCAGAGATAAATATGGTAAGAATCCAGAATTTCCAAGACAGAGTTTGAGATATGACCCTCTTCTGCTTTCTCAACTTTGTAATCAAGGAATTCTTAGTCACAACATGACTATTCCATACAAAAAAATGCATACAGTGTAACGTAACTTTCAAACTCTTCTGCTATCAGCACACTGCCCTGTAGACTACTTTCACCAATCTTACTTTCCCCTTTCAGAAACTCTCAGATCTTACTGCAAGATCTTGAAAGCTGTTCAGAGAGAAAGAAAGAAAAAATGCTTCTGCCCATCTACTATCAGTCTTCTTGGCATTGTGCCTCAGCCATCCTTACTTCTTTATTTTCCCTCTACCTCCTAAACGAAGGCTAGTAATTTGGTCTATTGTCAGAAAGTGGATATAAATTTGGTCCCTTATCTCACAATGTAATTCCAGACTGCTATCAGGGCTGAAAACAAAAAGCAGGAGCAAGTTTAAGATCAAATAGCTACGTTACCTTGATTTCATAGCTAATGGGGGTGGGAGGTGTCCTATTTCTAAATATGTGCTATTTACAGAACAGTCTCATGTCAGTGCTAAAACACAGAAGGAGTGAGTCATCTGTATCCTTTACATGAAAAACTAAAATGATTACTTAAGTACTTACAAACCTCTTGACCAGCTCTGCTATTCTAGCAACGTGCCAAGAGCAGCACTGCTATGCATTGCTTGGGTAAGGAGTGAATATGCATCTTCACCCCACCAGGCATGCCATATGTAGAGCATTAACAAACCAGGGCAAAGAAGATTTACATAATAGCTTTACACTCTAATCGTATAGTCTCCAGACTTCTACAGTTGGCAAATACAAAAAAAAATGGTGCCCTATTTATCAAGATAATTACTCAGAAGATCCCACAACACAGGAGAAAACCTGTATAAAATCAGTATAACATGTATTTTGGGAACAGAAAAGAAAGTTCTTTCACAGTCTAGAAAGTACCATTATGGAAAATTCTTACGTCTTTCACACTATCATCCAAATACCCTGTTGCAGACACTCCAGCAACATGCAGACTAATTTGAAGCAGTTCAAAAAGGTAAGCAGGAAGACTGGATGTACTGTCTACGGGCTTAAGTTTGCATTTAGGTTGTCTGTTTGGGGAGGAGTACCGTCAGGGAGGAATACAGCAGTGCTAACATACCCCATATTTAGTGATCCGGGTTGAAAACAATGCAAAATCCCCTGTAAATATTCATCAAAATTATTTAAGAACAGTGACATAACAACCAAGACTTAAAGATTTTATTTATTTTAAATTGATTTGAGGGTTATGCAAAATGAGGAAACTGCAGTTTGGTTGAAGAAAAAAGCCTGCAATATGCTAATCGCACCCAGCTTTGCCAAGCCACCTCTGTCCCAGTCTGCAATAACTCTTCATTCCAGTTACAGATCTCTCTTGAAAATGGATCCTCACTTATGCCAGACAGCATAGCAAACCGGAGTTGAAAAAAAAAAGAGGTCCAACAAGATAGGACCAGAGTCTTTTACTGAAAAACCTCTTTGGAGGTGAATATTGCTCTATTGATCCCTTCCCAAAGACAGTTACAGCATTATAGGCCAAAGCTAAAATTTAACAGGATACTATTACTATATACTAAGCACAATCAACTTCCATGACACTTGGCAACCACAGAAAGGGGCGACCTCCGTTTAAACTTAAAATATGCAATAAAATGAGGGTAGATTACTTAGGGAATCAATATGGTATAGGCACTGAAATTGATAGACTTTAGCTTAATGTAACTATAAGTAACATTCTTTTCTTGAAAAGATGCTTCTTTCATGCACTGTGACAGGAGGTTGCAGAGGATGTGTGCTTTAAGTAGGAATTTAGTCAAGAAAAACAGGTAGCTGTTCGCAAATATGTATAAAGTAAGAACAGCTTTCTGATGCATTAGGAGAGAAACTCCAATCATAACAGTCAGCATGAAAAAAGGGGATAATAATCAAGAAGATCCTACAATAAGGCTGTAATGCTGGCAGAGAGGGAAGAAGGGAGACTAAGGATACAGACAGACTAGTGCCAGTATCCTGGCATACTGCTGTCAAATGTCTTGATGACCACTGGGTAGCTCTGAGCGTGGAAGATAACCAGCTCAATAATCAAGGTTCTTTAGCACACAAATAGGAGTTCTTTTCACCTCAGTGGGACTATTCACGAACACAGAGTTAAGCATAAAATAAATGATATGGGAATGAGGTGGAAAACAATCAGAAGACATTACAAGGAATTCTTCAATTGAGACAGCACAACCCCCCACTGGTACCTGTCCAAAGACAGAGTAGGTGGATATTCAGAAGCCTTGCAGGCACTCTCTCCCATGTAAAGCCAGATGGTTATTCTTTATTAGGTAAAGACCTTCATCCCTTCATCTATATCACTATTGCCTTGAGATTAGATCAGTGGAGGCCATGTTTTACAAAATCGTAACTTAAGTCTGCATGGTCCCATTTCTGTAGCTATACATCCACATCACAAGCATGAGACCCCTCCACCCCAGTTGTGGGCTGTGTCAGTGGGAAGCCTGCAACTGCAACACCCAAGATGTGGACAGTAAGAAGCATGCCACCGTTTAATTCCCATGTCTTCTTATAGAGCGTTGCTGTGGCAACAGGTCTGGCTCCAAGTAGCTGCCTGGAGAAGAGGCATTTGGCTTTCAAGCCCCAAAGAGCCGCTGTCCATCTTCTCTGAGGAAGAGGTGGGAGAATGAATGGAAGCATCATACGGGCCAAGTCTGGCCCATGAGCTGCTGTTTGGATCAACCTGCTTTAAGTCACATAAAACAGACCCAAACATTAGGCAGAAATTTCACAGTGAGTATATTTAGCATATCTCCCCCGCCTGCCTGATGTTGGAAAACAAAATTTTAGACAACTAAGGCTCTATTTATTATACAGAGCATTTAACCACACAAAACAGGTAACATAGGTAGGATGTTCATCCTAAGGGTATTTTCTTATTCTCCCTTTGAGTTTTTCTTTCCTGTTTTCATAGATCTCACTGTCCAACGTATGCTGGAAAGCTCACTTCTGTTCTCAACTTCTTGGCGTACAACCCACACAGACCAGGCACCTTCTGAGCTAGTTCGTGCAATGACCGTGCTCTTAAAGAAGGTGAAATTGTATTCTTAAACCCAGTACTATACAAGGTTATTGACTGGATTTGGGCTGGGCTGTACTTATGCTTCATAGAATAAGAGAAAAATATACGCTGAACCACAAGTGGATACTTTAAAAATACTCTCTACTTATTTTTACCTTAGCAATTCACATCATCTCATGCAAAGTATCCAGATGAAGTGTTATTAGGAACAGAAGTGAAGTCCTTCAAAGTACAGAAATTAAAGATTAGTGAAAGCTTACGGAGCACGTGAAGAACCTCTTTTCCCCTTTTTCATGATTTTATTTTAGCCCTTCTTTCCAAATTTGGTTATATAAACAGACTTCTACAAGCACTAACTTCACGCCAATGTCTGCCATCTCTTGGTTACCCACACAGAAAACATGAAAACACATCATGCTTTCTACTCTGCTTTTTGACTGTAGGAAAGAAGTATGTTTTTTATTAAGACTCACAAATATTTTAAAAAATGTCACCCAAGAACAAACAATGAAGAACAAAACATGTGTTCCTGAAAAATGTATGGATAAGTGAAAACTGGGAGCAATGTTCTCCTTCCCTCATTATCTCATCCATTACTGATAATGCTGTAAGAGATTCAGTAGCATTCACAAATCTAACAATCAGAGACTTTATAAACTAGTACAGCATAAACTTAAACATCACAACATATTACTAGATAAATTGACAGTTACAAGAAATCTGACTAGCTTTTTTGTTAAAAATCAATCCCCATTATAAAATAATTTGGATAATGTGCTAAATGTGGATAAAACATTCTATATTGACTGTCCTCATTAAAAGCACAAACAGCAGATCTAATGAACAGCAACAGTAGTAATTGGCTGGATGGTTTCAAAAAAATTAAAAGCATACCAGAAAATCCCCCTGAAAAGAAAGTAGGACTCCTAGATCTGATATCTGGCAGGAAAACTCAATTCATAAGAGAAAGTCAAATTGCCTTCTCTTGCTAAATGCAGTATGACAGAATTGGTGATAAATAAGCAAGCTCTGTTTTGCAGATTATCAAATGCAAAGCAAAGTGCTGTGGGCATGTCCTGCAGTGGTTCACATCCCACTTCACTGAGTATGTTGATTACCATTTTATGAGCACAGACAAGTCCTTTTCTTGTCCACAATTTTTTTCCAAAATAATTCTGCTTCTCACTCCAAGATATAGCTGAGCTCCCAGTCACTGTTCAGCATAATAGTCTCTGTTAGTAGCTCTGTACTATTCAGTTTTAGAGCTATTCAAGCAGCAAGACTTCCTAGAGATTGCTATTTCTCCCAAGGTTAAAGTAAAAATCATACATGTGACTGGGAAATGACAGGTTTCCCCAGAAATCCTGGATGGACTGAGCGTGCCAAGCAAATGTTGCCGTATTATAACCAAAGACCGAGTTAAGTAAGGAAGACCTTATACAGCTCAGCCAATTATTTTTGCTTCTTGTTGTCCAGAATCATGTAGTTTTGTAGAATCAGTTTCAATCCTGAAGTACACTTATCCAAATCGAAAATCATCCAGGCATTTTTGCCCATTTCTCAAACTTTTTCAGAAAGCCTTAGGTGCACAAATATTCATCTCTCTCCCTCTCAACACTGTGTTTTTCTTGTGTTCATTAACAATTAACAAACTAAAGAATTATCCTCTTTTCTATCTTATCCAAAAATAAAAAAAAGAATAGTTACTATGGGAGAATCAGACTGCTACCTGTCTTACCAAAAGCCCTCCTGAGCATATGCAGAATTCTCAGGCTGGTAACAGATAGAAATAAAGTGCATTCCCAGGAGATGGTAATGCTGCTATTTAACTTCTTCAAAGGCAAGAATACTAGAGACATGCATGAAGCTTCCCTGCTAATATACGCTCATGGGCTCAATTAGTCAACCAGAAACTTTCCCTTGGGAACGATGGACAAGGGGAAAGTGTAACTACTGCATAAAATTGGAATGAACAGGTCATATCAGTAAAGTTAGGAAAAAAACTTTCTGACAGGCAGGGCAATTTTTTTCTGCAAGATAACAAATAACATGTAAGAAATAGATGTACAAGGACCAACACACAATGATACATCTGTTTTCTACCACAGCTACAGAAGGTCCTTTAGACTGGGATACAGGAATGCTTTTAGGTTACTAAAAAAAAAACTAAGTTGCAGTTCTACACCTCTTTTACAGTCTTTGAATCTCAGAGTAGGTTCTTTCCTAGGGTCCCAAATCATCAAGGGTTAAAATAAGAAAACCAAAACACATTGCCATTAAATGGTAAGCAGTGCTTTGCCAGCCCATGATCTGGTCTAACTTGTCACGACTTCAGCTGCACCAAATTTTTGAGCAATTCCAGTTACAGTAAGGCTCTTACATAACAGAAAAATACTAGTAAGATGACACTCAGTATTCAGGTACCCTACATTCAAAACTGAACACCTGCCAGCAGAAATGTTCAAAAATTTCAGAAGTAAAACCAAGTGCCTTTGAGCATAGCCTGCAAGGTCCAGGAGGGCTAGTAGTTTTGTCAGTAGCAGCAGGGGCAGCAGCAATATAAGACCCTGGGGAAACGCAAAATAGAGGTGTTGATCCAAGCAAGATACAAAATGCTGGCTAGTGTCTGGAGTGAACTTTAGTTACAGGTATGCTAAGAACTGCTGAATTCAACACTGTCCGTTAAGGCACCTTCCTTTCCTAGGTGTATCTGCCAGGAAGAGCAGAACATCAGGTCTATGGTTCAAGACTAGTATAAACCCTTATACACACTGGAACAAGACGTATTCAGGACTAACGCTGAGGAAACAAAACCAACCCTTTAACATTTTCTATGTTCTTGTTGGCCACTTGAGCTCTTTTCAGCTATCCTACAGAAAGTTATCCACCTGCTGTCTCAGACACCGTATCCCTGCACTGTTACTGACTTGCTAACTTACATTTCCCTCTTGGATTGCTGATAATTCACCCAAGTTCCTACACAGGATGGCTGACAATTGGCCTGTCATGTGGCCTGGCCTCTTTACCTAGATATTCCTAACATTGTCTGCAAGGGCATTTGGTTCTCCAAGATGGGAGTTAACTCAATTGATACTGGATTGGATTTATTTATTTCAGGTTTTACAGCTGTAAAACACCAATTTTTCCTTTCTCATCCTTCTCTATCACCTCTTTGTAGGCCAATCAGATTTACAAATCAGACACACAGAAAGGATATTCAACATATATAGGGCGTGGGGCCTGAAGCACGGTGGTAGCTGCAGAAGACTGATGGGTAAACAGGGGAAGATGTTCAAGACAAATTAATGAAAAGACAGTTTCATTGCAAGTCCCAAAATCTTTGTTATTTTCATTAACAGATAAAACTCCAGCAGTTAGGCTAATGCAGCCTCAGTTTTTATAAGTATCTATATGACATGGCTCTGAACATACGATGAAAATGTGACCCATGTCCCATAAAGGCTCTGAAACTAAAAGACAAATAAAATGCAGCCTACTTTAAAAAACAACTAAAACAACTTATAACACTGTAAGGTATGACTTACGGTTTGTGTTTTATTATTATTATTATTATATAAATATTTAAGCAACTGGTGTTGGTAGGTTGAGTTGTGTAAATAATTGATACTTAGTTGAGTACCTGAGCTTCAGAAAAAAGCTCACTTCAGATCAAAGAAAAAAACTGGAAAAGATCACACTGAATGGATGGTACAATTTGATACTTCTGTGCACTAGTAGGAGGAGATCCAAAAAAAAAAAAAAAAAAAAGGAGCCCGTTTGTCCAGTACCCCAGTGCATTCATCCAGGATGCTGGAGACACTCTCAGCTCACTCCTTTAATTGAAGCAATCTGACCATTCAGCTCCTGTTGTGCACACCTATTTAATAGACTTAGAGTAGCCCATGTTGATGCTGTTTCACTTCTCATATATTATACAGCTTCCGCTCAAGTAGGAAATATAAACCTGGGCATCCCACCTCAGAAAACAACAACACAAACCATGGGGAAATGCAAAGGTCCTTCTACCCTTTATGGTACAGCAAAAAGAAACAATCTGCTCTACAACACTAACACTGGCTACACTATTAAAATCAGCTCAGGCCAATCTAAAACTGAACTGTCACCAAGAACTGCAGTATTGCCTTCCTTCAAGTTTCTTATTTCTGCAAAACTTCTGTGAATGGAAATAAAGTTGCATTTTAGGAGTTTGGCACAGTACGCTTCACAAAAAAGTGACATGATAGAGATAGCTAGCCCAATCTGATTGACAAAGTTGCACCCAAAATTACTGCCAATTTTAGTTGCCAAGGAAGCTGAGCCTCAGTCAATTGCATTTGAAGGCAAATAGGTCAAAACTCCTTGCCATACTTACCCATTACCTACTGGGATGCTATGACAAACTTCAAAAATAAGAAGAGAGAAGATTTGCAGAAACACAACTCATAAATCAGCTTTAAGGGCTGAAAAACAAGTGGTTATTTCTCTTACCAATTTTGTTCTTTTGCTTTTGAGAAAGTTATTTTTCTCCCTAGTATCTGTAATAAAAACTGAAATTAACTCAGCTCAATTTTATATACTTCCTCATTCATACTGTACCAAAATGATTACATCAAAACACAGAACAATAAATGTGTACCTGTTTCTATGAGTGATAACACTCTAGAATTCATCTTTGTTAAGTATGCCAGCAGAAGAAGCATAAATTTTGCATGGATACCACAGCAAGCTTTATTTTCTGTGCTTCAGTAATAACATTTTTAAAGAATCGAGCTGTAGTAAAGAAACATACATACACCAAATCACATTATATATATACACGCATGCGCACACACACTTTATGAAATTCAAAGAATATTCCACTTCAGTTTATACCAATTAGGTAGTATAACTGCTGAAACTATTTAGCAATCTTAAAACAAAACTAAAAAAAGAAGTATTTCTTTTTCTGCATGTGTTTTCGAAATAGGTTTCATGACAATCCATGCCACATTTCCATATTTTGTTCAATTAGAATTATGCTTAGTTTGAATTTGGCCATTTTTTAGATACAAAAGGTTAGTTTATTTGATGTTTATGCAATTTCTGTACAATATTTCATTGTGATCAGCATTTGTACAGTACGCAGCATCTATGATTGGGTGCGCCTTTACTACTCAGAACAAGGAGATTCACAAAACATGGAAGCCCATTTCAGTATCATGTTTTATTTACCTCTTTAAAACAACAATGCAATCTCTCAACAACTCACATTACTGGAGAAATTTCCTTAAAACAATTTGAATATGCTGCTCTTCAATTCACCATGTTCTTTACCAATTCTACCCTTGCAATTTACTGATGTAGGATACTGCATAAAAAAAAAAGTTAATGAGGAGTTCATATACCCTAGCAATGTCTAGTAGTGTTACCTCTATACTAGCTGAACATGGGGAAAACTGCATGAGAGCTGCACCAAAGCCAAGACGAAGAAAGAACAAAAGAGGTCTGCAGATCATATATTTTTTCTTAAAAACAATTTATAGATGCCAGAAGGAGGGGCAAGTGATACTCTAATTTAGAAGTGCCTTCTTCTATTTGCCCTTCTCTAAACTTCTCCCTTCCCATAANCCCAGCCATTCCAAGATCACATCCTGGTTTAGGTCCTTTTTCTGACAATAGCTGGTAGCTTCTTCCTCACGTCATCCAAAGTAAGCATTACTGATGTCATCCCAAACTTTTGTTTTTCCTACAGGAATTTTTTTGTTTTCTCTTGGAGATGATGGGACAAAATGGCAGGGAGGTGATGGGAAAAGGAACTGTTACCCTTCTGTACCGTACTTCACTGCCAAGTAAATCACTGGCACATGACTGCATTCATGATCTATAGGACTTTTCATCTACATATCTTAAGATCACTGGGTAATTACCATGCTGTTCAGGGTATAGACAAACAGATATGAGGATAACTAAGAGAACTCAGACTGAAACAAGGAAGTACCTACACTTCAAGAATCACACTTACTTGCAATCTCCGGTGTTGTACTTAGAGAAGCATTTGTATTATTCTTAAGTTTCCCAGATGGTGATTTTCAACCCTGACACTCAGTTTCTACAAATCATACAAACATTGCACAAAATCACTGAATGAAGACCTATACTTCTGAGAAGTCACCTCTAGCTTCTACTATGGCAAAGAAAAGCTTAAAAATTTGAATCTTAAAAGATTAAGAAAAGAAGGAAAACAAAGGCCCAGTATTTATTTTCATGGTTTTGAATCCTGTCATTTTTGAATTTTGGACAGAAAGCAGGGATGAGTTTGATCTGCAATTCTGGAATTGACAGTAACATTTAAAAAAATAAAATCTTTCTGCTCACCAACTTTACTGCTATCTTGTACTAAGACATGTCTGCAGGTGGTGGGGATAATTATTCTGCGGCAAAATGGATTCTTGCTCAAGGCAGAGAGAACCTGATAAATAAGACCATTCCTGCAGCCTGGAATTACCCAGAGAGACTTTATATTAGGACGCGAGCTTAGGCTCCAATTGACAACTTTAGGAAATGGAAAGAATATCTAGTTATACATGAACCAGCAAGGACACAGCTTGAGTTTTCAGATCCCACCCTGGAAGGTTTTCTGTATTTTACAGAGACTAACATCCAAGCTCAACAAGTTTGTTTAGAACTAATTAGAGAAAAACATAAACCTATTAATATCACTTTTACAGTCATTTTCTGGATTTGTATGCACTTGGCAATACTTATTATTCCCATTTTTTACTGTAGAGTTATACATTCTTAAGTGAGGTTATTTTTTAACAGTTCTGGACTTGCTAGAAATAAACTCAGGATCAGATTTCCCACGTCCAATATTACAATAGGTCTTCCATCAGTTCTGAGTACACTAAATTGGTGGTATCTTAAAGAAATACCCACAAGTCTTGGAAATCAAAGGCTAGATAGCTAAGGCTTTAATCCTCGTAACACATTTTCAAATGCTTAACTTCATGACCAGCAACTAGCCCACCATTTACAAGGTTACCTGCTTTACTGAAGTGAATGCATAGTTTATGTGTTTGCAGAACTACAGCCTAAGTGAAGAGGAACTGCATTCTGAGTATTTTGTTATCTCAGTGTTGCAGCTCTTGCAATTACTACAAGTTGCCTGATATTTGTTTTTCTTCTTCCAAATCACAAGAGCTTTAAGAGCTTGAAGAATTGAACCATAACAGCTCAAAACCCCAGATGTAAATAAGAAGAATCTATTTAAATATTCTACGGCTTTTTTAGCCACCTTCTGATTTTATAACTGACACGAGACCTTGCTGCAAGGAATCTCATTTCTCAGTTTGCACATGGATTCTGATAGCAGCTGAGGAAGTTCCATGAAGTGTAATATTGAATATGTTCTCCCAGCCCCCATTAACCTTTTAAATAAACAGAACTTTACAAAACCTTAAAGAGAATTTCCTAGCACATTTTTTTTCCTAATAGCTGAGTTTCTACTTCCAATTAGAAAGAGGCAAAAAGATACACTGCTGGGACAGGAGCAAAAGCAAGAGTGGCTTAAGGCAGAATTTGTTCAAACTTTACCCCTTCCCCTAAAAAGATGAAAACATACAGTACTCTATTACACTATTTCACACTTCTGTAATCAACTGATACAGACAAAATACTGAACTTGACTTGCTATTTCCCCCTAAATCCAATGTTGTCCCCATTTCCTTACACTCCTGCAGTTCACTGGGCATGTGGAAACAACAGCTGCTCTTGAGACCACATAAAATTCAAACGGCACTTTAAGACTTCAAGAGGTGGAATCTCCCACAGAAGAAATAAAAATACCGAATCAAAGAATCATTTAGGCTGGAAAAGACCTCCAAGATCATCCAGTCCAACCATTAACCTAGCACTGCCAAGTCCACCATTAAACCAGGTCACTAAGCTCTGCATTTAAACATCTTTCGAAGACCTCCAGGGATGGTGACTCAACCACTTCCCTGGGCAGCCTGTTCCAGTGCTTTACAACTCATTCAGTGAAGAAATTTTCCCAATATCCAACCTAAACTTCCTCTGATGCAACTTGAGGCCATTTCCTCTTGCCCTATTGCTTGTTGCTTGGGAGAAGAGACTGACCCCCACCTCGCTACAGCCTCCTTTAAAGTAACTGTAGAGTACGATAAGGTCTCCTCTGAGCCTCCTTTTCTCCAGCAGGTTAAACAACCCCAGCTCCCTCTGCCACTCCTCATAAGACTTGTTCTCCAGACCCTTCACCAGCTTCATTGCCCTTCTTTGGGCAAACTCCAGCACCTTGATGTCCTTCTTCTAGTGAGGGGCCCAAAACTGAACACAGGATTCGAGGCGCAGCCTCACCAGAGCCGAGTGCAGGGGGACAATCACTTCCCCAGTCCTGCTGGCCACACTATTGCTGATACAAGCCAGGATGCTGTTGGCCTTCTTGGCCACCTGGGCACATTGCTGGCTCATATTCAGCCAGCTATCAACCTGTACCCCCAGGTCCCTTTCCACCATGCAGCTTTCCAGCCACTCTTCCCCCAGCCTGTGGTGTTGCATGGGGTTGTTGTGCCCCAAGTGCAGGACCCG
>VXAL01006254.1:870159-894272 GCA_013399475.1 Chauna torquata
AAACTGGCCTTTTCAGATGTTTACCAATGAAACAATTTCTTCAAATCCTCTTCTCCCATCTTTCCCACTCACATATAGATACTGTCCCTGATATCATCATGAAAACCCAGTTTAAAATTACTCCAGGAGAAATTCCATACTGAAAAACAAGCATAACTTTTATATATGTGTGTGTGTATATATATATAAGTGCAGCATTTGCAAAAAGGAGACTGCTTTTTCCCTCCCTTCCCCCCTCCCCCCACTTCCATATTGGAGGCCTTCAATCCTAAAGCAATCAGGTATTATGTGGGCTGCAAATCATAGTTCTGTAAATATATCAAACATGATTTAGTTTCTTTCTGTGTTTCAAAGATCTCTCATTTTCATGTTGCTTATTTTTAAAGCATGTGCCTGCACTTAGATGAAGTACATTAAGAAGTTAGTTAAGGTACGCTTACTTTGGAGTTATTTTTACTTTTCATCTTTCATCTAGCCTTTCACCACCCATTTTTTATCCCAGTAAGTTGATGAAGAAAGGTCAGTGAACATGGGAGCAAATTTGGTATTCTCAGCTGAGCACCACGTTAAAGACAAAACTGACAGCTGCAAGAAGATAAAGGGTAACTCATTTTCGCGTGGTTAACTTCCATGGACAGGAGCTGGTACAATGTACAGGAGAAACACTAACTTTCCTCAGTACATGTCACCCAGGCATTCAAGAATCAGTGCTAGCAGTAAATAGATTTGAGTTAGTAAGACTAGTTTGTCCACCTGGGGACATTCAGGAAAATTAATCCAAGTTAACTACACATGTGGAATTCAGGCAGATTAGCTATACTACAGTTAGAGGTTATATGAACGACCTCAACCAGAATCAAGAGAGCTCTGTTTGGTTTGATGTAATTCAATTGGGAAGAGAAAGCACCCACACAAAAGATTTAATCAAGTTAAACCAACTCCTTTAAAATGAGCATGTTTAATAATGCAGCTCATTTTTCCAGTGTCTCCATGTATATAATCTTTGACTTCACATATGAAATCCTTACAGAAGCCTCAGTTCATGGGGAGATATATTTATTTATTTTTGTTGTTGTTAAAATCACATGTTAGAGTTCCAATTTATAACCCCTGGCATCAACCCCAGTAAGCAATTAGGCATTCCCACTCATTGCTAGGAAATTAAAACAAACAGTAGTCCACTATATGAAGCATCTCAGGTAAGTATCTAATTGTAAGGGGGAGAGAGATTTGTGCTGATAAGCACTGCTCTAGGACACGGAATTGGAACTCATGGAAGGGGAGTAAAATTCATGTCCAGTCACTGTGCTTAGCTAAAGAACACCAGAAAGATCTGCACCTTCAGAAGGAAATAAAAAACAAAAAACAAAACAAAAACAAACAAACAAACAAAAAAAACAAAACAAAACAAAAAACAAAAAAAAACCCTGCACCAGAAAACCTACATGTGGGTTGCAACAGTACTTAACCATCCTGCAAACAGATACAACACACTTGTAGCAAAGTGACTGATGTGGCTGCAGTTTGGGTGCATGCACATTCAGATATTAGTGGCTGAGTACACAAAATCCAAGACCAGTCAGTGCCATCACTGCTGAAACCCGCAGACTACACTGTTAGCTCCTACACCAGCAGCTAGATTAAATCTGGTTTTTATTTATTTGCAGAAGCTGCGATCACACCTCCTAACTGTAGCTTATATCTGCCATGGCTTTGCATAACTTTACTCATGCAATTACTTACATAAAAATCAAGTATGTGTTTCAGATTCTCCAAGGCTCTGCCCAGCAATTTCCATATACAGCCCTAAGAGGCAAAATTACAGTCTCACATGTCGGCTTGGATGTGAAAGACTAGAAAACGCACACATTCTTAATTTTTTTCATCTATCTACATAAGTGTGTATGCTTGCAAGCATATGCATATATTTGGACGATGGCATCACAGTGGCACCTTCGGTTTTAACTATCTTTTTCTCCCAGACAGATTTCAAGACTCATCATATAGAGTCTGAGAAATGAACCCTGCATTGCTCAGAAACGTAACTATGGCTTCAAGACTTATACAGGATGCCAATTATTGGAGTGGAGGGCAAAGAAGCAAACTTAATCAAATTTGCCTCCCATCAACTTTGACTTTTCTCCTTTCTGTTGAATACAAAGGACAAGAAAACTCCTTCAACTATGCTTTACTTCTGACAACCAGAATGACAGCTGCCTATTTGATTGCTAATTATCCTTTTTCATTATTTTAAGGAACTTCTATTTTATTGATTTGTTTTTTAATTAGATCTAGTAATTAAAAAAAAAATCATCCATAAACACTGCACTTTTCTTTTAAGCTTGAACAGGGGAAATTTTCAAAAGGCATAAACATAAATTGGAAATTTAATTCCTACCAGAAGTCTTCTGTCTGGGGCCTGCATCTTTACGTAATTTCAGTGAAGATTTTCAAGCAAGAACGTCGAACAACATTAGTCTGAGCACTGATCTAGTTCAGACAGCATTAGTCCAGGCACTAAGGGTCATATTTGGATCACCAGCTGCACTTGGTGACTTAGTTGTCATTACCGCTATAGCATCTCTCTTGAAGAGGGGAACTAGGGTTCAGGCACTCACGATCTGGTGCTGTCAGGTCATGGCTTAAGCAATCCGTGAGAGAAGCAAACATCTAAGCTTAAATACAGATCTTTTACTAGGGCAGACCTTCCACATGTGGCTGAGAACTGCAGGCTTCTGGAACCAACTGAGAAAATCTTTTTTGCACAAAAAGACAGACTTGTATTTGATTTGTTTAAGGTAGGCACATACCACCACTCTTCCAAAAGGATCCTTCCCACCCAAACCTGTTTGTGGAGCTTCTGTTAAGAGATAACTGTAGCAATTTTTGAGCGTTACATAAAATGAAGGCTGAAAACTCCCCCCAGACCTGAACAATCCTAGTAATATTCTCCTACCAACACCTTACTAAAAATGCCACATTTACGTACATCCCCCAAAGGGCTCACATTATTAAGGGTGTATCACTCAGCCCCTATGTGCAACAGCTGTCCTTCAAAAATTCACCTGTGAATGAGAAAAGACAATTAACATTATCCGTGCTCTTCCTGTTGCATTGAGTACAGACCCTCAGAAATATGATGAGAATGAGGGCAACCTAGATTCAATGATATGGAATTAATAGGAGTACTCATTTGGAATAAACCATTACCAAAAGAAAATTCTGGAGAAAACTTATATACCAGTAGCAACTTTACAAACATGACACTAAACTCAAGTGAACTGTCTGTTACTTAAACCAAAATAGAGTTTACCTAAACCCCACTGTTTACCAATAGGATTAGGAACAGTAACAGAGCAGAGTAGGCAAAAACAGAATATATGCCTGGTTATGAAGGCACGTAAATACTGCAAGGTTTAGAACAAGCATTTTGCTAGGCACCTTTGCAAATCCTGAGAGTCAGATAGAATTACTGATACAGACTAGATTTTTCTCCTCTAGGAATCAGTGAAGTAGGTCAAAATGGGGCAACCCATTTGCTGACTACCATGCCTAGTCATACAACTAAATGATGAAACCATGAGGTAATGGAACCTTTACAGGTCAGAAGATCAAATGCCCTTTTGTTTTTCATGTCTATGGCTCAGTACAAAGATATACTAATATAATTCCTAACCATTTACGGCTATACAGGGCAGGGTAAAGCTTTATCACTGCAAACATTCTGATGCCTTCCTGCAGCAAAGAATAAACATAAAATCTTCAAGTAAATAAGAGAATTGCAATATGTGACTGACCATCTGCAGACGAGCATATTTGATAGGGATATATGACAAGAAATTTTATTTTGTGAGATGATTCCTTGGTGTTATATGACATCTACGTAAGTAATTTCCCCTGGAAGAAATTGTGTTAAAGAGCTTCTACAGTGCATGCACACTGCAGCTATGTAGTGTATATGTATAGGACAAAGCACAGATAAGGTTGCCAGATTCAAAGAAGAGAGCACAGAAATGGAAGCTTACTCACAAGTCATACATACTGGAGGTGTGAGGTAGGAGGGAAGAATAACAGCTCATCCTGAAAACAAGGAGCACCGCACATTCCCCAAATTAATTTGACACTCTATATAAAAATAATAAATATATATATATATACACAAATAAAGAAAAGATCCAGAAAGTTGTCTTCCATCTAAATAAAAAAAAGTTACAACGCGTACAGCTAAGGCATGATAGAAAGGCAGATCAAAATTTTCCACATAAATGGATCAGGACAAATAGTTTCAGTAACTGAAAGAACTGTGCATTATACCTTCAGTAAATCTAATAACAGCTATAATCCTGCCAACTCCCAGCCTTGAGAACTGAGCTTGGCAAAATCTTACGTCTAAAGTAAGTGTATTTCTTTTAAAACTTTTATTACTGGGAAACATTCTAGAAAGTTGGATTATAACATCACTTTCTTTTAAACAATTGTGTATTATAGATTTGACAGGCTCTGCCAGTAACAAATACACTCTCCCACTCACCAACTGTGGGTAAGAAATTTTGCAAGGCAAACGGACACAAGATTTATTGCCTTCCGCAAATCTTAAAGTTTCATTTACATACACATCTACATACATCGTAAGGTTGCAAAGATGCTCTAAGCCCTGCTGGAAGACCCACTCCCTGAAACTAGAAAAGCAGCCTGAAAAAAACAAAGAAGTGTGAGGGCATTTTATGCCTAACGAAGTAGCCTAGCTTCATCTTTTCAAGCCAGATATAGGCCTACAACTCTCACAAAGCTTCAGATCCCCTTTCTACCTCCTGAATTAGAGTATTTACCTGCATTACCACCAGTACTTGATGATGTTTCCACTTCCTAAGGGAACTCAACTCGGCTGATTGATGAAAGGACCTACTCCACAGTACCTGGTCAAAAGATGTTATGGAAATATGTCCCACAGCATCAACATTTCACATCTCCTGGTCCCAGAGAAAAAATGATCAAGAGTAGCGGGGGGGAGGACGTTGCACAGCATCAACAACAGTGGGGAAAAAAAAAAAACTTTTTTTGTTAGAATAAACTCAACAGCACTTTAAGAATCTGTCATAAAATCAGGAAGCTTCCCACAACGGTTTACTTAGTTTCCCATCCTTTGCCACTGCCATGAATCCTAAGAGTACCTGTTAAATCCTTCCTTTAGATATCACATATTGCTCTAAGATAAGCAATTATTTCTGTTACTGTTTGCTTTACTATAAAGCTTCACGGAGTGCAATGTATACAGGTAATTTTCACTTCAGCTTAGCTAACCATATGCTGAATCTTTTAAAACTATTTTACTGACAAACATCACTTCAATGGCACAGATGATGAGCTGAGTTCCATTTAAGCTTCTGCGGAAGCAGTTTCTTTACTATGAGTACTTGCAACTTTGCTTTGTCTAGTAATTGAAATACTAAAATATCTCGCTTGGTTTCTTCTAAAGCACAAGCAAGTTTTAGTGCTCATAAAAGATTTTTTTCACTATGTACGAGGAGGCAGCAGTGCTAAAAGACATCAGGCCAGCTTCCTCACATACAAGTTAAAGAAAACACTACAGGTAGCCTTCGCTTTTCAACAAAAAAATCCACCTTTATAGAGAGCTGCCAGGTGTCCTGCAGCTGGCTGCACTTCCCCTGCTGTCACTGCTGGACTTATCTTCTTCAGCCTGTAGCACTGCAAGCATAAATCTCTAATCTTCCAGGCTCTTACATGCACTGCCAGCATGCACTACTGAATGCAATTCTCCCAAATACATTTTCGAAAGGTACCTAAAACACTGCAACGCAATGAAGAAAAAAAAAAAAAAAAAAAAACCAGAAGGGAGATACTGAACTCCCATAACATTTTCCACAGTGGGTCTCCCATTACCTCCCCTGTTTATCAATACTGGCAGAGAAAGACAGCCATGGTTCCAGCTGCCTGCAACTTAATAAAAACCATTAAGCAAAAGCATGTCTTTCCATTGCTGCAAACAGAATAATCCATCACAGAAACAGATCACTCAAGAACAGGCAAAGGACTGTTTGAAAGGAAGAAAATTAAAGAAGGAAAGAGGGAGCAATCCACAAAATATAATACAGGAAGAGTAAGACATTTTTAAGAAGTATTTTTAAAGTTTATAGATATCTTGCCATAAAAAATGTTCCTCATGTCTAAAGCATTCTTCACTTAGCAATCAATTAGCAAAAAAGGTTATGTTTCTGCCTGGCTCAATGTAAGTTGTACCATAAGAAAGAGGTCGGACTAGCTGACTTCCCGAGGTTCCTTCCAACCTGAATTATTGATGATCTGTGATTTGACAGTAAGCATTAAGAGATTCATAAGATTTGCTGCTGGACATCTATAGACCTGGGAGTACAAGACAATCAGCATTTCTACAGCAATTTCAAAGTGGCTTTGCAGCAGGAAAAGAAGACACTGCAGTTTTGGGGAAGCTCCTCACGAGGCTGACAAAGACACATACAGCATGCTAGACAAAGTTGGATCTGTCTATACATGATGCTTTGGAACAAACAGTTTGCAGACCACAAGTTACTTTAAAAATACCTTCTGTTTTCTACTTTTTTTCCCCCTATACTTAAAACTGTTTATTTTAAGAAGACATTATATATACCACTGCGGTCACGGATTTCTGAAGAGAAGAGTCAAAGCACAAGAAATTAGCTCAACCCGCTGGTTAAGAAGGAATAATACCAGAGGCACTGTAGCCAAGAGCTAAGACTCAGGGTATTTTGAAATTCTGCCTAAGCAGAGGTAAAGACATTGGATCTAACTTTTGAGACAAGAAAGGGAACATAGGTACACGTCCCTCAGCCATGAAAACCAGGTGTCAGGAAAGACAGTGGAAATTGGTCACAGTCAGTGTATTCAAATATGAAGCAAAAGTGAGGCATATAGTTTCTTTCTTTTCTTTCTCTCTCTTTTTTTAAAAAAAATGTGTTTATATTCAGGAAGCAATAAAGGAACAACAGAAACAGCATTACTACTAACTTGTTTGTCTAACAAAAATGATGATGTTGACTTACTCATTTGTTGCAAACATTTATTAATTTAAGGCCAATTCATAAGAGACATTTATTTAAAGTATCTTTAAAGTCCATTTCTTCCTCTTTGCTCCTCTCTGAAGGTGGATAATGAAACTCAGTCAAGTCAGATTAAGTTTCATATTGTTAGTGTGGTAATGTTTGGGTTTCAGGCAATAACAATTTTGTTGTCCTTTAAAATAAGCTTATCACCATCACAATTTTTTTCACGATTCCATCGGCTTTTGTATTTCTTATTTTAAGGAAAACAACTTATTTTACAGCACTTATATACAGGCTCATTTTAAAGCGTACGTATTCTCTTGGCTTACTTTAAGGACAGATGAAGCTGGCAGTTGTCCACCGAGAGAGTTTGGGGCACTAAAAAAAAAATTCACAACATAAAGTGTTTATTATTCACTAAACACAATTATGACCCAGTAGAAAATGGGCAAACTGGCAGGAGTGATGACAATAATTCTTTAATAGTCTGCTAGAGATTTAGGCAGCATTCCTGCCTACCCCAGGAAATAAGCTAAAACCTTTTGCTGCATTTTCTCATTACGAGAAACACTGTTAAGATCTGCAAAGCATTCCTCTTAAGACCACCTAGGAAAAAAAAGATGGCATGACGCCTAGTGATTCTTAGGAATAGGAAAAGCACAAATGCTGGCAATGAAACTCACTTTTTGGTATCGTGCACTTAGCTACTGACATTACTGATAGGAAGCCCTAGCATACAGACTCTAAGAACTTGAGAAGTTGTACGTGTATTGGGCCCATTTTTTTCCACCTGCG
This sequence comes from Chauna torquata, assembly GCA_013399475.1. NCBI lineage: Eukaryota > Metazoa > Chordata > Aves > Anseriformes > Anhimidae > Chauna > Chauna torquata. Next base: position 878,013 of record VXAL01006254.1, read on the forward strand.
CGCTGAAGTTTTAGGTTATGGGCAAAATCTTCCAAAACACCTCTGTGCTTCATAAGCACAAATCCCACTTGGAATGACATTTATCCTCGTGAGTCATTTCCAGAGACATCCAGTATATCATCTGACAGATGTGTTTCTGTAACACAGTGTAAAGTCTCTAAAAAAATTTTATGTAGAGGAAGTAATATAAGTTTTTGCCCTGCAATAGACATGGAAGATCATGTTTAGGTATGCAATATTGACTCAAATGGTTTAACCCAAGTAAGAACTATTTCAAGTGCCCACTACATCAGGTTTGTTCCAAGTGTTAATGAAAGCGTTTGCAACCTTGTTGTAAGACAGACAAATCCATTAGCTTTTAAATATATATATGTAAACACACACATACATGTATATACAGGACTGGGTATCATCCTAGACTTTCTAGGGAAAAAAAAACACAAGTTTTTAACACAGAAAAGTGAATTTTCAAGGTAGGACTTAAAAGTGTTTAGTTTAACATTTTTGCATGGCATGAATACCAGGTGCAAGTGGACTCCAACTTTTTTTTCTCTAAATGAGTTCCCATTGTCACCCATGCATGTCCCTGTACAACTCAGAATACTATAGTGTATTTAATACCGCAGAACAGACCAGCACTCAAGCGCAGGCCTGTAGACCAAGATGATCACAGACTTCAGCTCCCCCTAAACAGCTACTTTGACTTGTTTCACTACTTCCATTACTCCTTCTCCTCCTATTTGCCCTATTACCACCACCAAAGAAAAAACTTATCAGTTTAGTTATGAACAACTTTCTCCGATAGGATAAACAACTTTTGATGCAAGAATCACCAGGTTGGTTACCTAGTTCTTTCCCATTGTTAGTAATATACTATGCATATTGTTACAGCTAATTTAGACTGTTCGGTATAATTAGCAGAAAGAGAAACTCTTCTACTGTGCCAGACCCATGAAGATGTGTGGTTCTGGCCAAGCAGTCAGGATCAGCCAGCATTCTAGCTAAACAGTGTTTAAAACAATGAGGAAGAGGAGAAACCATGTGATAAATACAAGTTGTTTTTTTTTTTCCAAAAGACAGAGATAAAAGCCTCCTTATCTTAATGACACACATGGCAGCATACATGGCGATTCTTAGGTTGAAAAGTATCATGCGGCCTTTAACACAAGGTTCTGTTTTCTGCAAGCTTCAGCAGTTAGTGATGAAGGGGTTTCTATGTTGTCTACCTCTCTGCACATTGTTTTTTTTCCAGGTTGTCACACCATGCTTTTTACTTTGAAATGCAGGACAAGGACATCGCTCGTGTAATTTCATTGCTACTGACAGAGCTTTACAATATCTCCCATTACGAACCACTGAACAGAAAGAATTTGTATCACCCCCTCACATCACAGGACATGCAATCGAACCAATGAGGTTGGTCAACATGCCTGTCTTACAGGTATCTGTAGGTCAGGGTCACAGCCACCCAAATGCCCAAAATGAAACAGTTCAGTCTGCAAAACAGAGAGTTGTATTTCTGATTCAGAAGTATTTAATAAGTTGATTCTGAAGTGTCAAAACATTTTTCAGAACAGTGTGGTCCACTAAAGTTTCAAGCTCTAAGTCACTTTATAAGGTAAAATCTCTACTTACTATCTTCTACAGAAAATGCCTGCACAACAGGGATAACTAACTGCCACACAGGCAACCTTAATTCTAATTTTTTGGGTTTTTTTGGCATGATTTTTAATTTTATGGTCTTGCACATTTTGTGCAATACATCTTTGAGTAACTTAACAATTAAGATCCAGTACCTTTATTACTACTAGGTTCCTAAATACCTGTTTATTGTTTCATTAGTTTTCTTTTAGTTGAACGAAAGTGTTCCAATGAGGATGAGAATTCCACTGTGCTAAACTCAAACACTCAAGAGCAAAGGGGACTGTCACTTTTACTATTTTGTATAAATTTCAGTACATATTTGTAACAAAACTACAAAACAGAAAAATATCCAAGACATTTCAACACTGACTTCCCTCCTTCACTTACTGATTGTTCCTCTCTCATTAACTTGACATCAATAGGATTTTTAAACACTACTTTCTATCAGTAGACCCTAATTCTGGCTCAGACTGTCAGCCACAATGCTGGGATTTGAGATGTCCATAACATGGACCTACATTATCTCTCAAGCTCTACAAGTCCGTTGTGGAGACTTCAAAAGAATTAAAGTTGCTACGCAAAGCTCAGTAGCACACATTTGCTCCTGCAACATAGAGGTGCATCACTGTCACTTAACATGAAATGTGAAGGAACAGAGACCCTGGAGCTGTGTTTAGCCCTGTGGCTCAACCTGTACCCTCTCTTACAATGCCTGAAGGACAGAACAATTGCTATAGATGTATTTTTCCATGATCTGTGTTTGCAATTCTGAAGGAATAAACACTAACGTCTGAAAAAGTGAATGCTGGAATTACTGGTAAGTACGAAGAGATTTAGCAAAAAAACTTGAGCTAGAACAGTGGGTCTCATATTCTGAAAGGGTAAACATTTCTAAAGAACACAACAGTCAAGAACACAAGCATTTTATACAACCTCCAGCGTACTAGGAAAAATAAGCCTTTTCTCCCAGATGAGAACGTGGCCACATCACATTGATCCCTGCGCAATCGCTTCCAAGTGAAATTACTGTAATTAACTGTAATTAGGTCAGAAGATGGAAGCAATTTCTCCAAGATCTCTATTCCAGCTTGGCAGAACACAGCAACCTTCCTGCCTGCAAGAGACTTGCCAACTGTGAGTTTATAGTACTCCAGGTGCAAGGGAGTCTCTCGCTGAGTCCCCCAAACCTGCCCGTGCTGCTGCCCCAAAGTCCTGGCAGGAATGTCAGTGGTGCAAACAGTTCCACCAGTGACTGTTTCATCATCCTTGAGCTGGTCATGGTCTACACAAAAAACAGATTTCCTCAGCCAATACAAATTTCAGAAAGACCCTAGATAACAGCCAGGAATAAAACATACCATCACCTGATGGGAATCAGCTGTGTACTAGGCATCCAAAGGAGACTGCACTGATTTTGATTTTACTCCATACCATTAGGATCTGGACCATTTATAACACTTCCCAAGATACCTGAAAAAGGGCTGTACATATAAAACTACAGACATGTAACGCCACCCCCAACCCCAAACAAAACAAAACAAACAAACAAACAACAACGATGACAAAAAAAGACAAGACCTTTCTTCAACTAAGGAAGGGTCCAGGCACAAAAATTCTGGGAAAACTCCTACAGACTTCATTACACAGATGTATCATCCTTAAGAATGTTTAAATATGACAGTGAGTGGCAGTACAAGAAGTCCACAGACCAGATAATGTTGAGTGACAAAATTTGCAAAAGGAAGCTATTCAACAAAGAAAGCCCTTGTCTGTCTTATTTTCTGGCTTGCATACTATGGATGGTCAAGAGTTCGAACAGTTGGATTGATTAAAATGATCATGAGTGAGGAAAAACAATAGCTTAACTTTCTCTAAAAGAAAAGGAAATTAACTTTTTATTATTATTTCTAATGAAATTAGCAAGAACTTCTGAAGTAAATTTCAAGACAGCAGCAGTACCCACACAAGTATGTTGTTTCTGTGTCTGAAAATTATTGATTCCGTCTTATCAAATGCAGCACTCATTCTGGCAACATCAAGTTCCCCAGACTTTTCTTTTTCTGTTGACACAGGCTGCCCTCTTCCCAGAAATTTTTGTAACTTTTTTTTAAACTAATAAACCAGTAAGAAACAACCACTCTAATGATGGTACTTCAAGAGACTATAAGCCGTGCTGTCTATACAGAGAAATTAAATTAACAAAAATCAGTATAAGATCTCATAGAAGAGTAAGGTGGTATTTATTTACATAGTCTCTAAATAAATTGGTTTTACCCACTAACACTTATTCTCTCGTAGATTTCATTCATTTACATACTCAGACCTACAAGACAAGCACGAAGACACACATGCCCATGTGCTCTGCACATAAAGGACAAGGGGCCACTGCTGTCAAGCCCTTACTATGTCGCTGGGGTTCCTCTTCACTGACTTCAGACAGACTCTTACCCAGCACTTAGAACACATCTGCTGTTATGAGGTGGTCTCAAAGTCTTGCTAAATTCATTTTCCAAAAATCTTAGGCCAGGTTGCTACCCACTATCTGTTTTTCCCTCACTTCGAATATATGTCTGTTTTCCTGGTGACTTCACAGGAAGAAAAATTATATATACGGTATGTTGCAGCCTTCTTCCATCTTCCCCGTGGTGGGATGGAGGGTCTTTCACTGACAATTCATCTGTGTTGTAGTTTTTTTAAAGTGCAGGGATTTTGGCCTTGGAGTGAACACGTTCTTCAATTTTACCGCTGGGAACGTTGTCCTAAGAATGGCGTCCTTTGATATCAACATAGGCCATGCCTTTAACTGTTCTGCTTTGCTCGGCTGTTTCTTCTCGTGCTTACACACACATACACTTCCATTCATACTATATTCATAAAAAATCTTACTATTTCTCTTACAAGTCTCCACTTCTACATCAGCACTGCTCAACTGTGCCTAAGGGTGCTGTTATTTATCATTTTCTGGACATGTACTGACACTTACCAGTCTTGACAGATGGATCTGAGGTTTTAGCAATCTTGAAATCATTGTAAATGAAGTCTGGCCATGATTGTAAAACAATTTAAAGTGTAAGAAGTCAGTAACCACTTTCTGTCCTCAGATTTCTGCAGAGCATAAATACATGTGCAAACTGTCACTTTTCCCCTGCAGCAGTACCAGCGGTTTAAGGAAATTAGTAATGATAGCTTGTCCAAGAGGACAGCATTTCAGTCATCCAAGCAAGATTGTTTAATTCATTCAGTCTACAATTTGACAGCACCAGGTATCAACTTCATGAAATTTGTATTATCAAAAATATGAAAAATGCACATTTAACTAAACATATCCTTTCTCCTGTGTTTTACAAGAATACTTTAGAAGTTCCCAGTCACGCACACAAGGAACACTTACACACTCAATGGCCAGGCCAGCTGTCACCCCAGTAGGGCGCCTTTATTTAAGGTACTGCGCGTATTAGTTTGGGTCTAAATTCCACTTGCAAATGAATTTATAGTAATGAATTACCTCCCACCTCTAATATCAACTTGAAATGGAAATAGAGTCCATGAGATGAAGGCAGAACTTTAGTCATGAACCTTTACCAATACACTAAGGAGCAGAACTTTGAACTTGTGGCTAATTACTGACTGGTATGCTGGTTCTGCATGTAAAAATCACTACTACTTCAGCATGCACAGTGACAGCTCCAATTAATAGACAAAAAAACAATTCTTGGCAGAGAAAGCAAAACATGGCCAAACATATTAATGCAGCAGTCTGTTCTTGAATTCACAAGTCTGGACTAGGTAAATACTTTTAAGCCTATATCGAGTTAAAAGAAAAAAGAGAAAAGAAAAAAGCAGCAATTTACAGCCACTAAGGATCTAAACTTCTTTTAAGATGAAGCAACTATTTTTTCCACCCCTATTTGTGTTTGCAGATTTAATAGAAAAGGTGCAAAGTAATTCTTCTTCTGTAAATTACAGAACATCTCTCATGACATAGGTGCTATCTGGAATGGCTAGAGTTGTCCTAGAGTTGTATCCTTCAGAAAAGGAATAATCTTATTCCCTCGTCAGTCCTTTAAAATTTTAAACACAAAATATAAAGCAGCACAATCTTTTCCATTCATATGCAGACAGAATTAAACAGAGACTTTTATAATACGAACTGTGCAACTGTTTAGATCAAAAAGAGATCACTATAAAAAAGAAAAAAAAAATCTCCATTCAAGGGTACCACCCACCTCCTTTCCTAGAAAATACTCGCACGGCTAGTTTAGAGAAGAATGCCAAATACCACCAAAAATTGCGTGTGTGCTGGGAAGATGGACAGGGAAAAAACTTGCATAACAGAACACTCCATGAAAAGTTTGAGGAAGAATTATTTTTTAAATCCTTGTTATTAACAGTGCTAGGAAGTAGTTAAGGGCATCAGTGGATCTGAAGAGAATTCCATAGAAGCATGCTTCAGTGCTGTTTTACCTACTACTAAATCCCTTGAGTGTAACAGATGACTACCATCTTCTGAGATTGATGCTGACTGAGATACGCTCTTCAGTGCGAGTTTCACAGAGAGCTGAAAGCTGATCACACACTCCACAGATGTCAGCTGGGGGTGGCTCTAGTCAGATGCCTACCCCAAAAACAGAACACTTAAGTCTGAGATGCTTTGGGATCTAGCCAGTCTTCCCATTTGCTTCATGCGCCTATAAAAATCATTCAGGCAGCCATAGGGAGGAAGTGACCAATTATCATAAAACCTCCCTGAAAATTGCATTTGAAATTATAAAGGATCTTCCATTATTACCAGAAAAGCACCTGTATTACAGTTTAATGCTGTCAGTGCAGGAAAGTAACAGTAGACTCTGCAGTTATCTAGGGAGCAGACTGTCAGAGTTCAGTTATTGATTTTTACTTTGTTCAGAAAAATATCATATTATTGCTTTGGATAGAGGAAAAAATGGGTTAGTCTTACAGGGAAAAAGAATTTGCATATTTCCAGAGATAGGACAGGTCAGTTCAAAGCTCAAAGAGATTTTAAGAACTCTCACTGAAATATCACCTGTGCTTTTCCTTCAATTATAAGTTATCTCGTGGGAGGATAATGTTCTTTTACTGGTAACACTAAATCTTGGGCTAGTCAAAAAACAACAAGGACTTTCAAAAGTGCAGGGGGTAAGAAGAATTCCAAGTAGTATATAGTTTTTAATCTTGCTAGAGAAGGTGATCTGAAACTTTTCGCTGGCTCCCATTCTTTGAGCATCTGTTGGATATACTTATCTTTTGATTTCTTGAGAAATCTGAAATCTTTTCTTATTCCACCTGATCCACTATATTCACAAAGCTACTAATAAAGGGTGCTACTATGTTCAAAAGTTACTCTCTAAACTGTGATTGATTGTTCCATTCGAGATTCGCTACTACTAACAGCAGTATAGGTATAGCTATCCAGTCGTTCCAGCTCCTGTAATTTTTGTTCTGATTCATGCTCTTTAGAGTATTTTCTCAAGGTCAGCTGGGCACTGCTGCACTATATTGCCTGAACGGCCTTTGGTTTTACTTTGTAGTGATCAATCAGCTTCCTACCTGGGGATGTAACTGGGAAACATCATTGACAATATAAGATAAAACAATCAGTGGATCGAACCATGAAATGTTATACCTTATTTATGACTTGAAATGTTAAAAATGAAGATTGAGAATCTCAGTGTAAACAATAGCTTAACCATTATTTATGGAATTTGATTCCTGGAACCAGGAAGAGCTGATGGAATTCTGCATGCTGATTCTATCAGGCTAGATGATCAGAAGAATTCCCCTAGCATTAGCAAACAGCTCATTACAAAAAAAAAGAAAAATGGAAAGACTAAGAAATTAAGATCAATGTTTCTGCACCCTCCTCTCTTGAAAAACAAAATGAAAAACACCACGCAGATCCCCTATTGTATCTCAACAAGATACCCACCTGGAAAGTCTTACCTTCCAGATGCTTTCCCCTAGTATTTCATTGTCCTGCTAATCTCTGCAACTACCCCTGGGGGGAAAACAAAACACTGCACCGTCTACTGTCAGGCTAACATTTTGAGGAATGAACAATACTAAAGGAAATATACTGTAGACCACAGTCAGTTTCAATATTACAATTGTAAACAGCTGAAAAACAGAACTGGATGAATTTAGGTAACACAATGTAAAAACGTGTCAAAATCAATTAACAAAAAAACATCTTATACAGACAAAATAGTTAAGAAGTACATTTAAAAAAAAATAAAAATCACAAGTCATAGAGGAAGTGTACCAACCTCTTCCCCTCAAACAATCAAAATGTAATCACATTAATGGTCAAACCTTCAGACAATTGTCTTTTATGTTTTTTAAAAAAAAAATGCTCTCATTTAAACCAAATGACTATTACTGCGGTTCAGAAAAGTCCACAAAATATTCTCCCCAGGCTTCAGTAGGATGACAAGGTTTCTTCTTACCAGGAAGTCACCTGTATGCCAAAGAACCTTGCCAGCCTGTCACTGAAGCAAGGGAGAGTCCTTCTATTAAGCCACAGGGTTTTGGATAGATTTCTAAATGCAGTCCTTTCACCTGGAAAGACAGATCTCCTAGTCAGTCTCATGACTGACTCAGTGCTCAGGCTTTTGAGTAGCTTAGCCATCTGTTTCTCTTTTGACCCTGCTTGGTTCCACTGGAGCTGTGTGGCTAGAAACTCTCTCGCCTGTTGTTATTGAAGTACACTGAATAGGGGGGTTCTGGTGCAGAGATGCTTCCAAGATGTTACAGTTCTCACAACCGGTTTAATGGGCACCTAACAAAGGATGAGTCTTATTGCTATCAACTTCGTGGTTTTGTTTTCTTTTTTCTTTTTTGAAAATGTGATTGAATTTACATTAACACCTCTTCCTAACATCAAGGTGCATTATAATATTACACACAAGAGTTGACTTAAAAATACTTCTGGTATATAAACACAAAAGGACACTCGTCAAGGAAAGAAAAAAAAAGCATTTGGTTTTACAAGGCTTCAATCCTCTTTTCCTGTTTTACTATTTTCCATGCTCATAAAACCCTCTGAAGACAGCAGCATGCAACTTGCAGAATGTACCCATTCCCCATACAAACATTTCTATGTCCCCAGCATCTTCATCCAACTTCAGCTTTACAAACTTCTTTGCTTATGAGATGCTGAAAATGTGAAAATCTGGACAGATATAAGCAAACCAAGTGGATACAGAAGGAATCAGTACAAATTTACATTGTTTTACCCTATTAGGCCAGGAATATATTTCACATCAACACATGCATAAGCCCAACAGCAAAATTATTTGTCTTTGATACTGTTCCAGAATTCCCCAGTATTGCTCATCTCTCCTTCTTAGTCTCTCCTCACCAATTCCTTGCATGATGTTAGCACAACCACTTAAGTCTTCATCTGTGCTATAAACTGTAGCATTACTTATAAAGATTTGGGGATATTTTCAGAGCACACTACTTGATTCTTTACAGTCTTAAATGTTACCTAAAAAACTCCTTACATCAGAGTAAATAACAAGTAGAATCATTGCAGAAAATTCACATAAAGAAAAATATAGGGGTCTCAAACCCCTTATATCCTCCCATATTGGAAGGGCCATATACACATGCGTTCCAACAACTGAAGCAATACATGCAACATGCATGCTTGGAAAACTAGCTCTGAGCTACTATGAATTTCTGTACACCATCAATCTTTCCTCCAGATATGGAAAAGATTCAAGTCCTTTTTCCTATCTGCAAATACACACAGTCTGAAATTTTAAAAATAAAGCCATTTGAGTTGTCACAACATGATCATAATCTTCAGTGTCATAACTGAAAAACATGCTCCCTTCCTCCTTTACAGTGTTCAGATAACTCACAAGGCAGAATATATGTTCATGAAACTTTACAAAAAGAGCACCTTCTAACTTCTATAAAGAATACAGGCAAAAATCATCAGCACTTTTTCAATTATAAAGTAACAGTTACAAATTTAGAGATGCTGTATTTCAGTAGAGCTAGAGAAGACAGAATCATTTGCTGTGATAACATTTACCACAGAAGTATTTTCATTTGCCATCGCATCACCTTCTATTGCACAAGTTGCTACTTGCATTTCTCACCACTGTTATTTTGTCTCATAGCTTTTCCAAAGATCCCTGCTCATTAAACGTTTGTCAAAATGCACTCACACTTAGCACCAGGCAAAGACGAGATGAGAGGCAGATGCTTCTGCATGTTAGTGGGCGGGATGGGAAAGAAGCTGGGGAAGCAGCTTTTGCATCCAATCCATTATAGCTATATTCTTTTTAACCATCTAACAGCAACTCACAGATTCACCCAAAACGCATTAAATCCTCTGAACTTATGAAATGATGCATTATTGAAGTCACAGCGGGGAAGTGAACTCAGTTTAGCTGACATAAAAGACTTGCTCTGGAACAACTTCTCTCATTACAAGGTTATGGATAAAAAACAAAGGTAACATTTTAATGTAGAGAGAAGATGCACAGTCACAGAAGCAGCAAAGTAGAAGCACTCTTCTTATTTCCTTCCAGAAGGCCCTAAAGAAATTTCCTCTCAGAGAGATTTTCCACCTCAAAACCAGCAAAATAGATGAGCTTTAACCTCTTAGTCCCCTGCTTTGGCATGTTAGCTTTCTTCCACGTACGCTTTCTTCAGCTACTCAGGTGCATGGCTCTTGGAATATGCTAGCTGCGTAAGATCTGAAACTCACTTCCATCCTCTACTGATTCTATCACTGCAACATTTAGTAGTATAAAACAGGTTGCAGTAAAGTCTACAGGCTGAAGAAATAAATTCAATTTCTGATCAAATAAGTTCCATTTTTCTAATTTCCTCCTCTGCTTCAGATTGCTTTTCTTAATATGAGCCTTTATTGGTTGTAATTGTGTACTTTCAGCAAATAAGCTGCAACATCTACCAACCTATATCCACATATGCCAAATACACGTATATACACTGCAGGTACAGTACGTGTACATCTTAGAAGTGTCTTCCTCTTTGTATTTTGGTATATTGGAACACTAATGCGTAGCATCAAAACCGGACAGAACAAAGCAAGCAGCAAGTCCTTATCTAGCTCCATCTAAGCTACTGAAGGTGACATCAGAGGTGAAATTCATTGAGCAAGATTGACTAAATCCATAAACGGCCCAAAATTATTTATTACATGAATACAAGTGACTACAATCATATTGAACAGGCTATTATCAAATCTCTTCAGCGACAAAGCTTTCTGTCGAAGAGGACAAATAAAAACAAGTGCATAAATCACAAGGACATGTGGCTTAAGGCCATTATCCCAGAGGATTACAGAACGGTTTTTGCATCCTCCCTCTTTGCTTTTTAATACTTCCATCTTTGTTTTAATATTGTAGTTGTTATTAGCAGTGCTATCTGAAGACTAGAGTCCCCTGTCATTACGAATGGCAAATACAAAAACCCTCTCACTTGTTAAGAGAGAATCTGGGGTATGCTTTAAAGATACATTCAGTAAACTCAGGACAAGAGTGTGTTTTTAATGAGACCTACCAGTCTTTTTCAACTGTGTAATGCTTTAATTATTGAGCACTACACGGGGCATTATGGACTATGGTTGCCAGGCACTACCAAAGACCCACGGTTTTGCTGTGCTAACCATGGTACAAGTACCTAATGAAACTGTGTCTGTCCGAAGGTACTCACAAAATCCACAGGTAGGTAAAGCATAGAGGAAACAGGGCAAGTATAACTATCAGTGGTCACCATGCATTTGGGGATGCCACAAGGAGTAATCACTCTCAAACACCACCACTGGTTTCAATTAGAACATTCTGAACATTCATTACAGACTACAGTATGTAAACATCTCACAGTCTAGCTCAAAATGAAGACTAGAGTTAAAGGAAAATTGCTCATTTTACACATACTAAATTAGGATTTTAACCTGTACTCCAGACGAAATGAGAAACTGATATTCTGTACAGCCCTAAGCAGACAACTAAACAATTTTACCAATTAACCCACAAATCCTTCACAGGTTTTCATGCCACCTCAACTCTGTTGAAATTACAGATGTCAACTATACACATACTTCTCAATTTCTAAGAACACTTTTCAGAATACTTTCATGTATAAATAACTAAAAAGAACAACTAGCTTACCATCAACTTTTGGTCTCAAGGCAACTGCTCTTTCCCAAAGACGCATACACCACTTCATCTAAAGTGTGGGTCAGAACTTGACTAGTAAAAAAATGAAGCTCCAAAGTGAACGGTGGGGTACAAAAGCTAGAAGCACACCCAAAAGTTACAGTGCCAATGAGGAGGTGGAAGAGAAACAAGAACATGCTGTTCTAATCTAAAAACCATAAGCCTCTAGTACAAGAACTTGAACATTTTATTAAAACTAGAAAGTTCTTTCTCCTGACTGCTAAGCCACTATTCTCTTAATGATGGGGAAAAAAAAAAAAAAAAAAAGCTGTTTAAAATCTTCAGTCCTAAATTTCTGCTTCAAAATCATGGTACTTTTCAGCAGTTGCTGACTCAAGCAAATAGCTTAGCAAAGCTGAGCAGTAATTAAGAGATTTCATTTACAACATAATTTCGCATTTGTACAGGAAGAATTGTGCTTCTTATGACATGAAAATTCCTGTAATACTGAAAAGACGCATGGAGATATAATAACATCTAAGTCTTTCATTTGCTATGTGAAGTAAGCTATCCCCTCTTATGGTAAGTAAATATGCATTTGAACAAAGAAAACTATTCAAGGCAAAACTTTAGAGGTAATGAATACCACTGAGAGCCAAAGAAAACTTGGAGCTTTTTAAGATGGTGCATTCAAGTTCCGTTCCAAAATTCAACAGGAGTCATGCCATTACATTCCTATACAATTGGAGCAAGCCTCAATGGCTCTGCAATACGCATAATTCAATTTCCTAAGTTGTATTTACAGAAATTAGACCTATTACACTTTATTTCAGGTTAGTGGTTTCAGTTTGTGAACCCCTGAATGTTTTACAGATGCACATGGAAAAGCAACATATATAAATTATTTCCTAGTCAATCAAGAACTATGAACCTTAGAAATTGCCTACAAATCACCACTCATTCTAAATAATTACACAGGAGTTAGTGACCTTAGAGCAAAGATGATACTTTTGACTATGTAACATTCCATGCTTAACTTTGCCTCATAGTCAGTTTTTCCTAACAGAACCACAGCATCTGCAGGTGCTTAATTTATTATACATATTATAATTTCTTATACAGGGACAGACAGTCAGATACTTCAGTGTTTTAACTAGGCTCTTGCAGAACTTTTCCCTCCCATCTGTAGTTTAGCAATGGCAAGAAATTTTGCACCAAGTGTGCTAAACTTGGGTACAGAATCTCTCCTTTACTGGAATATTTAGCATTTTTAAAGAAATAATTATCTAAGAGCACAGAACTTCAGTCTACCCATCAGCTGCATTATATCAGACACATTTAGAGAATGAAAAAAATATCCTGCAGGTATGACAGCATCTTGGACATGCAGTGATGCTTAGAGAGGCTAACTAAATGCACTGACCACATCCCAATCTGCATTCTAGATATAACAAGTAATTTCAGATACATTTCTAAGCTAGTCCTTAACGAAGCTGCCTCTAGAATACAGAACCTTCTCTGTACCACAAAGCTACTCCTGAACCACGGAATTACAGCAAAACCTTGCATATCTATTTGTGTCCTGCCAGCAAAACAAGTCCAAAATTCTTAAAATCAGAGCATCCACTCCAGTTTTCACACCACGTATAAGCTATGACAAGAATATCTTGAATGAAAATTAGTTCTAAAAGAAAGTAAGAATATTTAGAACCTTCTTGGTGCATTTCATCTTTCAAAAACAATTTGCAAATATTAACGTGCCACAATATAAAAGAACAGTTGTTTCATGGAAAGGAAGCAACAACAGAGGATGCAGGACTCGGTAGCAAAGTAGATGGATCGATAGCTGATATTTCAATTTTGCATACGTAGTTTCATTCCCATCTTAGCGACGCTTCAAAACAGGATCTGCAGTACTAGCACAGCAAAGGAATATTACATTACTGTATATTGAGAGATACTGGTAGACCTGGGTTGCTTTCAGCACTAACATTTTCTCGACTGAAATTCTTGTTGTTTTTCTTAAATGAGCATTGCAAATATTTTTATTCTATACCACCACAAGAAAAGGTCTGTGATTTCCATTACCACAATATCTGAAGGCACATTTGCCCAACAGAATCAAGGTGCTAGATATACAGCTGTAATATGTGTAAGTTTGTCCATTACATGCCCTGCTGAATTGCGTTTTCTTTGTTTAGAGTGCTTTGTGGCTCTTTAGCCACAACTAACGGGAAAATCTTGTGCAAAAAGATTCATCACAAAGCATTACCTGCTACATTCATGTTCACTCGGGGTGTCTAATACCACTAATGTAGATCAAAGCTGGGGTCTCTATTGAGAACGCTGTGCCATCCAGAAGCATCATTGTATGCATACCAGTATTCCACCCCAGCAAACACTGGTGGCAATGGAGGGTGATGCAATCTGAAAGAGCAAGGCTCAGATGAAGATCCATCAATATTGGTTAGTACCTCATCCACTCCACTATTAGCAGCACTGATTTCAGTGAGACAGCTCTTGGGAAAAGTAAAGTGAGAATCGCAAAGTTTTTCACTTCTGCTCATTAAGGGCCTGGCTTGAAGGCTCATGAACCTGACAGAAACATTCTCACTGGGGTTTTGAGTAGGGCCTTGAAAAACTAGGGGCTTGAACTTGATAGAGAAAGGAACAGAAGCCAGCTAAGAGCACAGAGCATAGGTTTCATGTCCTCCCATTGTTCAGCCTAGCTCAGCAGGCTTGGTTACTAGTGGGAATTTACACTGGGTCACCACAGTCAACTCAGGTAAGAGTTCCAGTCAGCAGAAAAAGTATGGAAGTTGGTTGCCAGGTCAACATTTGACAGGAATATCTGACTGAAATCATTAGGGATTATCATCTAAATTACTTGGCTAACAGCAGAGAGGATTCCAAAACAGATCCAAGATAACCTGAACAACAGAATGACTTCCCACTGCAAAGACTGAAGTCAGTATTACCAACAGCCCCTGAAAAATGCTTCTCACTCTTAATAATGTTATCTCTGGCCTGATAAGGTATCAGTGCTCAGTCCACCGAAATTTAACCAACAACTCCATTTTGTTCTGATTAGTCAAAGATACTAAGTCCTAAAATGACAGCTGTACCTGACTCAAAACAAACTAAGTAGAAGCAGTTCTTGGAGATCAAAGAAGTTGTATCACTCAGATACGTATGGCAAATACAGGTGAAGAAAAAGCCATGAAAACACAAGGGAACTTGGATTTCTTGCTATCTGTGATGAACGACTCAGTTCCTGCCATGTTAGATTCATTTCACCTCCACAAATTACAGTCACAAGGCAGGTGCAGTGGGATCTGTCTCCATCCTCCTAAAGATTTCTGTATGGTTATTCCAAAAGATTGGTGTTATGCACTATTGTAAGATTTTATTTTAGCACTTTCAAGTCAAATATAAAATGTACTTAAAATTAAAAAGCAATGTAACCTGACAGAGAAAAACAGTTACATCCCAGAACTACAGTGAATTCTTTCAGAACTGTCCCATGTGGCTGCTTCCAGTGGATCACAACACAGAAATACAGCTTTAAATGTCTTTTGAAGAAATAAAACAACAACAAAACGTATCAATAAGCCAGTATTATTCAAATGACAAATTACTGAGATCAAAAGTACAATCTTAAAAAAAGGAAAGTACAAACTATCAGTTTTCAAACACTTCAGCACACTCTTACTTCTGTATTTTGTAAGCTCTTTTGGGCAGGAAGCAGTTTCTCGCTTTGGGAATTTCTAACACCCCAGTTATGTTGGCTGGTGGCGTGAAGAGTGACTGTTGATTGACATAACTTGGCTAGCAGAAGCTGCCACAGTAGTCACTGCTATACTGGCAAAAACAGTGCTTTTATCTGAAATGCTTCTATCATTTGTGGATTTTTTTTTTTAAATGAATAAACACGAGGGGAATAAACACAAGGAATTAAAGATGTGTGTGCAGTTGCACAGCTATGATCTTGTTGGGATCACGGAGACATAGTGGGATGGCTTGCATGAGTGGATTGCTGCAACAAAACGATGCAGCCTCCTTATGAAGGACAAGCTAGAAAGACAAGGAGATGGAGCTGCCCTTTATGTCAGAGAGCATCTGGAATGCATGGAGCTCTGTCTAGGGATGGATGATGAGCCAACCAAGAACTTATGGGTAAAGACTAAAGAGGAGACCAGTATGGGTGACATCGTAGTGGGTATCTGCTATAGACCACCTGACCAGAAAGAAAAAGTGCATGAGGCCTTCCACAAGACAGCTAGAAGTAGCCTCACATTCACAGACCCTGGTCCTCATGGGGATGTCTAACCACCCTGATATCTGCAGGAAGGACAACACAGTAGGGCATAAGCAATCCAGGATGTTCCTGAAGTGCATCAGTGACAACTTCCTGTCCCGAGCCAATGAGGAGAAGTGCTCTGCTGGACCTCATACT
>VXAL01006254.1:908834-921087 GCA_013399475.1 Chauna torquata
GGGGAGAACGCGGCGGCGGCTGGGGAGAGAGGGGCGCCCCGGCCGAGGTGGGCCGAGGCGGCGGCAGCCCGGCCTGCTCCTCGCCTCGGGCGGCGGGGTGCCCGGCAGCGAGGCGAAGCAGCACCTGGCGCTCGCACGTCAGCGCCCGGCGGTAGAGAGCCAGCTTCCTACTGCCGTTAACACGCCAGACCTGAGTGCCTCCTCTTTAAGCTCAAATGCGGCTCTTCGTCTCCCCTCCTGTGTTTTCCTGCCTGCCGGTGAAGTGATAAACGCACTTTTTTTTTCCCCCTCATTCCTAGAGCAGGAAACTTCCTAGAGGAGGGCAGAACTGCCATCACGGCTGTCTTTGTTATTTTTATTCATCATTTTTATTTCCTTTCATAAGCAGTGTAAAATGGATTTTTTTTCAATACTAAGCATACTAAGAGGACCCCATGTTAAACAGTTCGTACGGGTGCAGAGGGTGTCTGAAATTTCGTGAGAAGTCCAAGCAGAAGAGAAATTACCGGAGGAGAGCAAATGCGAATACAATCCAGTTTTAAAAAGACATTGATCCATTCTTAGAATGGAAGAGGAAGGAAAGTAGACACGTGCTTTGAGTAATAATGTAAATAATCAGAAGTAGAAATAACAGGGATACTATTCAGTACTTATTTTTCCAGACGATAAAGGAATGTTTTAGAGAAGAATGTTGTTCTGTAAAAGGTACCACAGATGCTAATTTCTCCTGTTATATCAACTACTTAAATGCTCTAACCTATTCAGAAGTTGTTTTATTGTGGGCATTAAATTATATTTTGCAGTATGCTGTACCAAAATACTGCGAATTTTGGAACAAATTATTCAAGGGAAGATAGTATTTGCCAGACTTGATTGAGGCATTGATCCATCAAACTTAGTATTCTGCCACCAGCAGTGCCCACTGCCTGAAGCTTTACTCAAGAGTGGTATCAGATGAACTGGAGTAAATCATGAAGTTGATCATGCCATTGATATAACATAAGTGTTACTGACTGCAAATTTTGACATATTATGACAACGAGGAAAGCATTTGGGGAAAAAAAAAAACTTTGCATATCTGTAAAAAGAATTGAATTTGGATCTGAATGATTTTCTGGAGAAGCTAGGGTAACATACAGATTGATCTCTATTATACTAGTTATTTTCTTGAACAAATCAAAGTCAGAAATGATATATACTGAAGTGAGTTATTCTGTCTGTTCTCTTAAGAGAAGCTAAAGGAAGAGCTATCATGTAATAACATATCTTTATCTTTTCTTGCACTGGCGAAGGTTTGTAACTGCTTTGGTGACAGACATGATGAAAGAATTGCTGGAGATGTATGGAGGAGGAAACAAGATGGTATACACGGCTTCATTATTAAGAAAGCCAGGTTGTCTACTGCCTATCACTGGAAGTCTCAGCAGATTCACGTTTTTTAGTCTCATGCTATGTCATAAAGACTGGTAAATTGTCAGTCTGATCCTACAAGATACTGAAAAATTTCTGCAGATTCATAATGTTCTTATGTCCTATTAGAGCTGGGAAATCTCAGCACCCACAAAAATTCTTAGGTTTTCAGAGCAGCGTGGATTATTAGGATTATATGATGTACCACCACACGTGACAAATGATGGAACTTCACACTGTAGCAAAGTGTCTTACTTGAAATGGCTCTGCATCTGTCAGGTTGCTGTCCTACACAAAATGGACAGCAGTTGTTCAAACCCACTGCAACATTAGTCAGGCTCCGGCTGAGAGTGATTACCACCAGGTTACAAAAGCTGCCATGGACACGAGGAGCAACTACCTATGAAGACAGAGTTTTTCAGAAATTGTGTTTGTGTACAAGTAATCTTTTCATATCATAAAATCACTCCATCAGTCTTTGTCCTTGAAGATACTGAAGTGGCAATTGCTTTGGATATGGAGTAAACAACCATTGCAGAAGGATCCTTATGCCAAGGACATGTAAAAAAAAAAAAAATTAGCTGCAAATATTTGCACTTCAGATCTCATTCAGCCAGAAAGAAGCTTTCTCCAGAAGCTACACAGGTTCTGGAGCAAGAGGTCTACTTACATTAAAAAAAAAAAAAAGGAATAAAAAGGCATAACCTGTAGTAATGTCAAGTATATAGTTTTTAAAAATCAATAGTTATATAAGGTTGCAAATCTTAAACCTTTAACAGTCCTAATAATAAAAAATACGTAAACCAGACATTTCTTTTTAAGTAGGAACATGTCTATTTGGAGATAGTACTATATGATAAAGGCTTTTATAAAAGTTTTTAGGACTTACCTCTGATGTGCGGTACATTAAATTATACTGGTGTAAAATTACCACACAAGAGTTTGGTCTTGTTTTTTCCGTACTGGAAAAAGAGATAAAGGCATAACAGTGCATGTCTTCAAACAGGTTATCTTACTTTCACTACGCCAGGACATCAGTAAGTACAACAGGACAAAGTCTGTTCGTAAGACCCTGAGCATTTACAGATTAGCTGAGTTTTGATGAACAAAACGTATTTCCAGTATAGCCATTTTATGTGAAGAGGGGGAAGGAGTCTAAGGCCCACAAGTATTCAGACTAAGAACGTACACGCAGTTCATCTCCCATGTAACACCAATGAAGTCCTTCTTACATTCTTCATTGTTCTAGTTGAAGTCAACTAATATGAGGTCTTTTGAGAACAAAGACAGTGCTTTGTTCAGCACATAACTTTGAAGTTCTTTACTGCTCTAATAGTGCATTATGTGCCAGCTTTCAGAATAAAATATTCTTGAAAACTGGAAAGGTGTCTCTGACCCCATCCCTCCACACACACTCCTATGGTTAATCAGCATTTTAAATACCTAGTAAGACTGATGCTGCTGTGTCACACTCAAGATACGGGACATGCATGGACAAAACTAAGTTCTCCATGAGCTGCTTTTGTGTGGAATTGATGAAATAGCTACTTCTGCATAGAAATCAACTATTCAGGGTATTCTCAAAGGGAACAGAAATTCAAATCTGATTTAGCAGGGCTGGCAGGATCGAGTTAACCGATCCACTTCAACACAGAAGGTTGGGACTCTTTGTTTATAAATTGCTGCTCTTGACTTCTATATATGAAATTGCACAACTGTTAAAGGAATCGGAGCATGAAGAGCAAGACCAGAAGCTTGAAGCAAGTCCTAGCTTGCAAGGTTCTTATATCTGCCACTGCAATAAACCCAGGGCTACTGAAGGACAGGCTAACATCTTTTGTAGTTGGAAAAGTGTTTTAGACAGGAAATGAGTGAAATATAATCTACTCTGGAAAAATAAATTTCCCGTTCTTGAGTGTAAAATGGCAGCTGTTACATAAGCTCTCCACTATGGACACTAAATTAAAATTTAATGGAGATTTTCCTGTACACGTAACAAAAAAAAAAAACAACAAACAAGAAAGCCAGAACAAAATCCAGAGTCCCTGTGGTTACAGGAACTGGAAAAAAAAAAAAAAGACCTGTTAAAATACACGCCTTTAAATAACTAGAAAACATCATGAAAACGTAAAACTTTCAGAATTCAAAGAAAATTAAACTACCAAAACAGAAATGTTTCTCTTCTATGCCAAAATAAATTTCAAACAATAAACTGAATGTTCTGTAATAAATTATGTTGAATTTCGTATGGGTTTCTCATGAAGTTCAGTTGTACTTCTGGACACAAAAAGGTAAACATCAATACTGGAGTCTTAGTACTATGCTATAGTACTATATCTAAGAAAAGTTGAAGGAAAGGGATATTTTCCTCTGTTTGTTTACTTTGTGCCTCTGAGAGAACTTTCTGTAGATTTTCTGTTTTACCATTGCTGCCAGTTACTAATTTCCTTTTGTTATGACTTAGTTATTTACAGAATAATTTTTTTTGTTTGTTTTTGTTTTGTTTTTAGAGGAAGGAATAGTGCTTTTAAAACCATAACAAGAGTAAGTATGGTGCAACTTTCATATTATGAAGTTAATCTGATTTCAGTTTGACAGTATTTCTTTAAGTTGGGACCTACCAAGATGGTCGAGTCAATTCTGTATTTCTACTTACACAAATAATTGATTACTATTTTGCTAATCTGATTTATACAACTCAGAAAATACTTGATTTTGTACTCCATAAAGTTAATGCCGATGTTTCCAGGGCTTTCAGTAAAGTGTAAGTGCATCCTATAAAGTAAGTAACAAGTGCTGTGTTTGAAGTGGTACTGTTTTGTTGTGTTTTCGTTTGTTTGTTTGTTTTGATGAAAGAGTCTTCACACCTATGCTATTCGCAGTGAAATTCTGGATAATATACAATAGCATAACTAGTCTGTATTAACATGAATCATTCCATTTACAGAAACTTCTGGTTAAGAAAAGCAGTATTGGACAAACTTTGAAGTAACTTTAAACTTCTCTATCTAGGAAGGCAAAATTGACCCAGGTACTCTTAAGCCTAAATCAAGGTGTGTTGAAGTCAGTGGAGCAGCTGCGGTGGTTTCTGTGATATTCAGGCTAGACTATCCTTTGTGTCCCAGTCTATGTTCTGGGAAAATATATATACACACATATATAAGTACATGCGTACACTTTTATGAAGTTCCTTTATAGTAATTATGTCTGTTTGCTTCACCTCAGCCCCAAACAAGTAGTGTGTATATTGTCTCCCTCTTGTTACAATGTTTTCTTTTGTTACACTTCTCCACTTACTGCCCTGCAGTATGAATGCTAAATAAGATTATGACAAACCTCAACTGAGTTGTAGACCTATATAATTAATATCTGCTATCCTTTCTAGAAGTATTAAAGAGCACAATGTACTGCTTTTCAATGTATTGCTTTTTCACTCTTAGCCTTATACATTTCGATTTTAATTCATCTAAAGACACCTTTCACTTCTTGGGTGAAAATGAGGATGCTCTATCTGATCAAAACAAGACCTTTTGTTTCCATTAGAAGCACCTGTCTTATACATGGAAGGTTTAATTGTTTTCAGAATAGCTTCATTAACTTCTGAAAGTGTTACCAATACAGGCCTCCCCAGAGCCAGGATGCTAATTAGAAGCAAAACTGGCCTTACAGTAGTTGAAGAATTGTGTCTTCTTTAAAAGAGCAAGAAGGCTCATTCAATCATTGACAATGTGTTTCTGCCAGAAGGCAGAAATAACTGCCAGTTATATAAACTTAGAGAATACCTGTGACAAATGAGTAATTCCCACAGTCAAATGGCCTCTTCAGACAACCATCATGAGTAAGCCCTCTGATGATTAAGTAAACAGTGTTAAGATGTCCATCAACTTCCATGCAGTCCAAGCAATGTCCTTTATGGCCAACTTCATCTGTCAGCTCCAATATCCCTAACTCAGTGGGTTAGGCATGTTCGGAGAGTGCTTTGATTGCTTCCTTAGGCAGCCAGAGTAGCAGAACACATCTGGCCTTTGCCACATTTATGCTGATTTTATGTTAAAGCTCTCTTAAGTCTGACCAAAAAAATATCTATACAGAACTAAAGAATAAGTGTAGATATAAAATGTAAACAAAATTAAAATAGACAAGTGATAACAACATCCATCCTATTACAAGCTAATGCATTATGTCAGTATTTGCTAAAATAATTCTGAATTTTGTATCAATGGTCAGACCTCTAGAATCTGTATAAAATGCCTGAATTAAAAATAGAGGGTGTAGGGAAAGAAATTACCCCAAATTTACTTAAGTCTCAACTGAATGAGTCAAATAGGAATACTTTTGATGGAAAATAAGTGACCATAATTATCAATCAGATCCTAGAATTTCTGTATTTTTTCCCCCAAGGAGAGCCATACTTTTAAATATTTCCTAGGGGATTTTTCTAGGAAGAGGAAATGCATTTTAGCTGCTGCTGTCCGATGAAGGAAGGGTAAAATAAAACCCAGATCCTGTTCGATGACTCAGTCTTGTTTGCTTTTTGGTCATCCCAACAACTAGACTGCACAATATAAATCTTTTTTGGCAGTTCTACAAAATTGACAGAAGGCAGTCCACTTTCATGTCCTTGTTAGACAAAAAAAAGCACAATGAAAGTATATGTACCTATTTCTGAATATAAACAGGGACCATAATCCAGACAGACAAGCATATAAACATGAACTCATTTAGTGTCAACAAGTGGTTGTGTATCTCAGAGTGTACTGTTAATAAACTAAAAGGTTCCTTTGGCAGGGCTGAGATGTGACAGTGAGCTGCATCCAGCTGTCTGTGTCCAAGGCTGTCAATGCTAAAGGAAGTTTCTATGTTCTTCCTGACATTTGAGAAGTTGTGAACTATGATCTGGGCTTGCTACATTGGCAAAGAAATAGGAAAGGTCACCCCATCTTGACAGTGAAACTGTCAGTAACAAAAGGATAATCCTTCTCAGTCTCACCAGCAGTTACAGGGAAGTTGATGCTAAGGTCAAACAGCAAGGCAAGACCAACACTAGTGCCAATGAACCCGTCAACATTAAACACCTTTTTTTTTTCAGAGAAGTACTTTTAACACTTTAGTATTCTGTGGTTCGGATGGAATCTTGACACAGTAGGGTTTTTTCATTGATTCTTAGGTGAAACTAAAGCTGTTAGACGTACTAGAGGCCAAGCTGACAAGGTGGACCCAGAAAAAAGACAGTCCTTCAAAGTCTAAAGGTGACATTGAAGAAACACAGCAACATGTACAAAAAAGCCCAACCAATTCAATAGGTATTATACACTATTATACACTCTGAGGGTGTACTTGCTTCTCTGATCTTGGCAACCACACAGGTGCTGGCATTGCTACTTACTCTAAGATTGCAGTCTATCAGATTGTGTGCTGAGAAAAAGAATAAGCTTTTACTATCATGAATGATATCAGAATTCACAGTTCCTGCACTATGTTAAAAAAAAAAAAAAAGATAAGCAAAGTTTTTGATGAAATCTACATGTATTTAAGTCAGTCAAAAGAAGAATTTCATCTACAGGAAGGGAAAATAATTTTAAATATCACTTCTCCAACACACAAGATCACAGCACCAGAATCGGAAATTATACTGGCATGGTGCCCTTTGCCTGTATTGACAGTATTTCTAAGTGTGCTGCCTTATTGTTTTTATGCCAGGTTGATAATAAAGCAACTCCAATGAAAGGGAATAACTCGAAATTTTTCCAGTACCAAGCTTGATGCCAATGGCATTTTGAAACTTTTTCCCCACCTTCTTCCACTCAGCGTAACCAAAGGCAAAATAGATGCAGCCAAGACAAGTGATCAGTAGGATGTACTGTATTTCCCTACCTTCTCACAGATCAAGATGAAAAACATGCAACTTCTTGAGAACAAGCTTTATGGCAAATACAGTGTTAGCTCTACTATGGCAATCACTAGGCTAGTAGTATAGGAGAGTAACACATTTTTATCAATTACCTCATTGAAAGGAAGGATTAGTTGCCAGTCCTCTTTGTACA
The DNA here is from genome assembly GCA_013399475.1 of Chauna torquata. Classification (NCBI taxonomy): domain Eukaryota; kingdom Metazoa; phylum Chordata; class Aves; order Anseriformes; family Anhimidae; genus Chauna; species Chauna torquata. The sequence goes on from VXAL01006254.1 coordinate 916,289, forward strand.
GGACAGTCTGTGACAAGTTTGTAAGGTATTCAGCTGCATATTACCAGGTGATCAGCAACTAGACCCTCAAAGCTAGTGATGGATTAAGAAATCATCTGAGAATTCTGCTAGGTAACAATGCCATCAGAGTGTGGGCATAAATAAATGGATTTTACTTATGTAAGGCCTTAAAAATCCCTGCATAATTAGTAGAGGCTTGTAAAAGGGGACAGCTGCATCCTTAAAGAATCTGTACCCATAAGGTGAGTTTATACCTCCTTCTTCCTAGTGTTGACTAGTCTAATACAACAGCTAAGAAAGCTTACTCTTCTTTGAATTGCTACCAGGCTTTGTATCTACTGATCGCAGAGAGCAAGTGGTATTTTTTCTTTTCTACCCATCACTGCAGGAGCAAAACTGTTTTTCTGAGCTGGTTGGCCCTGTCTGCTTGAGCCCAGGTAGGGATGAATACTGCAACTAACAATGGAGAGTTTATTTCTTCCATAGGAGACAAAAAGAGAACAAGAGAAATTTGATTGGGAGTTGGGATACAAGCTGAAAACCAGGATTGCCTGGATGAAGAAATCTGGCATTGGTAAGAGAGGTGAAGATACTAAACATTGCCAAGAAGTCTAGCAGAAATCACTCTGATCATGTGAGTAGGAATTGTTATCTGAAAAAAGGGGGATTGAATTCAGGTTGCATATGAGAGTTTAGTTGTCATTTCCTAACCTTTGAGTACTTGACTTTGCTTGCAACCAAAACAATGTTCTATTAATGTAGTTTGTGTGTAAGGCTGGACATTACAGAAAAAGAATGGACACCATAGAGTTTTAATGAAGTCTTTATTGCTTCAAACTTGTGCTGACTGCATTGCTCAAAAGTACCTGTATGAAGCCTTTTTCCCTCCTACCTTCTTTCTAGTGATAACATTTATAGAGGAAAAAAAAAAGGCAGTAATAGGCACTAAGAGTCAGATACCTAGATGTCTTTTATGCCATTGAAGGTCTCCACTCAGAATGCTATGACACCCCAGACTATTTGTTTGTTGTAGGCTACAGTTAGAACAGGTTTCTGCCATCAGATTTGGGGTTTTCTCCTGAAAAAAATCACAATTTGTATTCTCCCCTTCTGAGCATTTTTGAATAAGAAATTGGAGTTCTAATGATTTGTGCTCTTGAAGAAGTATGCTTGACCACATCAGCATAGAAGGCGTGAATAGGAAGACGATTCCATCCAACAGCATACACATGGTAAAGGCTAGATGCAAGTGACACCTGCATGACAAATTAGGTGCTATATGATACAGCTGTCATGGGTTCACTTCCATCCATTTGTTCCTTTACTTCAGTAGATCAATTGTTTTATATACTAGCAATCAGGTGCACACAATGAATCTTTTAATACTCTCACCCACTACTGTTAAGCTCCTACCATAGCAACATTCATTTTATTGACACTGGGAGCATATTTAGACTTAGCACAAAGTTGTGGCCTGCCCTTCCTGCAGTAACTAATAGCAGGATGTCGATACAACTAACTTTAGGTGACAAAATGTCAAATCTAGCAGAGATGCAAGCAGAGCATACTGTCTTAAGACATTAGAAGGCTGATTTGAAAGAGGAATTACACTAGCTAAATGAATATCACATTCCAGTGGATTTTCTAGACCTATGCTCCTTCTGTTAAGAAAAGAGGTAGCCTTTGGGAAAATACTAATTTTTGGTTTCCTTTGCTGCAAAGAACAGCCTCAGGAGAGGGACATGCGTGAAGCCAGTTGTCACAGAATGTTTGGGTTGACCAGAGAGCTTGAGACTTCAGAAATATGGATGACATGCCTCAGATATGCAGTGCAGTGGAGTTTCAGTATGGTGTACACCTCTGATTTAACTGATGCTTAACATGCTACTCTGAAGGCATCCTTTAAAGAAAATTTCAATAGACCCAATCTCCAGTCTGGTTAACTGCTGGTTCTGCGCCAAGCCTGGTAAAGGGGGCAACCTCTACCTTAGAGTCTTGACGTACATTGATCTGATTAACAACCCTTGAATAACAGGATTACACAACAAGGTCAGTAGCTCCACAGCTCCATATTTGCCAGTTAGTTTTATTGTAAGGATATATATATGTTCTGTCTTTTCTTTTGATATCCTCTTCTTCCTTTTTGTAAACAAAAGTTTAAAACTCAGAATGTTTGCTGACCCTGGGGTATCTGCCTTTCTCTGGAGGCTGAAGATGGTTATCTCAAAACAACGTGTCAACTTCATCCCTCTTAGTAGGTGCTAACTCCACAAATCTGAAAGCAACATGCATGCTTTCATTAGGAGTGTGTCATTTCATCAGGGACAGAAAGATGCAGACTTATTTTGTAAAACAGGATGAAGTGGGAAGAGCAGATTCTGTAGGACTAGTTAATTAAATTACTAAGAAAAACAACACTAAAAATACCATCTCCAGCAGTTTAAATTCACACCCACTCCTATCTGAGCTGGAGAGAGAAAACAAATCTCCTTCAGCTTTCAAAACTTCATCTATCTCCTGAGTACTGAGCACCAAATCTTCAGCTGGCAGATGTCAGCAGGCAGCACTGAAACCTTACGAAGGATCCATTATTCAACATCAGACTGCCACAGCTTGAGTGTCAAAGCCCCAGATGACTCTCAGCATCACTTGAGGGCAGTTACAGTTGCGTGGGGGCCTTGAACAATGTTGTCAGCCTGACTGGGTCATAAAGCGGCCCATCCCTTCTGCAGATGGGTAGAGTACACTTAAATTCCTTAGCCTCTTGCTGTTGTTCCTATGCCCGTTACCAGCTCTGCCTCCAGTACTCTCTCAAACCTTTTGCTCTCCTGAGACATACTTTAGGTCCTGATGAACCATATCAGGAGTACATTGGCTATTTAAACCTCAGGGGCAAGGCAATGTCAAAGCAAACCAAACACAATTAGTAGTACTGAGTGGACTTGGTGGGGGCAGTGAGCAAAGAGAAAGGAACCCAAGAGAGTTACATCATGTAACTATTATACAGTTTAGGTGAAATAAACACAACAGTACACCAGGCTGGAAAGTAAGTACCGGAAATGTGGGCACAAATGTCTTTTTGGCTGTTTAAGTTAAGGCTGTTAATGAGAAAAATTACATAGCTTCTAATTGGCATGCATGTTGAAAACTATGCCCCATAGAAATGGAAAATAGATTCTGAACATGCTGTGTGACATGAATCCAACTGAACAGGACTCAGAGGGAGAGGAAATTACAAGTGTTTTAGCAGCCACTGCAAATTATCTCAAATAGGTTCTTTATATTTACATGTCTTTGTGATGTCAAGCTGCAGGAGCTTAGAAATTTTGCAGAGCTTGTTGCAAGTGCCGTGGCTCAGTGGAGGTCCGAGACTCTTTTCAACAAGATTTAAGATCCCATCCCTAGCCTTGGAGAGTCACCATAGACTATGGGTGCTGAGACCAGAAGTCTGAAAAAGCTATACAGGCATGCTAAACTTTGCATGCTGCAAGTTCTCCCAAAGAAAATGAGAATGCTTTTGTAGGAATATGAAAACCTTTGCAGCAGACCAGCCCCAGGTGTGGACAAGGTAAGCTGTGGTCTAGGACAGCAAAATAGCTGTAGTCCAGCAGACTGCTTTGTCTGTGCCAGAGCTGTGGTGAACCAGGTTGGCTCCCGCTACAGCTGTCACCACGCAGAGAACAGGTAGGATGTCTGGTGTGATGTCCATGGCTGGGACTGGGAGGCCTCTCCAGCAGTGCTGTGTCCAACAACATGGTATCCACCCTTTTAGAGGTGGTGGAGCTGTACATTTCTGCTTTTCCATGCGGTCTCCAACCAGTCTCCATCTAATTCCTTTCTCTTGGAAATAGCAGCCCCATCCTTAGTCCCTCAGTTTTGAAGCAGAAATATTGCATTTTGCACATGTTGAGATTATTGAGCTGGCTGTGCTTTGCAAGAGTGGGGCTTGCATATATACCGGAAATCCCTTCTAATTCAATATATCCATCCTGTTCAGCTATTTGGTAGGTTTTGTCAAACAACAACAAAAAAAAGGTAGCTTAGGAGATTTGGAATGGTGGAAGGTAACCCTATCTGCGGCGATACAAGAATAAAATATGGGTGGACATCAAATGTGCATGCACCGTTCCATAATCGTAGATTATTTGGTAGTATCACTACATTTATGCACTTAAATGCTTTTTTTTTTTAAACTCTAAGAAAAAAATGTCATAAGTTGTTCCATCAAGAAATACTACCTAATGGTCTTACTCTTAGGTAGTTCTGGGCAAGAGAGAAGTGATGTCATACAGTGCTATTCCTATTCCATACAGCTAAACTCACCACCTTTCTAAAAGAAACAGTCAAAAACAACTTTCTGCCTCCTGTCCAGAGTAGACATCCATAAATTCTATAAGCCTTCTCATAATCACATACATACAAAACGTGGGTCTGATGTTCCAAACCATGAGATGTGGTGAATGAGTGCACAATCCCGGAATTGCAGGGCTTTCACTAGAGTGGTTGAGATATATCTCATCAGGCGCTGAATCTCTCCACTAATTTTTGGCAGGAATATGCTCTGTTCCCTTACACTTACTAGATCCCTTTTTTTGGAAAGAAGAATTAAATAATCTGAGTCGATTATCACATAAGTTTCAAAGGGAGTCAGAAGATGCTGTAATCAAGAACCAGCTAGGTGGAATCTACTACTTTTTAAAGACATTGTTCTGTAGAGTAAGTTCTTAAGTAGTAATTCATGTGCAACACAGCTAGTTTTTCAGGTTGACACATGTTCTCTTGGGGGGGGGGGGGGGGGG
>VXAL01006254.1:921104-942560 GCA_013399475.1 Chauna torquata
GCGAACCTGAGTTCTGTACTTCTGTAGTTAAAAGAATCTTTTCTAAATTTGTGATCTGTTCTCTTCATGCTTCTGGATTCCCTTGTTTTGTTAAATCAGAAATTCACAGGTGCAAGTGGAAATATCTTGGCAGTGGGAGGGAGTGAAAGGTAGCCAGCATAAAGAACAATTGTATGGAGCACAGACAAGACACTGAATTACTTCACTTTTTTTTTTTAAATGGCTTATATTTGTGGGGTTTGCAGTCTGAAAGCTTTAACTCCCTGTTAATGCAGGCTGTCCTGTAGGAATATATACATTTAAATGCTCATACTGTAGTAGGCAATGAACATTAGCAAACTTTTTTTTTTACACTGCTATTCTATAAAAAGCATAGGGAATGACCATAAGCAGATCTTTTCCTTTAGCAAAGAGACGTAACCTGATTAGCATACAATATGATCTTAATACACATTTGACATCTTTTATGAGGCAAAACTAGAAAATAAGAACTCAACAGCTGGTGGTGGTAACTGCATGGTAGAAAACATGAAATTGCCAGTGTGGTGAAGTCCTTCAGAACTTGTTGGTAATGCTAGCTGAGAAGGAGCACACAGGAGGGAAGAGAAGGATGGCTGCCAGCAGTACAAGAGTACTGTTCTTCCCTTACAGTTATAGCACAAACCCAATGTTGCAGCCATAAGCAGGGACAGGTTGGTGGAGGAACAGGAACACAGACAGATACTTACAACCTCCTTCAGAGGCCAGGTGCCTGAACAAGAAGATGGTCTTTGAATACAAGTCCCCAAAAGGAAATAAGCTGCTACTGAAGAAGTGACAAGGAGCAGGAGGAGCCAAGCTGCTCCATGATGGAGGATAAGCGAGAAACCAAAGCTAACCTCCACCAGGCAGGGCAGTGACCCAGGTGCAGTCCCCCAGTACCATGGCAACGTGAGCAGGGCAGGGTCAGTAACAGCAACGAAAATCCTAGGTAAGGTAAGGTGATGAATCAGCTCCCCGGTCCATCCAGGCAGTTCAGTCAGGAGTGGAGGGTGTTGCAGCTGGACATGGGGCTACAATAAAGATTTGAGGTCCAGGCAGAAAACAGAAGTAGGCACAGATACGCTTATCACATAACTCAAAACAGAATTAGGTTCCCAGGGCTGAGCTTAAATAGAGCTGGGCCATGGGGAGAGAGTGGGCAGAGTCCCAGGTGAGGCTGGTTTGGGCAATTAAGAGCTGTTGATGTATCCAAGGCCTTGAGGAGAAAAAGGGAAAAGGCTCTTCTCTTTGTTTCAGTGGTGGTATATATCTCTCTTCTTGCTGAGAAGTAGTAACATGAAGACACGAAGTGTGTGTTTATGGTTCATCAGAACAGCAGTAAAAACTGCTTCAGCTGTAGTCTTTCCAAAGAGGATAGGGAGATGTCTGTAGATAAAAACAAAAAACAAACAAACAAAAAAAACACCACTGCAAAGTCAATAGAAATCGCAAGACCAAGAGCAGAGGAAGGAATTAGACTTACAGATGGGGTAAAATAGAGGTCAGATCCCAGGGCAAAAAAAAGACTTGCAGAGAAAGCATTACGAATATGTGAGGGGAAAAAGGGGGTGAGAAGGGTATGGTATGGAGATGAGATTGCTGCATGGTGAAAGAAAGGTGGAGGTCGACAGCAGAGCCAGAGACCTGTGCAAAAAAAAAAAAAAAAAAGGATGAAGAAATAAGAGACTTTGCTGTTTCAGAGGACTCAAGGAAGTAATTAAAATGAAATCTGGGAGAAGATCACAGAGATGAAGCAGGGAAGACTAAAATCATCTTCTGAATTACAGCCCACAGACTGTCCAGTGCACTGAATGGTTAGCTCAACAAATTTCATCCAATTTATGGAACATTCAAAATACCTTTAATTAAATTGGTAACCTCTTCCCTGGAAATGCAGTACACTTTCTATATCGCTAAAGAAGTACCTCACAACCAGAAACGGTAATTAACTATTGAACCCAGCTGTCCCATCAGTAACCAACTTCAATAGAGAGACCAGTGAATGTGGTGACAGGCAGTGGAACATTAATGAGTAAAATAATGACAATCCTATAGATGTTAAATGGGAATGACGAAACAGCTATGCTGGCTCTTTCCCGCTCTGAGATCGTGTATCAGAGGTACGGTCAGTCAGTTTCCAAATGTTACATACCAAAGCAAAAGCTAAGATAAAAAGGATAAGCCTGTCTGTGATCTGATTTTTCATCATAAAAAAGGGAAGACCTTTTATGAACAACCACTCTGAGTACAAATAAACTTAGAATTTAAGCAAGAACTGATGTGTTTGATTTATAAATACAGTTTGGACAACAGTCCCTAATTTGTAAGAATTCTTTGCATCCTGCAAGGACTCCTGTCCACTTTTACTATCCAATATGGATCATACTGCAAAGTAAATTCCTGTATTAAATGTCAGCATCTCTGATAGATCCATTAACATCCAAACAGATTGTTCCAAGAGATTTTGTAAGTGTTACTACATGTTATATGTAGCAAAAGTCCTTAGAGATGTCTGTTTTATCTTGATTTCCTGTTAACCTGGCAAAGAATGAAGCTTTAGGCTTCATCACAGGCCAAGACTGTGTCAAACAGGATGAACTTTTGATGAACATTGACCACTGAGACTAATAATGGCTAATTATGGGAAATGCTCCTGCCACATGGGCACTCCCAATGCTTCACACATTAGACATTGAGAATGTTCTCGGCTGCTTTTGACCCTCCCTGAAAACTGATGAAGCCCCCAGCAAAAAGCAAATTAAAATGCTGCCTTTGTCACAGCATCAGGATCGCATCTTTTTTGGTCCCAACAACAACAAAGCAAAGTAACTCAAGGCAAGAACTTAGGCTGAGCTGTTGCTGGCTTTCCTTCTGTCGTGACTTTTTCCCAAATATTCAAAGTCTACATCTGCCTCCAACAGGCAGCAGGAGATCCTGGCAGGTTCCAGTCTCTACTATGAGTCCGGGGCAGTCCAATTGGAAGATCAGATAAAGATTTTTGTATTATGGGGGTTTCAGAGCCCTATCTGCAGAATGCAATGCAGATAAACCACCTAAATTAGCAAAAGGATACTGCAGAGGTTGCAATGCAAAATTAGACTAGATAAAATCACAGAGGGAACATTTTTAGGAGAAAAAGAAATGTCACATTGGGGTTAGAGCCCTCAGAGAGAGAAGTGGGACTTTGTGACTTCAAGGGTCTTTGAAAAAGGGCAGCTTATTCCTTGAAGAACGTAAAATAAACCAGCTGGTAGGGATGGGTGGTGACAGGTGCTGCAACTTCTGCTTTGAGGTAGGAGGGTGAGCAGTTGAAATAGAGGGAATATATTCCAGTGGAATAGCCAGCTGGAAGGATAAAGCTTCAGGAAATAAAAGCATAAGAAAACAATGCAGTGGCCGAACATATTGGAAGCTGGAGTTTAATGTAGAGCTTCATTGTCTTCCCAAAGGCAGAGACAATTTTCTCTTGATGAGAATTTTATTGTATTTGCCTGTCTCCATGACACAAGGGGAGCATGGCTCTGGGATCTCACAGAGGTAAAGTTACAGCCAGGCAACCCCACAGAGTGACAGAGGAGAAAGATTTGTAGTGCTGGTGACAGGGTTTCCTTGGAGGATGCAGACTGGAAAGAAAAAAGCTGCTTTGAAGATGCTGTATGTGATCATTTAAGTTTGAAGCTGGGACTGGTGTAAATCTCATGTTGAGAAGAAAGGAGGACAGGGTTGCTGCAGAACTAGCAGCCAGCAACGGTCCACCCCATGAAAACAGTTTTTCATTTGCATGTTAAGTTCATTATATTTCACTTCCTGTTGATGTCACCTCTGAGTTTACATGCTTATGCCTCTAGCAACTGCCTGTACAGAGTATGTATTACAGTAGAGGAAAAACGAACTGGAGAATGCTTCCTCATCAGACTAAGCTAAGCAAGATGCCCATCAGGTGGCAGCCAGCATCATTAGTAATAAAATATTCAAACCATTACATCTCCTTCATCTCAGGACAGCCTCCAACACTCGGTCAACCTCTGCCTTACAGAAGAGCTGACAGACCAATTATAATGCATACAGATGTCCTAGTCTGGACTGCATCTTTCCCAAAAGAAGCAGAACTGAACTTAAAAACCAAAAGAACATGCCCCAGACTCACTAGTTTTAGGAGGAGCTTGTCATCAACCACGTGCCTGATAAAGGAGTGTTTTAATAGACTTTTGTGGCATCCTTTCCACCTATGACTCTTGACCTGAAAACCAGCTTCACAGGGGCACAGTAGTCACAGAACAACCATATCAAGCCCTGACCTCCCTTTCTGGCAAACACAACCAGAGGGACAGCTGAGAACATACTTTGTTGGGGTAGAAGCAGCAATACAAAAAACATTCATTTCCTTAGCAACTAGGACAACCTCTTCTTTAATTAGCACATCATGGTTTCAGCTTTGGTAATAAAACCTGCCTACACTGCATGCTCACCATGGGTTAGGTAACCTAGCGGTTGCCAACATACGACAGCCTACCACGCTTCTGCATCCTGACGTTCTCCACACTAGCGCTCTGTTCACAGGTCCCACATCTGCAGGCATGCTGTGGGTGGTGGTAATGAATGATACATCCCTGCGGGTTTCTCACCCTGGACTCACGATCCCACATCCCACCACACATTTCTCTGGCAGGCACAGGGTGTTGTGGGATGACTTCATTGTGCTCTCTTGGGATTTGAGAGGTTAATATCTATGCCAAAGGAATTCATTTACTGACATTAGTTTAGCAGGATATGGTAGGGGAATAAGAGGACTCCCTCACTGCCCAAGCAGCCCCTGTTAGCATGTCCTCCCTCATTGCCAGTCTGTGCCACCCTTTTCTGGAGCTTCTTCCCCAACAGCATCACTGATGACTAATGGACTTTTGTAGGAAATGACCCAGATTCGGTGACCCCAGCAATTACAGAATATGCACTTCCAGAAAACACATTATATGGGCTTGTAGTACCATTGTGCATTGTTTCTAACCCATTCTTAGAGGGAAAAAAAAAAAAAGAAAAGAAAAGAAAAGGAAAAAGTAGTTAAATAAAAACCTTATCAAGGAAAACTAAATGTCTGGATGAAAACAAGTTTTGAGATAAAACTGAGGGTTTACTCAACCATTGCCATAGACATAGCTCTAACTGTAGCTCATACAGACCCATTGAAAATTCTATCAGCATAACAACCATAGTGCAAAGTTTAGAACAGACTGCAAAGTTTAGAACAGACTGTAAAACTGGCCTGAGATACCGCATGATCAAATATTTATTCTGGGCTAAGTTCTGTACTGCCATGGGTACTGGGGAGGTAGAATCCAAAGCTAGCATTAGCATGCCTGTGTGAAATGCTACCACTCCAGTGGAATAAATGAAATTCTGAGACAGCAGGTCTCACCACACAGTGGAGCATGAGAGAAATAGTGCATTCAAAAAGAAGAAAAGTAAGTTTCGTTGGTTTTTTTGTTTGTTTTTTGTTGTTGTTGTTGTTGTTGTTATTGTTTAAATGGATTATTTAGAATCATAGAATCATTTGGGTTGGAAAAGACCTCTAAGATCATCAAGTCCAACTGTAATAACGGTTTAATAACAAGATGAATTATGGAAACAAGCTCTTCATCTCTTTTTTTAATGATTTAACCCTGGGGATTAAGGAAAGAACACAATATCATGTGTTTAGAAAGCCTGCTCAGCAGAACAGTAGATGAGGCTGTGATTTCTTGTGGGATCATGTTCAGTATGCTTTTACCTGCAGTTTATGTAAAAGTATATATCAGGAAGTTTCTTAATTACAAGATGTACATGTTAGAAATGTCAAAGGAGAGGGTTTCACAATAAAAAAGAGATGATTTGTGTAGGCTTTTGGCTTGGGAGTTTTTCTTGTGTTGAACAGCTATGAACTGAAAGAGAAAGCTGCTGCCATCCTGCAAGAAGAGGTATCTATTCAAGATACTAGATACTCCTTACAAATGTACTTTCTTGAAAAAAAAAATGCCTATCAAGATCGGTAAATACACATACACACTGTACAGTATCATGCACACATATCGTATCAATCCTATGTTTTCAAACGAGGATAATACTGGGACAACCGGCTCTAGGTAGCCCTGCTTGAGCAGGGGGGTTGGACAAAATGACCTCCAGAGGTCACTTCCAACCTCAGCCATTCTGGGATTCTATGGATACTAGCAACAAGGTGCTTTTCTTCTGTTTGAAAATTTCAGACTTTTAACAGATCATTGCCCCATCAGAATCAGAGATACAGAGAAGTGAAGTGCCATGATCAAAGACACACATCATGCATCTGAAATGGAATTCAGGAAATGTAACTTCAGCTGGCATACAGGACTGTCACCTCTTTGCTCTGGTTATGTGCATCTCTAAATTAGCTGTTAGATAATTCTGCCACTTCACTGAACTTCTGCACATTCTGCATCGAAGGTATTTATTCTTCCTTGTCCAGGATGAAAGGCTTTAGTGGTAGTTACGGAAATAAAAGAGAGAATAAAGCTCCCTTGCTAATCTTATGTTTCGTGTATTCTTTTATTTGACTGTAAAAGTGATATTCCCAATGGTGTGGAGTCAGGGATATTTTAAAACTGCTGATGAGCATCATCCCATTGCTAACTTAATTAAATTTACCCAATACAAAAGACTGTTTGTTCCATTACAAAACCCTTTCCTACTGCGTGGAGGCATAACAGGAGACTGTAACATCAACTGCATCAACTACTTCTATCATAAATAATGAAGTTGGCTTCCCCACATAAGTTTTTGGAGATCCACTGATGAAAAATGCAGTAGAGGCAGGTAATTTTATTATTATTCCAAAACCCTGTTGCTTCTGTCTGCACTGGCAGACACTCCCCTCAACCAATTAAAATATGGGATTAAAAGGATGCTATCAATTTAGAGTACTTTCACTTTAGCTGCAATAGTAATAACACCTTGGAAAACACACAATAAAATTGCTTTCCAAATGAAATCTGACATTCTTGACCACTACCATTTGTTTTCATGCACTGATCCCTCTACCCTGACAGTTCCTGCTGCACTCCTGCCCCAGGATACCAATGTTGAGACTACATTAAACATTACCCTGGAAGCCAGCAAGCCTCTATTGCTTCTCTAAGCATCACTGGCAAGCAGAGCCACCTCTTCTGTTCCTGTGCAATGGAAGTGCAGGGGTATGTCTGTTGCTCTTATACCTCTTTTACAATTTTTTTTTTTCCCCATAACTAAGAACTTCACCATCAACAGCATCAAGAGAACATGCTTCCCCAGGTTCAGACTAAGCCTATTTCTTATGCATCCTGAGTGCAACAGTCACCTCCAGGTGAGTCTCCAGGGTAAGTCTTCTGTCAGCCTGCACGCTCCAGGACACTGACAGGATTTGCACACGCAGGGAAATTGGCATGCTTGGTACATAACTGGAGTCCTGGCTGCTCACACATAGAGCTTTGGAGATCTCTTATAACCTTTCATGGGATTTTAGAGCTGTGTTGCTGACTAATACATAGAAATCTGGGGCCTTGTCCATTAAAATGTGGAATTTCTGCAGTATTTTGCCTTCCAGAGATATTTGCCCTGTAGAACAGGAGCTCCTTCCCTCATTTGCTGTGAAGCTTTTCTTGCCACTGATTCTGTTGCAGAGAGATAGCCGGGAAGGTTTTTTTTCCAGAGCTCTCCTTGTTCTCCAAGTATCTCTTATCCTTTCCAAAAAAAAATCCTGAAGGTGTCAGCACTCCAGGCCTGAGGAATTTGGGGTCTCTAGTGCCTGGGTTAGTGTATTCAAGATGATTCAGGACAGTATTTTATTATATTTTCTTGCCAAAAGACACACCTTTGAGGGGGGAAAAAAGCCAAAAACAAGTGTTTTGGATTAAAAACACTTTTAAAGCAGTACACTTAGGCATGAGGGCTCCTGTCAGTGACGTGCTTTTGCACATAAACAGTGAATGCAATAAAATAGGTAGATATCAATAAACTTACATATTTTTAGAGTATTGTCACCTCTCTTTTGTAGACAGTGGGGAGAACTAAAATGGATCATATGTGTGTTAGTTCCCTCTCACTAGTAGTTTACATAGGTATTTTTTTAGTTCAAATAGATGGAGTATGACTTGCTGGAGAAAGAACTCTGTGCGGTCAGTTCTGATTTGCAATTATCATAAAACACATTGTAGTGATAATGTATAGCATTTGGAAAACTTTGGTGAGGTAATATTAAAATAATATGTCAATGCTAGAATTTTTTGACATGTTTAACACTCATCCCTGAAATTGATTCCTTCAAGTGATGGACTAAACTATACTGTGGTCACAACTTTTGCCATAAACCTCATTAGCCGAAGTAGAAGCTGAAGTCCCCAAAACCTTGTCTTACACTCACCCACAGCACGGAGTAGGCAGGAGCCCCTCTGTTTCACACAGTCAAGGCACACACATCTGGCCAGTCAAGGGGGCTGGCGGGTTCAGCATTCTTAATCACTTTGTAATTGGATTCTTTGTCGGGCCACTTTGTGTGCATTTATCAGCAAAGTCCAGATCAAGAGAGGTCAAGCAAAGCCTCCCCAAACTCACCACTGCCCTTTCCACGATTGAGATCACTCCTTTAAACTTTAGAAGACCAACACTTTTCTTTATGGCATCTGTGGACTAGGGTAACATTTACTTCAGATGAAATGTATTTCCATAAGACTGACAGAGGGCCCCTGTAGTCTTGCTTGCCTGTGGGAGCAGGGCAAGAGGAAATGCCAAGGGCAGGTCTCTCTCAGACCTGCAGTCTTGTTTCTTTTTGATGCAGTGTGTGTTTCTTTTTTATTCTTCCCTGAAGCAATGAATTGAGCTCTGCAGCAGAGGAAGGATTGTTGACTTATAAAGTACATACATAGTGGAAAGGTTACTTCAATCAGAAGAAAAAAATTAAAAAGAAAGAGAAAATGTTTCCCAAATTATGTGTGTTCATCTAGGAAAGGAAACTCTTCTCATAAATAAGTGTGTCAAAAGAGAGCTCCTCTAAGACACCCCAGCAATCTTTCTGGGTGACTCCTGTTATTGTTTGTAACAGTAACGTGATCCCTATGATCACACTTGAGAACCCCACTCCTAGATCAGAACCCGTTTTTATTAGCAATAATAAAATAAAACAAATAATCCCACTCTGCCCCTAGTAGAGGATCTTAACAACTCTTTAGAAGAGTACACAGAGCAATTATCAGGCCAAAAAAAATTTTGTTTCTATTTTACAAGGACAGTCAGACAATAAGTTTATTCCTTGGCTGGACAGAGTGAGGAACTATTGCCTGCTCACTAAGGGCTTTTTGTTTTTTTGAATTTCTGAAGGAAGTTCCTCCCTGTCATCCACAAAAATGCTTGTGACTGCAGCGTGAGGATAAAGGCCTGATCATAATTCCTTGACATGAATATGCACTATCTTTCTGGCTCTGGGGAGAGCTCAAGTGGGAAGAGTCACAGAGAAAGTACATGTCTCTTGTAATTACTTCTGTGGATGAGAAGGAATGCAATAAAAGCAGGCCATTAATGGACTGTAGTAGTGTTCACGGTCAAAGTACATGAGCTTTGTATCAGCCAGAGGGTGGGAGGGCTAAAGCAATTTCACCAGCTGTTTGATCTTTCTGCTGACTGGAGCAAGAGGTTTACAGGCTGGAGCTCAGTTATAAGAACGAATCCTTTGTTGTAGCGTGCTCATGTATACAAGCATACACAAAAGTCTGGTGTCCCTCCAAGAGCAAGGACAGTGAGAGCCATTAGTATGAACTCTCTGATTAAAGCACGCGTGCTTTAGAACATGGCAAAGGAACAACCACATCCTGGGTGAAATCAGTTCTCTTCAACTTCTCAGAGGAGCTGAGGGATTTAGCTGAAAGAGGAAACAAGAAGACGGAGTTCTTTAGTTAGTTCTTTAACTAAGGCTAAAATATTGCATGCCAACCCTGACAAATTATACCAGACTTGCTGTCCTTTGAGACAGTCAACTACAGCACTAGTATTTTAAATTCCAGCTACAAATTCAAAGCTGTGTAAAGAATCCTTAAGCCATGATTAAATGCTCATGGTCTGGATATAACTTTGTTCTCAAGCCTGTGTGTATAACTAGTGCATGCACAATCACCTGTACTTATTGGTATCTGTGTTTTGCAAGACAAATTCAGTCTGCTGCTCACAGAATTCTTGCTTTTCAGAGACTGCGCACCCATAGATTTTCACATAATTGAGGTCATTTATTTCTGTGTTGCATGACTTTGAAAATGTGATTGTTTCTGGAATGCTGCTCACCCAAAAGGTTTAGGTATCTGGCCGAGTGTAAGTCTGTGAAGTTGGAGCAAGTAATTCAATTCAGTGCCAGTTCCCCTAATAACTGTATTGCACAAGTTTTCCTCATGCTCTCTCTATACAGGGCAACACCACCTCTTCATTTGTGTTTGGACCTTTTAGTTGTAAATCGTTTCACTAGTGCTTTGGTTTGCTAATGCTAATGATGCATTGATATGTTTCATTTGTGATTTTGCAGCAGGCCACGAAGAAGCCCCTTACTCAAAATGAACCTGTAGCTGCACAGAGTTAGGCAACGTTTGCAATCTTTATACCAAATAGAATCTAGCTTGAATTTCGGAATTGGTGGAAACATTGGTGGAAACAGTTTCATGCTCAAGCATTTTAGGCCATATTTGGTTTCCTTTTAGTTGTACAAATGGAAGCACAAGTGAAGTACTACCTGAAACTCCTCTCTTCAATGGTTGAAACACTCAGCATTCCCAGTAACAAAGATCATATAAAGGCTGTTGATAGGGCAGTGCCAGGGCATGCTTGCAGCTGGCCAACCATGACCAATGGCTACATGAATGAGATAACAATATGAGAAAAAGCGGAAATAAGAAACTTCATAAATAATAGAAGTGGGTTCTGGCTTAAGGGATTTGCTGACCAAGCTAAAAATCCTTTAGGAAACCATACCACAAAAATTTTAAGTGTGTAAAATTAGCAAAATTGGAGCCAATTGGGAGAAAAGAGAGTTAGGCTGTTTATTTCAAAGAAGATAAGGGTTGTAAAGATGAAGAACTGCGGAAGGGAAAAGGGAGTGTGAGGATTATCAAAGCAGGAGTTCTGGGCTGTTGGGAGACATTTTGAAGCAGCCCTGTGCCTGATCCTTGTGGCAGAACAGGATGATAAACCCATTTCTCTGACTGTAGGTGTCTGATCTCCACACTTGGAGGAACCTGGTGTGCTTTCACAAGCATCCGCGAGGAAACACCCAGAAGGAACAGGCCAAACTCCCTAGCTGGCTACCCAGACACATGCAGTGTAATAGCACATGCATGTGCCTCTGACTCCAAGCTTGGCATTCCTTGTTCCCAACAAGAGGACTTGGCCTAGGGCACCACCCTGCAGGACTGGCACCGGTCAAAACTGACTTCAAATTTATATCAGGTTTCTCAAGGCCTTGTCCAGACAAATTTTCATTGTATCTGTGGATGGAGATTTTGTGATCTCTCTGAACCATTTTCCGGTTTTGAGACAGGGGGATTCCCCATCACTCTGCCTGAATCTCTTCTCCACCCACCCACCAGGTCTAAAATAAACCAAACAACTACTCTTATTGCTCCAGCTACATTCATGCTAGGGATTTCCATGCTGCACTGCTTTTTGCTCCATTCCTGATTTTACTTCTGCCATACAGGCTTCAGGAAGCTGCAGTGAATTTGTGGTTCTCGTAGAGAGCGGGTAGCTCTCTTTGGAACAGGTAGATCTCTATGAAACTCACATATCTAATTGTGAAACCCTGAATTGTATCTAGATTTTCGTCTCCATGATTTAAAGCATGGGAATAGTTTTTAAGCTCATCTTCTAAGCAAGGAGCTTTTTCAGGAAGTGGGAGGGAACAAGAAAAAGAAGCCTGATTGTAGTGTTTTCTATGGGTTCTCCATGGCAGAGATTTTGGTGGTAATACCATTGACTTTACAGAGCTCTAGGGAAGTGCTATTCACATTTGTGGTAGAAAGCATAGGGCTACCCAGAAGGAGTCAGCATCTTTGGAATCCATACACCTCTCCTCAAAATGCTGTCCCTGCTCTCCCTATCGATCTAGACACTGTTGGGACAGGGTTTAAAAAGCTTGGTCCAAGTTGTGCTTCTCAGCCAAATTACTAACATTCACTGTATTACCATTGTTAGCAATGCCATGGTGCTTAAAGAGAATAGAAAAATGATGCTGGCTTAGAGAATGTTTTCTTCTATCACCGTTAATATAGAAGATTTGACACAATTCTTGCATCTTGTACCAGATGACATACGGAGTTACCTTCTGATCTAAACTGTTCTGCAATTTTTCTCAAACCAGGAGTGCCAATAAGCAGGGTGCAAAGTGGAATTAAGAGCAGGCTCCCTTGATTTATTAGAGCTGGGGTAGAGGAGGCCAGGCCACCAAGGCATGTTTCCTCACCTCACACAAACATTTGGTGAGAGTGCTACGGAGAGGGGACACTACTCTCTGTGAGAGCTGGTCTCAGCTCTTAGGCAAACGACAGTCACCCACATTCAGATAGAAAAAAAGCATCTCCTTCCTGTAGATTTCAAAGCTTTCCCAGTCCCACTTCAGGTGCTAGAAGGTGTAGTATTTCCCTGTTCATGATGTACCCTAATTGTACACTAGAAAGGCTTGTCCACATGCAAGAAGTCTTTTGACCGTTCAGCTTGTCTTGCTTTCCCAAATCAATATCGCTATCCTACCAAAACTGTATAACAGAGTCTAGGACTGCTGTCATCAAAGTCATCAGGAGCAAGACCCTCTCATCTAATCAACATAATAATGCTAGCAGATACCAAACATGTAAAGTTGTTTTGAGAGTAAAGGCATGAACAGAGAAGAAGTGGAGACAGCAGTGGCTTTGATTCTTGTTACTAGTTGGAGAACCTTATTAAGGGTGCTCTAACTTGATGAAATTAGAGCAGCCCCCAGAAACTCTGCTGTTTCAACAAGAGTCCGGAGCAGTATAGACACAACGGGTATGAGTCACTTCTCCAGATTCATCTTGTCTTAGTGTAGGTGTCTAAAATAGGTCAAATGAATCACAGTCTAAATACCTGCTTAAGAGTTCTACTTGCCTTGCTCAAACATGCATGCTGCTATTAGAAACAACTCCCACCAGACATTTGTAACAGTAGACTCACTATAGGAATTGCACATATATGTTGCTATTATTAAAATAATCTGTAGAATGAAACAAGATATTTCAATCAATTAAAAATAATTGTCAATCTTTCTTTAAACTTCCCAGATGGCAATTTCATCATGTCTGGGTTCCAGAATGAAGGCAAATGTCAGGATTCCTCTGCAAATGGAGTGCATTTCTCTGGAGAACTCCGGTTATCAGTCAGTTATAGCTGACCAAGATCTCCATCTTCCAGATCCCCAGGTTTATCTTCTACCTTTAGAATTGCCACATGACATGGGTTGCATTTTTTATATCCAAGAAAAGACAGCTGTAAATATGAGAGGAAAGACTATCTGGCATTCTTCTAAATCTGGTGAATTCTTTCACTAATATGGTAATGGTCTCTCTTATCTGAGAAAGGATTCATTTACTTTCCTCAAGAGAAATAGCAGATAGCTTTGCACGATGTTCAAAGGTCCCATGGTTCATATTCATCTCGTTCATAGATCTGGCCGAATAAATTGAATCACACTGCATTTAACCTCATTATTTTAGTTTATTTCACAAAGAACATGGCCTTTGCTAGCATTTTTTTAAAGCCAGTGGATAACAGCCAACACACAAACACACCGTCTCCCTTGAAAGCAAATAACCTTATCATTTACAAGCAAGCTTTTACTTCTTGCATGGACAATCAGTAGTCTACAAAAATCTCATCTATGACTTTGATCACAACATACCACTGTGCTTGCCCACAACAGCATGAAGGTTTTATGCAATTGTCTCAGTACTCTGAAACACATCTATACAGGAACTGGAAAAATTTGGGAATTGTGCCAAGCAGAATCTGTTAGAACAGAATTCCTTACCTGAAATGCCATTCTGGATGTTCCATTTACCCAGCTTTGAAGCAATTCAGATTAAGGTGTGTTAAACCCTCTTCCCACACGCATGCATATGAGCTTTTACATGTATAATGAGTATGAGAAGATTCAGATGAGAGAAAATAATGCCATAAAATAGGTATACAGATCATTGTCTTCATATTTCAATAATTTCCGTAATAAAAGATGAAGACTAAGACTCTCAGTGATCATCAATGTTTCAGCCTTTCCAAGTACTCACCAAAGGGTTCCCTAAGTTTTGAATAATTCACTCTCTGACAAGATCCCTTTAAGGTATTTCACACTAAAGCAAACAAAACATAATGGTATATACTATATGACTATTCATTTGTTCATTTATTTTTGCCACAAGCTCGTAATTTTCACTATTAAATACCTAGATAAGTACCAAGAAATCACTACTTACTGGCCAAATATGTCCCCATTAAGTAGAGTTTATGCTAATACTGTCTCAATTAAGTAACAGTTATTCATTATCCTCAGGCTAAATTGTTTCACTGGCAGATGTCTCATTAAAACAGCTGTTCCGAGCAACCACAACCACACAAAACAGGGGATTCTCTATTGTCATTATTGTTGTTGTTATTATTAACAATAAGCATTTACATAAACACTTCAGATGTGTATAACTCACAATTAATCTCTACATATTCCTTACCCTGGAAGTATGATGATTCATAGACAATTTGCCACAGTGGAACCAGTTGCTGATTGGTGATAACACAACGCAGCATATGTTTTTTGATACTACTGTTATCCTGGAGCAAGTGTTTGACCTCACCTTATGCTATTTTGGAGATCTTCCTCCACAATCTGAAGAAAAGCATACTGAATTCAGAAATGACAGCAGCATTCTTGGTAGCTAGAAGAGGGCCACGGAGTTTTCTCTTGCAAAAAGGTAACCACCTTCTCTTCCCCTTTTCTTTCCCCACTTCCTTCCCCTCTCCCTTAGGCTTTCAGACCCCTCTGCTTGTGCATTTATTTCCCCTAGAGCCCCATAAACTGTTCTCCCACCCGCCTGCTAAGCCAGACTGCTGTCTCCTTCTCCTTGCTGGACGAGTGTCCGTACTGGGAAGGCAGCAGCATCAGGCTTCCAGTCCTCTGTGTTCCTGCCCATGTCACTGGAGAACTGCTCAGCCTCTCCCACCCTTGAGGCAACCTGCTCAGGTCTTCCTCAAGTACAATGCTTATGGAGCTGCTCTGACCCCTACGAACCTCTCAGACATTTAACAGCCAAGCTCTACCAAGGCTGTATTGAGCACACACAAGGAAGGTGCTTCCAATGCTCAGCCTTGTCAAGTAAAAGCAGTTTTCTGTAGCAAGAGTAGAAGGAGGGAAGGCCACCTTTACCAAATATTATGTCCATCCTCCAAAAGGTGGGGACACTACTGTTTCTAAAATAAAGTTTTACCTACTTGTTGATGTGGCCAAACAGTGCTGTCTTTTGTCTCATTTGGGGAAATTTTCCAACCATTTTTGTTAAAACTAAAAAAAGGCATATGCTTATTCTGAAATAAAAATCTCACATGGGAAATATCTATGCAGTTGAAGCTTGAGTAAAAGTTAGACACAGCTGAAAATAGAGACTTGTGAAGGGAGGTGTCAGGAAAGCCTGGTAAGTGATGCTTCTAACACTGCTAATGCGGGTGGTCAGGGCGCTGGGCCTGAGCATGAGGGAAAGAGGAGAGCAGGACAACCCAACATGACCCATTGGACCAGGCAGGAGAGGAGCAGGACATCAAAAGGAGACAACCTGCACATTAACAGTTTTGCAGGAAGGCTCAGCATCCCAAAACGGAGCAGAGCTGCCCTGCTTTGCATTGTCGGATGCTCAGCCTCAAATGTCAGCATGTCTGCTTCGTCAGTGAAGAGGCAGATGAGTGAGCAATTGCCTGGTATCCGTGGAGGCTGTGGGGAGTGATTCAGCCGCGTGCATCAGAAGTGTTCCCACCTCACCTCTAATGAACTAACACTTTAACGAACACAGTTCCCTTTGCAGAACACTTGTTTTATCTGTTGAATTAGGCTTGCTAGACAAACCCTAGAGAGGTTCTTCTTTTCTTTTCCACAACCTGCAGAAGTTAAAAGCTTGTTGTTCTCTCACACAGTCACAGATTTGTCTTTTTACTGTTTCACAAAGTCATATTTGTCTACCTGACTGAAATGTCATGTCACTGGTATGGTCAATGTGAATGCAAGGAACTCTCAAAGGATGGTTAATCAAGACCACTAACAAGGTTCCCCGTAGGGTAAAAAACCCAGTTAGGGTAAACTTAATGGTGTAACAATAAATAGAACAGGTGAAGTCACCATGCTAGTGTTCTGGTCAGTGCAGGCAGAGGTATCTGAAGTTTATGTTGCTTAGATTAAATATGAGTAAAGCAACTCTCCTTGTTCATCTTTAATGATGTGGATGGGAAACACTTCAAATCCCATAAAAATTTTTGAAATTTCAGATTTTTTTCCTAACCTAAGCAAAAATAAAGAAATCAATAGCTTGAAAATGTTCATAACCAGAAACACTGCCCATACACAAAAAACTAGTTTAAGTGAAAGAAAAATATTTCATTTTGATAATTTAAAAATATTGTAATTTGATTTTGAGTGCCATATCTCTTACATAGCCCCGGCATTGTGACCTTACTATTTCACTGAAACCTTCTTAAATATTTTTAACTTGCACCTTTTGTTAAAAAAAAAAAAAAAACCTGATAATTTTTCAGTGAAGATATTTAATGGAAAAAAAAATCCTGACCACCCTGATTCCAGCCATTAAAAATTTCCATTATTAAAAGAGGATGGGCAACTCTGGAGTCAGATCACATCTCCTTTGTCAGGAACTGTGAATCTTATCTACATAAGTGGTGAGCTAGATGCAGCTGAAAATATCTAGAGAAGCTTTTAAACTAATAATTCCTGAGGCAACTTGGAATCTGGGTGAGAGCCAGTGGGAGTGTGGCATAGAGTCCAATATATTTTGGTAACAATATAGTGGCTTTTAAAATTTTGACCAACCTTCTATCAGAGCATCTCTCAGATAGCGTCTTCGTCTTTACACAGGTATCTCCTAGAAAATCAGTATCCATAGCCTGACTAGCATGCAGGAGTTGCTTGTGCCCAACACCAATCATTTCCCTTTTTACCAAGTTACTTTATTTTTGTCCTGAGGATTCTTTGGCTATTTTGTAAAAGTGCAATTTCACCTGCAGATAGAGAGACTGGAGGGAAAAGAATATGTACCATGATGAGCATGATACAAGGGATGTCCAGCTGTGGCTTTCAGCAGCAGGAGGTGCTCATCAAGGTGCCTGCTCAGGTGTCTCCCAGACACCATCATAGATGAACCTGACAGAGACAGCTAATGGCACGGGTCCTGGGGGAGGAGGAAACCAGAGGTGGCAAAGACTGTGGTTCATTCAGAAATATTTTGCATAGGACTGACTTTGGCCACAGCCCAGACAGGATCCACACACTGATGCTACTGCAGCTGCGCTAAGGATCCTGTAGACATGGCTACCATGCAGAGTGATTTTAAAGGAAGGGTCTCCCATAAACCCACATCTGCCAGGTGTTTACTCTTTCTTTCCCAAACTGATCCCACACAAGATGATACATGGCAGTGCCCAGGATTGTGTGGGCATGGTTTCCAGCTGGATGGAGGCACCACTGCTTCAGAGCTGCCATGCCAGACAGTGGCTGAGGGGACGATTTTCCCACAGCAGCTGGCCATCGAGGTGGGATTCATCCCACTCAACTTCAGAGAAACATGGGCATCTCCAGTTGTTGGAGAGACATGGATGGTTCTTCTCACCTCTCATTTGATGGACTGAATTTTCCTCTGGATACCCCTTTGATGTCAGAATGAACTGGAGGATGTGCTTAAATTAGGTGTCTAATATTTATGTGTCTCTGATACAAATCCTACGCCTGACCAGGTCAAGAACCATTAAAATCCTGTTAAGCATTTTCCTGAATCTTCTGATGCCTAAAAATATTTGCAAATCCAGTCCCAGCTATTTCCATAAAAGAAACAAAAGATGACTTTAACCTTCATGTTTAGGGTACTCCAAAATTAAGGCATCATGACTCATGATGAATCATGTGTACTCTAGGAGATCTCAAAAGTTTTTTCATCTTTTTCACAGTCTGAAAAAGAGAAAATTTTGTAAGAAGAGTCAGGCTTCAGGAATTGTCGTTTGGCAACTAAAAAAGCACCAAGAGGGCAGAGGCAATATCCTATGGTTTTGGAGTTTTCGTCCTTGCAAATCAAGAATGTCACATAGAGGTTAAATTCCCATATAAAGACTTATTTTATTTTCTTCCACACTGATGAGTTAAAATAGACAAAATGAGAACTTCTGTCATTGCCAGAGTGGGTTAGACAGTTCTGGCACAGTCCAGCACAGAAATATATACATAGTTACTTATTACTTTAGACCAGCTCAGCAAATAAATAAGGCTGATTTGTGGCTTCTTTTTGCAGTTATTTTCAGGAAAAAATCTTCCACAGTCTTACAGTAAATAATTCATGAGAGTATTTATCTAAAACTCCCCCTCCTCTGGCCCCATAATCACTTGTTCTTTAAACAATTCCTGCAGTTTGTATACATGTAACTGACTGTGCCTCAAACGCCTATGACAATATAATACAGGTAATTTTCTTTGGCTGCATTACTCTATCATTACTTTGGCTTTCTGCTTAATATGTCACAGTAATGAATGCATAACAATGCATGGTAACTTTCCTCTGCTCTTCTACTAGTTATTTAAAGTGAAGGGAGGGGGAGAGAAACAGAAGTCTAATTAATAATATGTTCATTTCAGTTTTGTAATGAGAAAGAGGAAAAATATGAAGACAGCTGTTTATTTCTTAAGCTTATATAGCTTCCATCCATGATTATGTCTGGCAATGTGACTCTATGCGGCTATTGCATTGTGGGTTCATAAAAAACAGCAAAGAAAATGAAGTGTAAAAAAACCAGACAAGCAGCAGGAGGAAAATATTTCATCCTGTACACAACTAAATGAGAAGAGAGACAAGTAGGCAACAGATGACAGATGAATGGGCCTATGATGGACTGCATTTTTGTGTCAAAACAGAGCCAACTGTGTAACAGTCATTCAGTCGGTAGGAAAGGAACCACACAGCATGATTTCCAGTTCAGCTGGCACTTAGGGGTTTAATTATGTACATGGTAAATATTCTGTGAGGGCAATATCCTGGCTTCAGACATCGGCACCCAAAGCCAAGGCTTTGTAGCCCTGCCTCTCCTACTATTCTTCATTTTCACTTTGAACAGATACAAAACTGTGCTGTGAATTCCCAGGGATGAGGGAAGCTGTCACAAGTTCCACACCACCCTTTCCCACTCCCTGACACACAGAGAACATTAATTCCCCTGTCTGTTCATCACAGGGGTCCTGCACTCTGATATGAGCCCTACTGTCTGACATGAAGTGGTTTGAAAAGACAAATAAGTCTGGCTCAGGGTTAGCTTTTACCGTGGCAGGTGGGTATAACCTACATAGCCCAATTGTTTCTTGCTCTTCTTTCTGACCAAGCTGTAGTCTGAGCAAGGTAGTTCAGCCCAGATGCTTTTCTTAGAACTGCAACAGAATACAATAGAACAAAATAGAATAGAACTGCAATGGAATAGAGTAGAACAGAATAGAATAGAATAATTCAGTTGGAAGGGACAAAGGGAAGGATTACAAAGATCATCTAGTCCTACTGCCTGACCACTTCAGGGCTAACCAAAAGTTAAAGCACATTAATGAAGGCATTGTCCTAGTGCGTCTAGAATACATACAGGCATGGAACATCAATCACCCCATTAGGAAGCCCTTTCTAGTGTCTGACCACCCTCATGATAAAGAAGTTTTTCCTAATATCTTGTCTCCTGAGAACCTCCTCTGATGCAGCTTTGTGCGTTTCCCTCACATTCTATTGCTAGTTACCATGAAGAAGAGACCAGCACCTCTCTCTATTTTCCCTCCTTGGGAAGCTGTAGAGAGCAATGAGGTTGCCTCTTAGCCTTCTTTTCTCCAAACTAGACAACCCAAGTGTCCTCAGCCTCTCCTCATATGACATGCCTTCCAGCCCTTTTACCAGCTTTGTTGCCTTCCTCTGGATACATTCAAGTACCCTAACATCCTTTTTGTATCGTGGAGACCAGAACTGCACACAATATTCAAGGTGAGTCTGTACCGTTGCAAAATACAGCAGGACAATCACCTCTTTTGACCAGCTGGCTATGCTGTATTTAATGCACCCCAAAATGCAGTTTGCTCTCTTGGCTGCCAGGGCACATTGCTGGCTCTTGTTAAGCCTGCTGTCGACCAGCATCCCCAGTCCTTTCTGCAGGGCTAATCTCTAGCCTCTCATCTCTCTAGCATTACTCTGTCCCAGGTACAGAACCTGGCATTTGCCTTTGTTGAACTTCATGTTATTGATGATTGTCCAATGCTCCAATGTATCTAGATCCCTCTGCAAGACCTCTCATCCATCCAGATAGTCAACAGCAGCTACCAGCTTAGTATCATCAGCAAACTTGCTAAGGATGCATTCAACTCCTGCATCCAGATCATTCACAAAAACACTGAGCAGAATTGGCACTAGAACTGAGCCCTGGCAAACACTGCTAGAGACTGACCGCCAGCCAGATGTAGCCCCAATCACTATGAACCTTTGAGGTCTGCCGTTCAGCCACTTCAACAGCCAGTGTAGTGTGAACCTGTTCATCTCACAGTTGGGCAATTTGTCTCAAAGGATGCTGTGAGGGATGGTATTAAAGACCTTACTAAAATCCAGAAAGATTACAGCCACTATCTTCCCATCATCCACCAAGCAGGTGACCTTATCGTAGAAAGAGATCAAATTACTAAGACAGGACTTTCCCTTCAGGAACCCATGTTGACTATGCCTGATAACAGCTTTGATCTTTAAATGCTTCTCAATAGCACCCAGGATAATCTTCTCCATAACTTTTCCTGGGACTAAAGTTAGACTAACAGGTCTGTAGTTTCCTGGGTCTTCTCTCGTGCCTTTTTGTGGATGGGTATAATGTTAGCCAGCTTCCAGTCAATAAGTACCTCCCCAGACTCCCAAGACTTTTGGTAAATTGTTGAGAGGGGTCCAGCTATAACATCTGCTAACTCCTTCAGTACTCTGGGGTGAATCCTGTCAGGCACCATGGACTTATGAATGTTCAACTGATACAACTGGTCCCTCATAATTTCAGTGACCACAAATGGAATGTCACTGTTCCCTCAGTCATGATCCTCCAATGCAGAGGACTGGGCAACCCAAGATCTGTCATTCATTTTAAAAACTGAGGCAA
>VXAL01006254.1:942596-1046237 GCA_013399475.1 Chauna torquata
AAAGGTATTAAATGCCTGTGCCTTTTCCTCATTCCTACCTGTTAGGTGACCATCTTCAACAAGTATCAGTCCAATGTTTTTCTTAGGCCTCCTCTTGTTGTTGACATACTTAAAAAGCCTATTTTTGTTGTTGTTGTCTGACAGCACACTGTCTAGTGTCAAATTAAGTTAATCTTCAGCTTTTCTTGTTTTCTCCCTACAAATGTGAACTGCAGCTCTGTAATCTCCCTGTGAAACCTGACATTGCTTCCAGAGATCATATGTTTTCTTTTTCTGCCCTAGTTCCAGATGGAGTTTCCTTTTTAGCCAGATTGGTCTTCTGCCCCACTTGCTTGACTTGTGGCACAACAGGATTGCCTGCTCCTGGGCTTTTAAAAAGTGGTTCTTGTAAAGCAACCAGTTCTTAAAGACCCCTAAACCCTCTAAAGCAGATTCCCAGGGGACCCTGCCAACTAGCTCCCTCAGAAGCTTAAAGTTTGCCCTTTTAAAGGCCAGAGCGGCAACTCTGCTGACCTGTTTTCTCCTTACACCAAAAATTTTAAACTCAACAATTTCATGATCACTGTGGCCAAGACAGCCACCTACCATCATCTCTCCCACAAGGCCTTCCCTATTCTCAAACAACATTTCTAGGAGGGCACCTTTCCTAGTTGGCTCACTCGGTACCTATGACAGGAAATTATCTTCAACATGTCTTTGAATTTCCCAGACTTGCTTGTCATGGCAGTATGATATTCCCAGTTTATGTCTGGGAAGTTGAAATTTCCCATAATGACAAGGGCAACTGATCCAGAGATTTCTCCTAATTGCTTATAAAATAGCTTATCTGTGCTATCATCCTGGGTGGGTGCTCGATAGTAGACACCCATTACAACTGCTTTGCTATCCATCCCCTTAATCCTCACCTAGATGCTCTCTATTGCATTATCCCAAACTAATGTCTCCCTTACATGCAGTGCAACCCCTCCACCTCGCCTGCCATGCCTATCCCTCCTGGACAGCTGATAGCCCTCCGTTCCAGCTCTCCAGTCATGGGACTCATTCCACCAGTCTCACTAATACCAATGATATCATAGCTCCAGCAGAGGATCAAAGCTTCCATTTCATCCTGTTTTTAATTCATACTGCGTGTGCACAAGCATTTCAGATGTGCTCCTGAGCCCTCAGTGCTCCCTGCAGTAGTGCAGATGCTCCCATTAGCCTTGCCACTCTCACACGGTGCCATACTATCCCTTGGCTCCAACCTCAGTGTTCCAAATGGTATGCCCTTCCCCCATGAAGGAGTTGAGACCATGAGTGCTTGATGGAGCCTAATTACGAGAGAAGGATTTCTCAACTTTCAACTGGAAAGCAAAACCAGGAAGCCTTCTGCAGTGCACAGCAAGAAATGATTGCTTATTTATGGATACCTAATATTACAGTACAACTAGTACAGTATGATTAGTAGTATCATTAGTAAATGCCTTTGTGAACTATATTAGAATGTATCTGGGTGCACAACTGTCATTGACTGGTAGAAGCCCACTGAATAGCAGACTGAGCAATCACTTCCCATTATTGCTGATTTCTTTCACACTGCCTCTGACATTTTTTGCTGGGGTAAAACCAGCAGGAACTTCACTGAAGTCAACAGAGCTAAACAAGGCTGATGTTGAGCCAGAATCCCTTCAGCTGACCCAGCCTCACAGAGTCAGGAGAAAAGGACTTCTGTTATGCCTGACACCCAGATGGGCTCATCTGGGGACTTCACCTATTTGTTGCTTTCCACAGAGCAATATTCAGACCAAGAAAAGACTGGGTGCAATGTTTTGGAAACACTCTGCTGTGGCTAGGGACTAGGGTGCTCTTTGTGGCTCTGCAAATCTTTTGCTCTTTGCAAACTAACTTTCAGCCATGTACTGTACTGAGGCCTCACTGGTTTGCTTTGTTTAATGCCTCTTAACACAGGTGGTTGATTGATTTTCTATACTGATTTGTTGAGACAATGCTTCTCAATGTTTCTGCTGACTCTTGGCTGCTGCCAACAAGAATGGGCAGGGACTGTCCTTTAGCAGCTCCTTTTCTCCTTTGCTAATAAGCACTAAAGAAATGTCTGAGCAGTTGTCTCTTGTCCCAGTGGTCTTCAGGAATACTTCCCAACCGTTCAGGCTCGTCCCTCTTGTTCTCTCCATTTGTGATCAGAAGGAACAGAATGCAGCTGTGGTGCAGATGTGCTGGCTGTATAAGTACCTCCGGTTCTCTTTCCACGGACAACTTTTCCAGAATTTCTGTTTTTCCTAGGAATTTACAACAAGAGAATATCTCTCCTTCCCTTTGAAAATATCTTCCTTTTAACTTTACCAATTACAGTTTTGGAATTATCTCCCCCAGTTCACTGATTCCTTCCTCACAAACCTTTCAGGTTTCTGGTAGTATGACTGGCCTATGAAATGAAAAACTCAAGGAAAGCATTCACTTTCAATCCACACTCTTTGTTTTCATTAAAATAAAAATATCTAAGTAAAAAATTTTCATCTAGGCCTACAGAGCTGGTGCCAGCTGTTTGCAGACATGTCCTGCAGCAGGTGGGGAACAGTAACAGAGGCAGGAAGGATGACTGTGTCCCACATGGCCTGGTACCAGTTCCTTATGCATCCAACTAAATCTGGCCCTCTGCTTGTAACAGGTATTCCTCTTCTGCCGTCATGGCTGCTCTGCGAAACTGTTTCTGCCTGGAATAGGGCATGGCTACCTGCTGCCTCCACTGTGGTTGTCAGAGGGAATGGAAGATCCCTTCCGCACTTGTGCAGTTTTCTCATAGTTTCTAGGAAAAAATCAAGAAATAGAGTGATTTACAAAGCCCTTCCAGCTGTGGGCTGCGGTTTCCCTTCCAAAGACCATCTTTTGTTCATTACAGCAATTAGGAAGCTTGTACTTTCCTGCATATAGTCTCCAGACTGGAGATCTGCTTATTCTGGCTACAAGTAGCTCTTCCTTGATGCTCTTATACCCTGGAAATTCCTTCTCTGCTTGCCTAACAGAAGCAAAATATATTGACCCTCACAGCATGTGCCAGTCCCTCAAGATCACACGTAAATGCACTCTCAATTGCGCTTCTATTTGTGTGTGTGGTTGGAGATGCAGGGACAGGAGAAGATATAAAGTACTTGCCAAATAAGTGGTTAATTATTTAACAACAGCAGAGATGAGCTGAACCAGGAGGAAATGATCTTGCAAGACCTAGTTGGTGCTGATTTTTCTGAGGTGATCAGCTGCTTGTGACCCCAGGTTCTGCAGAGGTCTGGAGGTCTCACTAGGGTAAGGTAGATATCTGTGCAAGTAACCCAGTGCTTGGGCAGGGAGGAAGGCAAGGAGGCCCAGCTCTGCTGTTGATTACCCTGGGCTTCCACCTAGGCCCCTTGCCTGTTCTGTATCCACATTTTGGTCTGTACAAACCCTCCATTTTTAGCATTCCAGAAACACTGCCACCAGTTTTCCCCTACGGCTAGGCAGCTGGGTAGGATTTCATGATGTGTTCCCTCAGTTACAGATCCCTCCTTCTATATACCGTATACGATGAGACAGAGGGAGCAAGCAAGTGGCCTGCATGCCTTTAATGGACTCTGTTTTATTACTGAACTGCATTATCCAAGCTTCCCAGCTGGAATATGCAATTTCAGTGAGTTTACAACCAATGATTTCTCTTTATTTGTCAGTTGTTTTCCTGCCATGTGATACTAAGAGGGGATGAGGGTTGCTGAGGTGTCAGCAGCCAAGGAAGTAAAATGTGCTGATAAAATGACTTATTAGGCTGCAGTAACAGAAACTGTCTAAATTCCTTGCTAACAAAATCTAGTCATGATAAATTACATCCCCACATTTAAAAACACCCCCAGTTCCCTAATAATAACCTCACCAGATGAATCTGTGCAGCATCAGCTATGTTTCAGTTTATCGGAGACTGATACTATGTCCATTTGAAGAATTGATGACCCTCTGTAGCCATTTCAAATGCAATTTGTCCCACACACTGTGAGATAAAGATTTTCGCTTGTGTTGAGAGTTAACCCAGAGAGTGCTGAACTTCTGCAGCCCTCTCACAAAATGAGTGCTGGGGAGGAAATAGGTGTGGAGCTCTGCCTGATGAGAGCAAAGTGGAGATGCAGAAACGCTATGAATGCTGTAGAAGCAATTAGTACTGCTTTGTAGCCTGCTAATGGAACAGGTACTGACTCCTTTACAACAGAGTTAAGGGGCTTTTTGGAGTGCATGTGCTGATCTGTGGTAGTAAAGCCAGAAAGAGAACCAGACAAAGACGCAACATAGAAACGGGTCTCAGGAAAGGACGCCTGGATCTACCCTGCAGACCCAATGGGCCTTGCCATTAGCTACTGAACACACAGAAATATTTAAGTTACAGGACACCTATGATGGCCTTTTTGTCCAACTCCCTGCTCAAAACAGGGTCAACTACAGCAGGTTGCCCAGGTTGTTGTCCACTCAGGTATTGACTATTTCCATGAATGTAGGCTCTACAACTTTTCTGGGTGTCTATTCTAGTGCTTAATTATCCTTATGGCAAAAAAAACTTTTCCTGATCTCTAACTGTATTTTCCTCGCTGCAGCTTGTTATTCACTGTGTCTTGTCCTAGCACTACGCACTTCTTGCCTGAGTCTACCCCTTTTTCTCTGCATCCTTGCATTAGGTAGTAGTAAAGAACATTAGGTTTGCCCCTTTAACTTTTCTTAAGGCCAAATCTAATTCTCTCTCCTTGTCTTCATATACTATGTGATCCAGCTGACCTCAGTATGTCTGCATTATAATGGGAATCCCAGAACTGGACACAATACTACAGTTGTGGTCTCACAAGTGCCAAATAGAGAGAAATAACTACTTCCCTGGACTTGCCGGTTGTGCTTTTCCTAATACGGCCTTGGATGCACTTGAAGCTGGTTCAACATTTTGTCCACAAGAACTCCAGGTCCTCTTCTGAAAAACAACTACCTAGCCAGTCAGCTCCCAGCCAGCACTGTTTTATCTTCTTTTAAGTCTTGTTTTGCAACAGTGAGATCCACAAGTTCCAGGAACTAAAACCAGCTGAAAAGTAATTTGCTTCTTGATGGCAGAAAAGGTCAGGGAGCTCCCTGATCATTGTTCCTGAGGAGGAGACATACAAAGTAGGGGTGGGCTTTGCACAACATACTGAAAGGACCAGGGTGATCTATCTTTTTGGAACAACAATGAGGAGAAACAGACAGATTTTCTCCAAAATGTTCTTCTAAACAAAAAAAATCGTTTGTTTTAAGAGAGCTCTTTGGTTGTTAATTATCGTTTCCATTGCCCTGGAAGACTTGCAGGAACTCCTTTGGCAGCCAGAAGACAGTAGGAGAGCACAGCCTTGTTTATCAGAAGAGAACCACATCAGCTTGCACATGGTGATTGGTGTTACTGCCCACACCTGGAGGTTACAGACAACACTCTTGCAGAGGAAGTTTGGACTGAGACAGGTCTGCTTGTGAGCTGGGACACTCCTCCACAGGGGCTAAGATGATGTGTCTCAAAGGTATGTCTTCTCACTGCGAAGCATTAGGATCCTCAACAGGGAGTGAAGATGGAGGAAAGTACCCTTTGTAGTTTTTTTAGCTTTAACACTCCACGTTTGACCTAACTTAAAAGTATTGATTTAAGTTTGAAGAAATTTTTCCAGATTGAATGTTTCTGTTTGCTTTCTAAATTTCTCTTCAGTATCTAGTTATTAATCTCCTGTGACATTACTGCAAACTGATGCCATATGTTTTACTTAGCCAAAAATGTGTCGGTTGGCTAGAGTAACCAGTGTTCATCTGGAATATGCAGTGTACTAAATACACACATAAGCAACAGGTCCCGTGTTGTGATCTGTGGGTCACTGGTGGTCCAGAAGGGTGCAGAAAATTGTTCACAATAGTCCATATTTTTATACTGTCCTTATAAATACCATAATAAAATGAAATCATGTGTACATTAATGTCCTATAAGAAATGTTTGTGGTGTAGAAGTTCAAGAAATCCTAAGCCAGAACACATTATCGACACTATAAAGAACATTACAGGTGTAAAGGAGCTCCCAACATACTATTATTAGAACTTGACAAAAGATAAAGGGAATCTTCCAGTACATGGAAACTTCTTTGGAATTGTGACTAGTAGTTTTTGGGTATCACAGAATCACAGAATTGCTGAGTTTGGAAAGGACCTCTGGAGATCATCTGGTTGAAACCCTCTGCTCAAGCAGGGCCACCTAGACCCATTGCCCAGGACAATGTCTGGATGGCTTTTGAATATCTCCAGGGATGGAGACTCCACAACCTCTCTGAGCAACCTGTTCCAGTGCTTGGTTATTCTCACAGTAAAAAAGTATTTCCTGATGTTCAGACAGAACCTCCTGTATTTCAAGGCCCATTGCCTCATCTTGTTGCTGGGCATCACTGAAAAGAGCCTGGCTCAATCTTCTTTGCACCCTCCCTTCAAGTATTTATACACATTGATGAGATCCTCCTGAGTCTTCTCTTCTCCATGCTAAACAGTCCCAACTCTCTCAGCCTCTCCTCAGAGGAGAGGTGCTCCAGTTCCTTCAACATCTTCCTGGCCTTTTGCTGGGACTCTTTCTGGTATGTCCATGTCTCTTGTACTGAGCAGCCTAGAACTGCATCCAGCACTCCAGATGTGGCCTCACTGGGCTGAACAGAGGGGCAGGATGAACTCCCTCGACCTGCTGGCAACACTCCTCCTAATGTGGCCTAGGAATCTGTTGGCCTTCTTTGCCCCAAGGGCACATAGCTGACTCGTGTTAGACTTGGTATCCACCAAGACTCCCAGGTCCTTTTCTACAGAGCTGCTTTCTAGCCAGGCAGACCCCAGCATGTGCTGGTGCATGGGGTTGTTCCTCCCCAGGTGCAGGACTTCACACTTCTCCATGTTAAACTTCAGGATGTTCCTGTCAGCCCATTTGTCCAGTCTGTCCAGGTCCCTCTGGATGGCAGCACAATCCTCTGGTGTATTAGCCACTCCTCCCAGTTTTGTGTTATCTGCAAACTTGCTGAGGGCAAATTCTGCCCCATCATCCAGATCATTAATGAAGATGCTAAACAGGATCAGACCCAGTATTGACCCCAGGGACACTGCTAGTTGCTGGCTTCCGTCTAGACTTCATGCCTCTCTGATCACCACCCTCTAGGTCTGGTCGTTCAGCAAGTTTTCCATCCACCTCACTGTCTGCTCAACCAGCCCATACTTCAACAGCTTGTTGATGAAGATCTTACAGGAGACAGTGTTGAAAGATGTATTGACAGCTGGGCAGACGATACCCACTGCTGTCCCTTCATCTACCAAGCCAGTCATTTCATCACAGAAGTTTATCAAGTTGGGCAAGCACCAGTTTGGGTACCTTCTGGTCACTGAAGTAGAAATGACTTAAGCAAGTAGAAAAGATTTGCAGAGGGCACCTGCTTAACACTTCCTGCAAGTCAGTCTTTTATAGGTATCTAAGGTTGTACGGTTAAACTGTTTATCTTAAAAGAAGCTGGAAGCAAATAGCAATTCAGGAAGCATGTCTGACTACATCAGACAATAGCTTTACTGTTATGTTTAATGATCAGGGGATGAAAAGAGCTGTTTAAGAAAGAAACCCTCAATTAATGTTTTTAGTTATTAGCACAGATTTATAATATCTACCTATACAGACTGAAAATTATGCCTTTCTGTGTACTATTAAGTGCTGATTCTTAAGTGTTAGAGATTTATTTCACATCTACATGAGGTCTGATTTAATTGTTTAGTATTCCTTAAAGGCCTAGTTCCAGCTCCTATGTAAGTCATTGGAAAGGTTCCCTTGATCTCAGTGCGTAGGTCCCTACAAGTGCTGCTCAGGCTGAACATTCAGACTCTGGAAGGAAGAATTGCTGCCTGCTGCACATTGCTTAAGCTCTCCCAGCCACCTTCTGAGTGAGTTGCTGCAGCCTCTCTGCAAGGAGTAATAGATCCAGTGAGGAGAACAGGGAAGACAGACCTACAGAGAGGAACCTCTCCCACTATTATGGCAATATTTTAAGTAGCTTTTAAACTGAGTAATGCTATAGGCTGCAAGAACTTGGAGTTTTGGTAATATCTATCATTCAGCTGCGTCAGTTGCTCTGGTCTTATGCATCTGTCAAACCCTTTAACCACCTGCCAGAAACATTTAAGAAAAACTGTGAATAATACAGAAGCTTCTGTTTATGTTTCCGTATGACTTTCTCCAGGTGAAACCCTTTTCCATGTGGGGAGTGTCCAAAATAATCAAACCTACCGGGTTAACATCCCAACTCTGTAGCAAGATCTGATTGGTACTGCATTTCCCCTGTGTTCAGAGCCCTTCTGCTGACCCTGAAAGTCTGTTGTGATTGAGAGAGATCTCATCTAAGACGAAAGGAGGATAAGAGGTAATGGGCTTCAAAGTTTAAAGGGACGCTTAAATCTTCAAAGAGAGCTTCAATGCCTGGCTGTCACCTTACCTAGGACTGCCAGATGAACCAGTAGGACGCAAATGTGAGGGAGGAGACTATAGCAGACAGCAAAGCTTATTTTGTGCACACCAAAGAAAGCCCAAAGATGAAGGGAGCTATTATTTTAGACCAGTGTGATTGTGCATATTGATTATCTCTGTGAATGAACTGTAGACCTATAGTTACAAATTCACAGGATTTTGAGATTCAAAGTTTTTTAGACCTAGCATCACACTGTTATATGGAGTTTCTGTAAAATCAGTTGATAATATATGAGTTAGAGTAAATTCTGCTGTTTTTTTCATGTGTGATTTTCATGTGTGGCTGCTGAAACATCAGTCCAGAAACAAAACCCACTTCAATACATCTTAAAATTTAAGTAGTTACTTAATATATCTGTTCTGGAATGCACTTAATCGTGCACTTATGTTTATGCACGTATTTAAGTCTTATTGATTTCAAAATGGAATTTAAGTACACACCTAAATGCTTCACTGGTTTGTGATGTGGAGGAACAGGAGAATTGTATAGTGGAATGGATTAAAGGACCATCTAATAACGTATCCAATACCCATCAATGCCCAATAATGCATTTTACCTTTTAATACTGTACCATGAAGAAATTTCTTCCTGACCTCAGCAGGTAACCATGCCTCGAAGCATGAGGATTGATAGCCCTTGTAATTGTATTTAGCTAGTGTCCTTGCAGATGTTCTTTTTCTTTATATAAATGCTGAATCACTTCTTGAACCTGGAGAGCCATCCCTCTCAATCTCTGAAGCAGTGAATATCATGGTTTAATTATACCTTTTGTAAACAACATTACATTTCATCCACTTACAATGTGTTGCTTTGTTATTTTATCCAATGGCCACCAATTTACTTTTTATTACCAGAAAGGCTGCCTAGCAGTGCTTTCTTGGCCTTCCTGTTACCATTCATAATTTTCTATATCTTTATCATAGATGTCTTTAGTTATCAGATTATTATATTCCTTCTTTTGAAGGGTCCTAAAGTGAACTACTTCACTCACAGAGATAATAAATCTCTCAGAGCTCTCCCAAGCATCTAATTTCATGACTCAGTCAGAGCTTTGGCATAAACTGCAGCTCAGAAGTAATGCAAGCAGGAGCAGACAAGGAGTTTGGAAATAACCCAGGATATATGTATGCTATCAGTTAAGCTGTCACCCCCGCCCTGTTTCCAGACCAGCCTTGCTGACTGTCCACACTGCTAGTCTTCAGACCTGCACGAGCAGGCTGACACCAGGGTTTGCAGAGGAGAAGCCCCAAACATGGTCAGAACCTCAGTGTGTGCCTAGGCTCTTCTCTAGGGGATTTAAGTGCATGAAGTATGATCAAGGCCCATCAGCAGCTCTTCTGCTCTTAAACACAGTGTTAATCGTTTGAGCTCATATTAAACCTTAATAGCTCTTGTCATAGGCAGAAAGCAAATAGCTTAAAGGGATCAGGGGATCAGTGTTTATGGCCTGCTCCTTTGTCTTACTATACAGACACAATCTCAGAAAGTCACAACCTGGTGGTTGCTTCTAGCAAGGGAGTAACTAGAGGCACGCATTTCCTTGCAACAGCATCTTCCACGACAGGCTCAGAAAACTTGGATATCGTGTTGTAGGAAGCAGTAAAATCTCTGTCGATACTTCCATCTCTCTTGCATGGAGAGGGAAATAGCAGCCCTTCGTTGGCAATTATTCTTCACTATGTTCGTGTGAGCAGATGGCACATGGTAATAAAAAGACACCATTTCTTTCCTATCTCATTCCTTCATAAGTGCAGTGGATGACCATGTGTCTTTGCCTGAGGTCGATTTCCGACATTCTGTCATGCAATACACGTGTAGGTTCACTGAAATCAGTGGAGACCTTGCTTTGTTGGTACATCTAAAATTTGCCGTGAGAGGTTATCTGAATCTGGCTGCACTTGGGATCATTGAGAATGAAAGTGCAAAATGACAACATGGGAAAGGAGGAAGAGATCAGTTGATCGGACCCCAGGGCAACTTAGCAATGGTTAAGGGGCAGCATTTATGATTCTTTATTCACTTCCTTCAGTTTTTAAAACAGTGAAAAATCTGTAAAAAAGAACTATCGTGGCTGATACGAATATCATGATTCCTGTGGGTCTTAGAGGAAAGATCTAGATACAGAAAAATTGACAGCCTGGAGAACCTGGTTGGAAAAGGCTCCCATGATGCCACCTGGGGAACCTAGCTCCAAAAGGTTCCCTGTTGCCACTTGGGGAGCAACACAGTAAGAGCAGGGATTACTAATGAGATCTGGCCAAGGACGCTGAAAGCAAAGATGGCTTCCTCACACAGGAGCAGTTGTACAGGGAGGGTAAACCAGGCAATCACAAGAGAAGAATGGGGTGAGACACCAGGAAACAGTTTTGGGTGAAAACAGCAAGATCCAGGTACAAACTAGATGGGAAAGGCAAGATAAATAAATAAATAAATAAATGGGAAAATAACAGTGAGGATACCAGGTTACAGGTCAAACTGACAGGGAAGAAACTGATTCAGAAAGGAGTAAGGAAAAGCTTTTAGAAGGGGAAATAAGCATCTTCTTTCTGCTATGTCCAGTATGACCAAATTAAATAATCTTAGGCATTTCTAATCTTCCTTTCAACGGAAACTCTCCAAGGCTTCCCTGGCCTCTGCAGGCAATCACTTTAGGCTCTGAAGCATGAGATATGATTACCATTATAATTATCTTAGCTTGTATAGATACAAAAGTTACTAATGGTCATAAAATTATCTAGTGTGGGCTTCTTTTTCCCCTTCCTTTTAGCCAGCTTCTGTGTTACTGTCCTTAACTTCAGGGCTGTGAATTTCTGAAGGGGAGTACATGCTGCACAAGTCAGTTCACTCCTCAGATTTGTTCTAAATATACAGCTTTTTACAATCCCCAGCCCACAGCTTCCCTTGAGTTTCTAAAGAATTTCGAATAATGAAAAGTGAATTGGGAAATGAACTATTGTTATGGGTGAATTTTATCAGATAGTTTTATGGAAATTGGTGGATTATTTATATATACTGTAATTGTAACACGATTCACTAAATACATTTGAGTGCTAAATGTACTGCTTATTAATTTACATTTTAAGAGCCCCCTTGTTCTCGCATTATGTGACAATATAAAAAGCACAGACTGATTAGTTTTCACTATTTCTCATATAATTATGAATACCTTAATCAAGTCTCTTCTAGTTCCTTTTTCTTTCAGGCAAAATACAATAGGGTCCTTAAAATTTTCTGGTTTTACTTTTGACAAGTAGATAAGATTGCCTCATTATCTGAAATATTGCCCTGTACTTGCCTAAATCGTTACTGGAACTATCAACACACTGTTTAACTGCACAGGCTTGCTTCACTACCCAGGGCATCCAAATAGGTTTAATGGCCACTTATGTCTGTGCAAGGTAATTGCCACAATAACAACTCACTCCTCATTTCACTGTGCAAGTCTTTGATTCAACAAGATATGCAACCCTATACCTGATTTGGGAAAGAGCCCAGATGAAGTCAGTGGGTTTCTTCAAATGATTTTGATTGATTGGTGCTGAGCTTCAACTGCGTTGCAAGAAGGTCTAAACGACTCCACCAAATTGACAGGCAGGCTTTGGATGAGCAGTCCTCTGGGGTGGGGACTGTCTTTTAGCCCTGTGCTGAGCAAACTGGGATGGTGGGATGCAGCTGGTGCTGCTGCTATCATCACAAACACTGTGTTCTGTGAGCAGCAGGAGTAGTAAAGCCCTGCTTTGCCTGCATTTATACCCTTGCTCCTGTGCATCCCCACCTAACTCTCTGTCCTACCAAATCTTACACAGTGTCATTGCTCGCAGGGCTTTCCATAGCCTGCCTAACCTCTTGGCTGTGTCATGGGACTTGGGTTCTCATTGCATGTCCGTAATTCGGCAGGTAGGCAGAAGGAAGATTGTTCTGAAGCAGACCTGCATTGGCAGGCTGAGCAAAGCAGGTAACTGCAGAGCTTGCTTTGAAACCTTTCCTTTCGTGGTGGCATTGATTTGAATCCCTTTTGTCTGTCCAGCCCTGATTGTCACAAAGGCAAGTTCATGTCTCTGAAACCTCCTTAAAGCTTGGTTGAAATTAGGCAGTAATTTAAAATTAGACAGGGAATGAGGTGTGGAAGTAACAGGCAGAAGGACAATTTCATAAGGCTTGTTTCCTTATGAAATGATGATAGTAAATAATTGAGAGTCAGGTTGCAGGTCTCTGACATCGTACAAGCAAGATTACTTTTTCTTCCTGTAGCACCACTCATTGCAAAAGCCTTGCTTTGAGCTTTCTGGATGGCTGGAAGTATTTCATAAGCCTGTATAAGAATACAAAAGGCAGCTAACTTGGTAACTCCTGGATATCTCTTTGTATTCCATGCTATTTCTCTCCAAACTCCTCTAGCAAGGAAGTTCAGTTGGGAAATGTGCTGGATATGTGCTGCCCGGCAGATAGGAAAGATCAATGGCCTTTCACATGCCTGTAGTTCACTCTGCAGGTCATGAACACCTCATACTGGAGCAATACTCTCTCCTCCTTTCTCAGCAGAGGCTATTCCTCTTGGTCCATGGAGACTCTCCAGGGTGGTAATGAGGAACTATCATTCTTGTCATGATAAAGAAGATCACTGCTGAGGGAACTCCATCATCACGTTACAGAAAATGTTCCAGGTGAGAACAGGCCCAGCTGCGGAACAGGCTGTGATGTCCTGCAGGGCAGGTGAAGACTCTATGCCACTTCTGCTTTTGGCTTTGTCCTGATTTCCACCATGCCCCCAGCTGAAGTTGAATCTCCATCTGTAGCCCTTTGCAGCCTAGCTGTTAAAGCTGTAGCACCAGCCCCCTGTGCCTGCTAAGTACATCTTTGCTGCTTTCCTCTCTTTCTTCCTCTCTTCTGTTAAAACTTCCAGAAGACAAAATGTGTGTGTGCGTGTGTGTGCACAAGAGAGATGGACACCCTGAGATGGACTTTTCCCTGCTGCTGACACCACACTTCTACCTCAGCAAGATGCTGCCCTGGCAGGAGCTGCCAGCCTTCCAGCAAGGCATCATCTGTCAGGTGGAACATTAAGCTGTGCTATGGAAGCCAAGCCTATTAAAATACAATCCATCTCAGGGACATAGAGAGAGATGCATTGACCAGTCTCAACATTGAGAGCCTCAGCAGACTTCCTGCACTCAGCATTTCCACCTGAAAACAAGCTTGCTAAATGATTCCTTTGCACACTCCTTAGCTTGCATCCATAGGCCTCCCAGGGTGGTGTGTTTACTATATCTCCTGGCTGCATCCTTAGTCAATTTTTCCTCTTGTCATAAAAGAAATAAAAGTTTACCAAACAGGTGAATAATTCTGATTAACTACAAATGGCTGGATCCCAGAGGTGTCCCTGTAGTGCAATTATACACTCCCCCCTTCCTGTAACAGAAGGGCATCTCTTTATATTTCTGTCAGATGATGATCCTGCAGTAATTTAGTATTTCGCAGGGAGATACCGTGGCTCTGCCTTGCCCACCTACATCCAGCCTACCCCAGTGGCATGTGTGACAGCTCAGACCATGGGGAAAAGCACTGTAAGGAATCTCCTCATATTATTTTTGGGGGAACAAACTAGCAACCACCGCCATGGAATGATCCAGTTTCCTCACTCCTGAAGCTGCTGAGCTCCTTAAAGGGTAAGTATATACTTACAAACACAGTAGCTAAGTTTCAGCTATTGCATTTTTAGCAATGCTGCTCTGCTGGAGTGGCACTGCTCACAGCTCTCACTGTGCCCCTGGCCAGCTGCTCTCTAGTAACGCAAAGGTTTTATGAGCACTAGAAATACTGCAGCCTGGTTTCCAGTCTCCATTCTCCCATCAGAACTTGGTTGCTTTTTTAACCACTCAAAGGCAGAAGCATTGGCTCCCCCATCCTCTCTTAATAGCGGTTAACAAATCTACTGGAGAAAGCTGTTAATAATTAGTTACTACTAGTTATTGTAGTAATTTGTTTCTGCTAGTTCTGCTGTACTGAAAGCTTCTTCTGAGGAGCAACATATCTTCCTTCATGCTCGGATCCTTCTTTTTCTCTTCTTGGCTTTCACAGGAGGTGCATACATCAATCAGTAGAGCACAGGGCAAACACTTTTCAAGCCGGTGTCAGACTTGGAAGCAGTAGGAGAGAGCTGAGAAGCTGACCACTCAATTAGCCTGAGAATGGTGCTGGGCACATCTGGCTATCCTGTTATGGGGACTTCAGCTGGTGCAAACACAGTTCTCATGCCTCTCTCCATGTAAGAAGGGAGCAAATCTGAGCAGTTGTAAGAACACAGATATGGCATTACAGAGCAGTACTTCAAGCAGAATGGGTTTTTGGTTTATGTAATATGTGGCTCTACAAGCATATTCCTACAGAAGGTACATTTACACTGCTGATACTGGTGTGCTGGTGGTGTTGGGTAGAGATACCTGAGTGGGCATTACCAGAGAAACTAGCTTGGGTGGCAACCGCAGAAAACAGAGTTTAGAACATGCTCGTTTATCCTGTTTCTTGTAGCAGAGACATCAGGACCCCCACCTGCAGGTGCCAGGGCTCTGTGCCCTCAAACACAGGGAATTTGATAGCTACCTCTTGCAACAACATGTCTGTCTCCTGAAGAACTTGAGTTCAGCAGGCATACTAGCCATGGCCATTACACATCTGCCTGTGGTTCCTAGCTTTGTTGATATGGGCTTTGATTGCTATCAAGCCAGGCATACGAGCTTATGCTTTTTCAGCTGTAAGGCTAGACTATGCTTTCTCTCCAATGGGGCTAAACATATGCTTTGCATCTCCATTTGTTGACACTATTTCTTACAAAATTGAGTAGCTTTAACAGGATTCATGGAGGGAGATTCATCTCCATGCTTTGGTGAAAAGGACATTCCTGAAGAAAATTCATTTCAAGGACCTTCTCCATCCCCTCCTCAGATCAGGATGTTCAATCCAACTCTTACCTTTGGGCTACGTGGTATTCAGGAACTGTGCTCCCTCTCAGCTTCATCTGGATCTGCTTCCTTCATAACAAAATATGTTTAAATATTTACTGGGAAAGAATAACTCTCTGTCTTGGAATCCAGGAGAAACTGGAGTTTCAGTCTCTGCTTCAGTGAGTTTTTACACAAAGCTCAGGTGAGAAGGAGAGAAACAAAACACAGTATAAGGCTGAAAAGCATGATGACAGCCTATATATAGGAATAATAAATGAAAGCCTCTGTAGCAGTCATTACATCAGTTCCAGGCCCTACAGTATAAGTCCATGTGGCGTTCTTCAACACATCATTTACCCTTTGCCACTTCTCTGATAAACCTCTCTCAGGCAGAGGCCAGAGCTTGGAGCTCTCCTTTGGCAAACGCTGTCTTGTCTACCCAGCATCCTCCTGGGATTCCCTGATGCCCACCAGTGCCTGAACCTTGAGCAAGGACCTCACACAAAAGTGGAGGAGGTCCTTCTCAATCCAGCTTCACTCAACAGTTTCTGTTAGGGTGGCTCCCAGAAGGTTGCATCAGGGATCTCCGCACTCAGGGACTTCACACATGAAGCTCTCTTTCCCAGCTCTGCACTGGGAAAAGGGAGTGAGAAATGACAGGAGGACCTGGAGCAAATGTGGTTGGTCTTCTTTGCAGCTGCAAAAGTCTGCCAGGTTGCAAAAGCTGAATGAAGGGGTTGCCCTGGTGTCCTGTGCAGGGTAGGTCACTGAAATGCCCTCAGAGATGGCAGTCCTAGTCTTTCCCAGCCCTTTCAGATCTCCTTGTGCTCGACTACGTATGTGTGTGTGTCGTCTTTGTCTTAAAAGCAGGAATAATTTCAGTAAAGATGGTTATGGAGCCAGAATTAAACATTTAACTTGGTCTTCCATTCTCCCAAAGAAAATGTTTGGAGTTACTGGGGGCTTTAATTAAAAATCCTAATTAAAAGGTTTTATGCAAATTCAGGAGGATCAGGGATTTTCTCCCCTCCCCCCAAACGCTTATTCAAGCTTTTAATTTGGGGAAATTTTAATCTTTTTTTGTTGTTGATATTTATGCATGTTTAGTACATTTTAGCGAGAATCTTTTTGTCTAATTATTCTGAAAAGTAGGCTGTGTTTCTTCTTAAAAATCCCACGGACCCCAAATTAACTCTAAATTGCTGTAGGAGTTTAAATTTAATACCATCCTTCTGACTTGCATCGATTGGTAATACAGCTATTTCTGCTGTACATTTTCCTTCTTTTCAATGTCATTATTATTTGTATTTTTTTTTTTTTTCAACGTAGGAGGATCTATGCATCCTACCTAATTCTGAACCAGAACTCCACTGTGCTGAGTGTTGTACAAACACAAAAGAAAACCATGGTTCTTACCCTGACTTTCAAGGGTTGTGTGACAGCAATGAAGAGCTCAGTAACAACGGCCAGAGCACACTCAGCAGCTGCTGTGCCAAAACTAAGGATTTTGGGGGTGTCACAGCTTTGATGGCCTTAATGTGATTTTGGAGGAAAATAACATAAAGGTAACTGTGGATTTTAATAGGAACCTATTAAAAGTTGAAGGTGCCATGCAGGGAAAAGTGTAAAGGTGTTTATCAGAAAATGTAACATAGGCAGAACGAAAAATTGTTGTTACTGAAAGAACAGAGACATTGACCATGCCACTCTTTTCCCTTTAACTCTTCAAGTGCTGAAGGGAGTTTTGTTCTTCTGAATGGCTCAGGCATGTTAATATTTTTTCAAAACTCACCATGAGTACACAACACCAGCATGTTATGAATCTGACACATTATCTGAGCCAGTATGTGTAAGATAAATCCCAATATCTGGGGAAGAAAATTAGTACTAGCAGCAATAGCAGATGTACATAGAAAGTTTCCCTCCACCAAAGAGTCAACACAGGCTCAGCAAAATCCCATTGAAACCCTTGGATTATATAGATAAAGCACAATTAGGAAACACGCCTTAAATTGTAGGCCTGCTGTAGGTAATTTTCATGCAAGTGTGTATAATTTTGAAGATACGAGAACTCTGGTCTTGCAGTGCTCCAATGTTTACACTGCTTTCCTTGCTGTTAAGCTGAAAAGCTACT
Source organism: Chauna torquata (assembly GCA_013399475.1). Taxonomy (NCBI): domain Eukaryota; kingdom Metazoa; phylum Chordata; class Aves; order Anseriformes; family Anhimidae; genus Chauna; species Chauna torquata. The sequence goes on from VXAL01006254.1 coordinate 960,215, forward strand.
CCGATACCACAGAAAGCAGAGAGAACTGCTGTATTTATATCGTGCTGGAGTAGTTCTTCAAAGGTTGTGGGAATGCAAGTGAAATTTGCAGGTCAGCATTTCACAGTAATGAGTAGATGGAAACTGTAAATCACTTCCCACACTCAAGCTATGTGAACTGCCCTCCACAAGAGTTAATAATCAGATCTGGTTAAAAAAAAGCAGCCAAACAAAACCATCAACACTACAAGGGCTTTTTCCTTCACAGCTGCTTTAGTGCAAGCATGAGTATCTGAACAATCACACTGATGGTTTCTCAGATTTGGAAGGGTTGATAAGGTTCAAAGGAGCAGATGGCAACAAAGAGCTGCAGGGAAGTAGTTCTAAGCCTTGATTCTACAGAACACAGAGTAACAAACAGGAAAATAGTGCTGCAATGGATGAAAACAATCATAACCTTTTAAAAATTGAGACTGTTGTAATTGACATCATCATCCGCAGAGGTGCTGCTTGATGCCTCTAGCTGAATTTGACTCTGTGCCATCAGACTTAGAAGGTCTTCTGCTCTTCTGCTCCTGTGCCTGAGCTGCTGGTGACAGGTATTCCCCTAAGCTGGAGAAAGGCTTGACAGCAGAATGTCCTCACAAATGCTTATAGGCCACTCTAAGTTTTAGTGTGTTTCCAGGGAATTCCAACAGGAAGCTCCAAAGCTATGAGAAAGCCAGAACATTAAAAACAAAACTTAACAAAAGCTGTGTCCCTTGTACTCACTGTGTAAGAAAAGGTAAGCTGCTTCAAGACATGCTCCCAAAAGATATGCTAAAACAAGAGGAAATACCCAAGATCTGCACATGCTGCCTTCAGCCTGGCAAATCAGTGCTGTTCTATTTATTTATTCCACTGATTTATAGACCATCTACTGCCGTGGCAGCAGGGTGTTTATTTACAAGTAGAAGAACATAAATTCTGATAAATTCCATAAAACCTGGAGAGCAAACAAAGCTTAAGGAAAAAAGCAAAATTCTAGCTAAAGCTGAACAACTTGTATTGTGTTCTGAGTTACTACACAGGCTATTTTGAGCTCCAGGGTTTTTTTAACAGAGCTGACTGATAAAAACAAAATGCTCCTGAGGATTTTTTTGAAGGCATCCCAATGAAAGTCAGTGGACATATTTTCAAAAGCATGTAGGCAACTTAGAAACCAAAGTCTTACTTTTGAAAGACACTTAGGTGCAGAATATTGTTGGTATTTAACAGCTCATTCCGGTGAAATCATTGGAGACTATATACCTCTCATCTTTGAGGATCTGGCCTAAAGGTCTTGTATTCTTTCAAAGTCCTTCAGTTTTTGGATTTCAGGTTTAAACTAGTTTTGTAATTAAGCAGTAGGTGTCTCCGTCATTTGGATTGTGTAAAACTGTGCTGGAAAACCTGAATGTCTTTAGAAATTTGGACCCTGGGAGGTGAAGCTTTCTTGATGTTGAAGGAGATTGCAGGCCTGAAGGCCAGTATTAATTGAGACTGAAGTGAGTCAAGCACCTCAGTTCTCCTAAGGACCTCAGGACCATCTGTCTAAGGAAGAAAATTTCAAAGGTATAGAGAGCTCTAAGGCCTTCAGTGTTGTCTGATATGGGTTAGGAGGTGATTTTTCAAAGGAAGTGCATCAATGAGGAACTCATTCACCTTTCACAAGGGAGAGAATGGCTCCAGATCAAATATGACCATGTATTCCAACTTCAGTCTGTTGTTAAGGAAGACTTTTAACTATGAATTTTCTTAGCTTTTCAATAAAGTTACAGGAGTGGGAATGTCCCCTCCAAATCTCTCAGAGAGAGAGCAAAGTTCAACAATGGATTTTTTTTTTTTTTTTTCCTGAGACTGGAGAACTGTGGGAGCTTGCACCCATTTTCTTCAGAAGTGACAAAAACTTGCTGACTTTAAAAACAGAGTGCCTGATACCCTTCGGTACCATTATCCAACTTTTTGTGTCAAAAGGGCTGGAAATGACTCCAGTCAGCTTTCACTGTACAAGACAAATGTAACATATGCTGTAGACAAACCTTTAGGAAGGGTTTTGATGAGGATCCCAGCACTATGAACAGATTATGCTGAGTTCATCAGGTATGGACTGAACAAGTGATATTAATGAATGCTGGGTGGATGACTCAGTCACCAGCACCCCCAGCATTTCTAGGGCTTAGGAAATGTAATTGAGTTCAATCTTCTGATAAATAGGGAAGTATATATGAATGCAATGCCTGAGAGAAATGCAGCTTTAAGCCTGCACTAGCCAAACAACTCATGAAGAAGAGCAAGATATTCATCCTCATTTCTGGAAAGACTTGGAGTAGGAACAGGAGAATTAATATATGGCTTGAAATATATATCCCCAGTCTTTAAAGCATCTACATGCTTTAACTGAGAGAAAATATTATGCTATGTGATTATGGTACTTTTAAAGAGGGAATATAATTTATAAGATGCCTTGTATTAAAATCCTCTTTTGATTAATAAATACATAACGCTTAGGTAAAGTGTTATAATGCAAAAATATATTTATCATCAGTGGGGAGGCTGCTGGCATTAAAAACATAATTACTGCTACTAAGCTGCCATTCAGTGAAGGTTATCATATCTAAACAGAGTCTATGGTCCTGGAGATTTTCTAAAAGCACTATTAGAATTTGCCACCTAAGGTGGTACACATAACTGCAGCTCTTGATGTTGGCTCACTGACAACTCTGAGCAAAGTGGAAGGATTATTTCATGGTCTTGGCAAACTATCCTTTTGTTTATACAACCCAGTAAGATATTTGCTTTCTTCACAACAGCAGGACACTGTGGATTCATGTTCAGTTTGTGATCTGCTATAACTCCAAGCTCCTTTTCTACAGAGTTGTTGTATTTCCCTGTTCTGTGCTCATTCATACTCCGCACATGAGTGTCCACTTCTGTGTGGTTTCCTCCTCACATCCTCTTGCCCATTTGTAGTTTTGCCTCTCATTTTGGACCACATCCATGTGTCCCCATCAACTCCGTCCCTAACACTCTTTATATTGCAATTCTATGCCTAAGGCAGATGCAGTTTACAAATCTATTGGAAACCATGCCTTCCTAGTGAAATCTGCACCAGGATGCTGCAACTCACTCTGTAGCTATCAGGTGTCTTCAGACTGTCTTTCTGCTCCTGCCCTGAAGACAAGACTGTCTCTTTTGGCAGAGAGTTGGATCAGAAGAGATCAGACCTCCTCCTTTCTTGTCAGGACTGGATTACACCTGACCCATGGGGAAGTCCACAGAGGTGGTTGGGAAGAGTCAGAAAGCCTTCTTTGTTCCTGTGTGATGAAGGTAGAGTGTGAGGCACAGAGTGGTTTCCAGTCACAGACAGTAATTTCTATTTCCTATAGCCCCTCTGTTCTAGCAAGTCCAGAGATCTACAGATTGGACCTGGCCCTGTCTGTTGCCATGAAGGAGGGTTTGTGGTTTAAGAAGGAGCAACCTAATCCAGGGTCAGTAAACTACTGCTCCTAACTCCTTCCAGCCAGAGAAACCATGCATGTTTCTCCATGGCTTTGTCTCATCTCATTATCTTTTGCCTCAGGTTCAGTCCCTTTGCGAAAACAGTCTGGTTTTGGCACGGACTACATCATTCATCCATGGCTTGAAAAAACCCACACTTTCCCTCTTGAGAAGCCTTGAGTCATACCTCAGCCAGCCCCCAGGGTGAAGGTGATGCTAGTGGGGACCGGGAGAAGATGGGAAGGACCCTCGGGGTGTGCCTCCACCTCGCCAGTCAGACTCCTGGGGCGGGAGGGCTGTGTGCCTGGAGCTGCCTCCTCTCTGGGAAGGAAGGCATGACTCTGCACCCAGGTCAGGGGGGACCCTTCGCTGTGACCCCCCCAGCACGATGGCCCTCTGCATGCTGTGTGACAGGCAAGAGTGCATGGGCTTGGGGGAAATTTTCTTTCTGCCTGGATGCACCTGACATCTGCATTAGTAATCCTGTTGGATTTCGGAGCCAATCTAACCTTCCTAAATGTCTCCTGACAGCTTTGTAATTTACATGCTTGCTAGAGTAAGCATCTGCTACCACAGGGCAAAGAAGAGGACTAGGAGGGAAAACTCAAGAAAAAAACAGCATACCCTCAACCTTAAATTTGTCTGAGGAACACTGGAAACGTTGGAAGCCTCTCACCCCTTCTCTCCGTGCCACCCAAGCAGTTTCCTTGTCTTTCAGTTCACTTATCTACCGTTTCTCAGGCTCAGAAGATATTTGTGAAGGAAGTACAGAAAATTACAGTGTCAAATTGGATGGCATGAAGGAAACGTTGCAGGAAGACAAGCACCAGAGCCTCTTGAGATACTGCTGAGATGGAGAGAGGTTATAAATAATCAAACTGGGACTAGATGGTGAGGGTGACTTATTAAGAATTCTGTCCTTCACTTTCATATAGAGGGACCATATTCCTGGCACTGAGGAGAAGGCTTGTCTGTTGTTGATATATGTCTTTGCTAAATGTGTTGTCGCTTCTGAGAAGACATGCAGACCAGCAAGCACTCACTGCCATGCTGCTGTCCACAGAGCATGTGGATCTGGGATGGTGTGAAAAACAGATTATGGGTTCACCATCAATGTGAAAAACACCTAGAAGCATTTTTTTTAGCATGAAAATTTTATCTTGGATTGAGCTCCACATTGCATTCAGGACTTCAATCTGTCTCCTTTTTAGAAAAATGTAAGGAATTTTCAAATCAAGAGGTTTTTTGAATTAAAAAATATCAAATGTTTGATTCAGAAAATGCCAAGATAAATTGCTTTATTTTTCTACTTCTGTGTTTATTTTCTTAAGTGGTTTTGTGAGACATTGAAGTGTCACTGAATCACTGGAAGAAAGAAAAAGGTTCAAATGAAAGCAATCTCTCTCTTCTCCCAGAGTAAGTAGATATTTTCTACTTATAAGTTGCTCATCTCAGGTGCAGACAGCATCCTCCCTGGTAGGCCCGGCTCACCCCAGGTGCTTCACTCCTAGGGCAGTGTTTTGACTCTTTCTTGCTGCTCTGAAACTCCTCTTTCTTGTGGCAAAATATTTGAGTAGGCTCAATCCTAAACCGTAGTGTTAGGCCTTAATATTTTCTTTCTGTTTCATTTATCTCTCCCTTTGAACTGTTTTTTTTTTTTTCCTTCACATCTTTTTCCTTCCTACATCCATTTTTTTCACAGGTGTAAAAATATCCATTCTCTCTTTGCTTCCATATCTAGTACCTTTGGTCTTTCTGGACCCTTCTAATATTGCCCTCCAGTGTTTTTTTAAAGAAGACCTACTAGAGCATATTTTATGACAGAGTTCTTCTGCTCTTTCTTAACTTATTTCAGCAGCTCACTGCAAGCGAAGGTAATAAATGCATTCTCACCACCTTTACGTACAATGGCAGAAGTATTTTCATCTTCTTACTGAGCATACTGCAACCGATGTATCACAGGATCACATTTGTTAAGCATAGTTACCTTGTGACTGATTTATCACATAGGTCTTTGTCACTCTCCATTGTTCCCAAGTGATGAATTTCTGCCTCACAGGAGAATGTTCTTGATGATACAAAGTCGAGAAATATTGTCAATATAGTTGAGAATAAAGCAATGCTGCAGGGAGAAGTGACTGACCTTAAGGACTGGAATAATAGAAAAAGGATGACAGTCACTACCTTAAAATACAATATCATGTGCTTAGGGACTAATAAGAATTTCTACTACAGAGATAGAGTTTATCAATTGGCAACAATGATTTAAAAGCAAGTTAAATGAAAGCTTTTTCATAAAAAAGGAACACATTCTAGAAAAGATCATTTATATTAAAAAATTAACTTTCAATTCTGAACATGTTGACTTGCATTTTTTTTAGAGAATTTGATTAACAGTGATTCTTACGGTAAACATTCCGATTTCAGTGAAAATAGCACTTTCCAAAAAAAACTTTTTTGATGACAAATTTACCCTTCTCTATAAGTGTCTAGTAGTTAGATGCCATTTTTCCCAGCCTGGAAGATGGCATCAAAACATTGAATACCATTTATCTCATTTTATTGGAAAAGGGGGAAAGTATCTCCTCTAACCTGGTAAGTTTCTGACCGCAAAGAACATAGCAGTGGGTCATGGCAGGCCCCCACAAAGGCTTCTCAAAGAGCTCTCTCACAACTTCGAGGCTAGACAGCTGCTTTATTAAAGTTCTCCCCAGGCCTAGACAGCCAGATCCCAGGGAGGTTATAGGATGAGCTCAGGGCAGTAAAAGCTTCTTCCATTTCCATGACACAGATAGATACCCTTTTGCTTTCTCTTAGATGCCAAACTTTCATTGCCCTGTTTCTATCATAACCATTTCGTCTTTTCTTCTCCTGAGGTCATGTCTACTTGTGTGCAGCTCATCCTTCTTCATCCTCTTAATTTTCATTCCTTTTGCTAGCTATAAGAGCATTAAGTCCAGGTGAGCAGAAGAGCGGAGAATCTGAGGCTGTTCTGTGAAGTAGATCACAAGAGATGGGCCTTCACTGATCTTGGAAGCTACACTGCAAAATCTTGTAATGTCTTGGCATATCACAGAATCACAGCATCACAAGGTTGGAAAGGACCTTCAAGATCATCTAGTCCAACTGTCATCCTACCACCAATACTACCCACTAAGCTACTAAACCATATCTTGTAGCACCTTGTCCAGGCGCCTTTTAAAAACCACAAGGGTTGGTGACTCCACCACCTCCCTGGTCAGGCCGTTCCAGTGCCTGACCACTCTCTGAGAGAAAAAGTTTTTCCTGATATCTAATCTAAATCTCCCCGTGTGCAACTTGCGGCCGTTACCTCGAGTCCTATCATTAGTTATGTGGAAGAAGAGGCCGACCCCCTCCTCATCACAACCTCCCTTCAGGAAGTTGTAGAGTGCAATGAGATCTCCCCTGAGCCTCCTCTTCTCCAGACTAAACAATCCCAGCTCCCTCAGCCACTCCTCATAAGACTTGTGTTCCACACCCCTCACCAGTTTCGTTGCCCTTCTCTGGACATGTTCCAGGGCATCAATGTGTTTCTTGTAGTGAGGGGCCCAAAACTGAACACAGTACTCGAGGTGCGGCCTCACCAAAGCTGAGTACAGGGGGATGATCACCTCCCTGCTCCTGCTGGTCACACTGTTTCTAATACAGGCCAGAATGCCATTGGCCTTCTTGGCCACCTGAGCACACTGCCGGCTCATGTTCAGCCTTGCATCTATCGACACTCCCAGGTCCCTTTCCTCATCATGTTACAGCTCAGAGAACTGAGGGAAGTAGAAGGGTACATGTGGTTGGTTCGTGGGGCATCTCACCACTTCATTGTGGGTAGCTAGCTGGAACCCAAGTGGACCCTTACTTCTCCATGATCCTTTCAGGTAATTCACAAGCCAGAGAGTTAGCAGTGTTCCCTTCTCTCTCTCCCTGTTAGTCATGTCACTTACTCCTGGTGAAGAGCTGCATTTGAACTATTTGTGAACACCATGTGGCTCAAGATCTACCAGTTGACCATACTTGACTGACACTTTCACGTTGTTGCCTGATAGCTGGGAAATTCTAGTTGTGGAATTAATTCTGGAATTCTGTAGAACTTCTGTTCTTCCTTGAGTCTTTAGGAAGGCATATTTCAGCAACCCTGGGTAATGATGGGGAGTCTGAATTGTTCATCTATGCCTTGAAATCAGATTCTGAATTGGTTGTTATGTTTAAGTTGTGTACACGTAAAAGATAGTCTGAAAATGGCCATCAGTGCTAAAGCCCTATAGAACACCAGCAGACCACATGCATATATTATTTCCTTGCTTTCTGTAACTCCCCAAAGAGGAGAATAAGTTGTCATTTCAGAAGCTGTTTGCACAGGAAGGTTAGAGAGGGAAATTTTGGAGTGGAAAAATCACAGTATGGATGAGTCTCAGTAAGGATGAAATCTGTCCTTGAGTAAAAGGTACTCTTTGCATGCTCCTCTGAACTCTGCAGTCCTCATTGCATTACTGATCCTTTTCTCCCTCAAGGCTCTTTCATTTTGGTGCCGAATTCCAGAAGTTCAATAGGTAACCTATTCCCATTAATATACTGTCTCTCTCCTTAACTGTGTTTCCTATACATATCTATAAATAGATTTAGGCACTACACTTCCAGTGTGTTCTTTAAAACTGTGAAATTCTGTTACCATAGAGACTTTAAAAAAATGTTTAGCCATAAAAGTACCAACATTTGACTCTAGGTTCTTTGGGGCAGGGATTTCCTTTCTGTTTGTGTACTGCCCTCAGCCAGATGTACTGTAAACACCAGATATTCTACAGGTAGATCTGTTTTAGAAGCTTTTCCATGGCTATGAATCTTTTCCATCCTCCAAGCTTCCTCTTCTCTAAGTCAAGGGAAACCTTTGCATGGGTAATGGATAAACCTATTGGTGAACAGGTAGGTTAGCTGTGCACCTTGGCTCTTCGCCAGGCCCCTTCCTTGTTAGAAGAACTGATCCTTCGTCTGCATGGATCTTTTCTATGCTTTTATGAGAATTAGACCTAGAAGGACCCATTTGGTGTCTGTTCAGCAGTAGACTAATCTGAATGATACAGGGATTTGCATACATTTACCCTTGGTGCTCTGAAAACCACTGCTGTCATCTGCCTCAAGTATGACAAGTCTCAAAGGAACTGGAAGACATCTGCATTATTAAGACTAAATTGAACACTGACTTCAATTACTCCATGTTAATAAACTCTCCACTAAGTACAAGGAGAGCCTTTATTAAGCTCGAGTATGCCCTTAATATCCGGAAGCAGAAGAAATAAAGATGTTTACCCTCTTTCTTCCCCCCCTCCCTTTGGGGGGTGCTGGGGAGGGATCTTCGTAAGCTTTCAGACAATTCAGAAGTCAAATGAATCACTCTGTGGGCGTAAAGTTGGAAATCATCCTGTATTTTAGAAGAAAATGTAATTGACAGGGTTTTAAACAAAGGAGTTACCACAGAAGCAAAGCTTGTCAAACCATCTCAGTATCTGACTGGTCTCATGTGTTGTGACTTAAAATGCTGTGAGGCTCAGGCGGTGGATAGGGAAAGGACAAGTGAAAGAATGACTCTGCCGCTCTGCTGTGCTCAAGAAGTCTGATGAGGTGACTCATTGAAGGGGATGGAGCTGTTGAAAAGGAAGCATATGTAATATGTGCAATACCTGGACTTAGCCGGATTGGTGGCAGCTACAGTTCTTCACTGCTGGAAACTGGTTAAATCCTGAACAAGTTCACACAGGCCTAACTAGCTTTTTCCTAGTCTTGATTATAAACCTGCTATAGCACTGAGTTGGGTTTATGTGGCCTCCTCTGCTCTAGAGAAGCCTTGAACTGGTCTAATGGGGGATGTTGTATGTTGCGATTGAGATGTATCAGCAGATCCACATACTGAAATATTATTCTTCTTCAGAAGAAAGGTTCAACTTCAGCAGCAGTATGATCAACTTCATTCTGCATTGCCAAAAGCCCCTTAAGCACCCTTCACTCTGAGGATGAGAAATAGCTGTGAATGTGCAGATTAGGGCTCTATGCGTAAATAATCTGTCGGATATAGAGGTTAAGACTTGTCTGGTAGTAAGGAAGATTGCTTGAGAGATAGGAACCTGACTGAGACCTGGCTTCTCATCACCCTGGCCTCCTTCCAGTCAATAGCAGGAGATGGATTGTCTGAATTCCCTTCTGGAGGTGCCCTCTTGCTAGCCATTGATTTCAGAGTGAGTTAAAGGCCATGATATTCCAGACTTCAGGGAGTACAGTCAGGCATCATACTACCAGTGCAATTAATCTGAGTCTAGTAGGGGAATCAAACTGTGTGCTCAACCTTACCATTTTGCCTATTTTACAGGGAACCAACATTAGTTGTTCTGTGTTGTGAAACAATCAAAAGTGATGTGCTTATTCTCCCTCAGTTGCTTTAGGTCTTTCTTTTCCTTTACTTTACTTTTTTCCTTCTTTATGTCTGTTCCCATTATATACTGTACTATTTCTTCCTTACCCTATTGTTTTTGTATTTAATCTGACTTCCGTGTAATATAAAACTGTTCAAACATGTTTCCCTCAACATCTTACCTCTAGCAACCTGTGTAGTTTCTTTTTCATTTTCTTCTGCATTTTCTATTTCCAACTCTCTTTTGCTACTCTATTTATCTGTAATCCTTCCCTCTTCTCCTGTCTTCAGCAGTTTCCTACCTTTCATTTTTGCTCACGTGGAGGAGAACCTTCTTCATTCCCCCCTGTCACTCCTGTGTTATCACTCTTTTCTCTCCTGCTCTCCTTTAAATCCTTATCTCCCTTTAACTTTTCCCCTGCTTAACCCCCTGCCTGTACATGTGTGAAACACCTGAGGGATCTAGATGCCTTTTATATGGCTTACTCTCCATCCAAAGGTAAACTATCAATAGCTCTGAAATCGTTACCCATACTGGTCATTGTGTTGTCCTAGATTATTATATCAACGAACAGCAATATTTACTTCTATTCCTTTGCACAGTAATTTGCTTTTCAGCAATGGCAAAAGCTTATATCAAACAATCTTCTCCCATCAGCATGGTCTTCCAGGCTAGGAAAAAGAGAGACAGGCTTTGTCATCTATATTCAAAGCCAATGCAGGCTCTGTCAGGTCAAGCCTGGGGAAAGAACTGTATAATCAGGTGTTTTTCACTGATAATACCCTGCCACCAGCCCAATCAGTAGTGAAAAATAGGGACCAAATAAGTTTGCTAACATTATGTACCATGGATGAAAGATAGTCACTCAAGTAGCCAAAACCAAGAGGTAAAAACTGCTGTAAACAAGATCAAAGACCTGAACCACAACCAGAGGTGAAGAGCAAGCCAGCAAATATAAAACACAATCTCTGAGCATTAAACTTCAGATATGCACATGTGTGGGAGAATGGTGTAATGCATGCCCAGTGGCTGCAGCAATGCAACAGCCTGCCCAGCATGTCCTACATCTCCTGATGGCCTTGGAAGCAAGTAAGAACAGACTGCCAAGGCAAAGTGCTTCCAGAGGGAAAGGCCTCAATTCTTAGCCAGACACAGAGTGAAAGAAAGAGCTCCTAGACGCAACTGCTAGCTGGATTTCTAGTAATAACCATAAATCTCAAAGTACTCTCATTTTTTTTTCCCAGAGCAGTACAAAAAATGTGAACAAAAGTGATGCCTATTCCAGATCCTGAAAAATCTTTTTCTCCTCAGGCTGCTTTCTGCACCCATTTTCCATCTACTGGCATTAGCAAAGTTACCTTTATCCTATTGTTGTCCTTGCTTGACACCTGGGAAGTACCACCTCACATCATCTTGTTCTGGTGACACAAAACCATACCTCAGCTACACACTGGTGGCTTCTCAGTAAAAACACGTTACTAGTATTTCAGCAGTTTACCTGCTCCTCAGTTCATACCTACATCTCACTGCAGATAACAAAATCTCTTTTCTTGATTGGGATTGTATATATTTACAAGTACATACATAAACAGGGCAAGGGGCAGTTTTGCCTAGCTATCTACACAAGCCCCTTCAGCTGAGATGGCTGTCACTCACAGCTCTGCTTACCATCTCCAGAGAAAAGAATGTGATCGGCCCTTTCACCATAACATTTTATTCCTTTCCCCTGAGTTCAGATGACACCCAGGGAAATTTCCTAGCAAATGATGCCAAGCTCTCCTGAGAGCTCTGAGCCCATCAGCAGGGACAGATGGCATCTCCCACAGTTAGGATTCAGTACCAAGGAGAGCTGAACAACCTCCCCTCCACACCTTTGCTATTGCCAGGCTACAGTGTCTGAGAATGGTTAGAGCCTGTGGCTGAACTTGAGACGTAGCCAGACAGATGGACGGGACAGAGGTAAATGAGAGTCTTCAGTCCCAGGTAATGTGGATTCTGGGCACCTTTTCCTCCTTGCTCTGGTTTCTTGAGGACAAGTGTGCCGCAGGCTCCATCCAGTTCTGTAATAAAGGATAAATTATTAAAACAAATAAAATATTAATGAACTGTTCTATAAAACAGAAGGCCTTTAAAGTATTGATTAAGAATTGAGAAAGTCTTAATGAGTTTTATCTGCAGAAATAATTGGGAAATAGTTTTTTTGTGGTAACCCTCTTCATGGAGCAGGTAAAAAGCAGTATGTAATCCCTGGTTTTGACTGCCATCTATATACTTTATACACCATCAAAATAATATTTTTTACAAGGTCACTGTGTCTTCCATCTAAGAGTCATGTGATACTTCAGGGGCAATAATGATACAACTTTAAGAAACAGGTAACCATCACTATAATCAGGGTAAGACAAAGCAAGACGATTCAGAGTTTCCACATCCTGCAGTGTATATTTAAACTGACAGCTTTCAAGAAAACATAACATCAAGAAAGAAAGATATGTAAATAAAAGAAATGCCGATCTCTTAAATAAAGACAACTAAATAGTTCTTCCTTAAATGGAGATTGAATATCTATAATTATTTTTGAACTTAGCACAGTTAGACCTATTCTAGGTTGGCTCCGCAGAACAAGCTGAAATAAACATGCTTAGTAATAGCTATAAAATTGCCACATATACCTGGAAATTTTGGCTTTCACACACCCCTTGTAATCTGCTCCTAGTGGGACCCTCTGCGAGCTGGTGTGTTTAGGTGCCAGCAAACTAACATCACATCTTTCCCTCTGTTGGGGTCCAGTTTCTCTGGACCTTCCCTTGCCTCAGTTTTGACTCATGGAAAAGGACCACTTTCTCTTGCTCTGCGCCTGTGCATACCCTTTCCCAGAGTCCTATCGTGTGGGTGACGTGACTTCTCACTAAGCTCTTCGGGGCAGGTGGCAACAAAAAGCAGTCATGGCCAGACCCAGTTCTTCCAGCTGGCTTTTAGCCCCTGCTGTGCGGTGGGTCCTCTACAGCCTTTGGAGAAAGGCACCTTCAGGGAGTGAGTCAGTCTTACCTAAGATCTAAATCAAAAGCTTGGCACTTCCAGAGGGTGAATCAGATCTTAGCTGGGCTGAATCACTCCCTGGAGCTGCCTATCAATCTGACCAGTTGGCTAAGTATCCCAACTGTGGCGCCTCTGAACTGCATCCAGGCTAGCTTCTTTTGAGCTTGGTTAGTCCCACAGTTAATCAAAACCTCGTTTATAAAATCCTGCATTTCTCCTTTTTATCTCTAACCCAAAGTTACTGGCCTGCCTGTGAATCTCTTGGCTTTGTATATCCCTCCACAAACTCCTGGTTCTTTAATATTACTTCTGAGGTTTTCCAGCTGTCTGCTTCATCCCCCTGCAGAGCCATGAAGGAACTAGTTATCTTAAAGGGTTTCAGTCAAGTCATTCTCTTTAGGTATTTCCACTTGAATAGGCTGTTGCTTCAGCTAATGACCCACTCTTGCCCCATCTGGCAGATCCATGCTAGGCCCTGTCAATTTTTGGTGGCTTACTACACATTGTGGTGATTCCCAAAACAGCAGTTCTTTATTGGGATATGCAGAAACCCAACCTGTCACTGATTTAAAACTGAATTTCTATGAATTTGCTGCCACTGTATCCATTCATAAGATGTCAGAATTTACTTGGCCCTCTTTTCTTCAAAATCCATTGGCTCCTGTCTATGGGTCCTGAAATATTTGTGTGGAGAGGCCAAGATCCATGTAGTAGGATCCATATATATAGTTAGAGTTTGATCTGTTCAGAGTTGCAAAGCCTGGGGCACAGATCCAGAAGAGTATTGCCACTGCAACACTGATCATTGCAGTGCCTGGCTTTCAAACCCTTCATTCCTGATTTAATGACACTTCAGAGGGTTGGGTGCTACGGAACAGAATTCACTAGAGCCAGTGTGCTGAGAAGGGAGCTACTTAAATTAACCAATAGGAGAAAACAACAGGAGGGATGAGTTTTAAATCATGTCTCTCTTGGGGATTGAATGCCTTAATTTGACTTCATGGAGATTAGCTTGCAGGCTGCATTGCCTATGCAGGGAGAAAAGTGTTTGAAGGCTCTTTAGCAAAGGCATGACGAAGCCCAACCATTAGAAGACAGGAAAAAAAAAAAATCAAACTGGAAGCAAAGTGCATGTTTTAAAGAATCGAGTTAATTAACCAGTGAATTAGCTTATCAAGAGATATAGCACATTTTCCACCAACTGAGGAGCATCTTGTATTCTGAATTTTTCTGTCAATACTCAAAAGCAAATAAAACGTGTGGGTATGGTTCAGGAATTATTGATAATGTTTGTCAGGAGCTTAGTGTGTATCACCATGTTATACCATCTCCTGTCTTTTCAACAGATTAATCTGCTTTTGCCAGGGCTAAATTTGGCCCCACTTCTCTTCCTGAGTGCTCTGTGATGTTTTGATATAGAATAACATGAATTAGAGATGGTATCATCTTGTCTTGTTCATCTCTCTGCAGCCATTGCAGAATTGTCCTTTATTTTATGTTTATCAGTACTTCGACCTGAGTTTTATATATCTGAACTGTTTCTGTTGCTTCCTTTGGGATTATTCAACAGTCTATCAGAGCGTACTACTAGGACATTTTTAACATGTGAATTGTCCTTCGTATCTTCTGCTCACTTACCTGTCCTTTCTTTAAACTCACACTCCCTTTGGATCCAGCTCTCCCTCTCTTTTTTGGTGGTGGTTTTTTTTTTTTTTTTTGCTTTGAGATACATTAACCATGAGTAGCCAACCTGCACTTATTATGCTCCTCAAGTTTACCTTTCATTCTGGGTCTCTGTCACATGTCCAGGGGTGAGTCTCTGGTGAAGCAGGGGACACTGGCTAACCAAATGCCTGACAGCTCTGGAAAGCTAAGAGAGACTGTAGTGACCAGCCTGGGAGCCAAGTCCACATTCATCCTCTGTCTTGCAGTGCCACAAAGATCCCATGATCTCTGGGAAAACCCTATTACCAACTGTCTGTTGTCCACTCCCAGCGCTTCCTAGCCCTGTGCTCTGTGAGCTATGAGGAACATGTGCTGATGACCATAACCACCTTGAAGCTTTGAGTTATGTGATGCAGAGGATCAAGGGAGTTGACCATGCTTAGTGGATGCTGCTTTCCCCATTGCTTAATCAAACTATGCATGCTGGGACACGCATTCGGCCAAAATGAACCCCACCAACACATAGAGCCTGATTTTGGCCAAATTTGTTCTTTTAATCTTTTCTGCATCACCGCATAAACTCAGGTACAAGAAAATTGAAATTACATTGGCTCTTCTCTTCAGCACCTTGCATTGCAGACTCATAATTCATTTATTCATTCTCACCATCCATCTCTCTCACTAGTCAGCTCTTCAAGTATTTCTCTTTCCACCAAAAAAAATTTAGTTTCAGATGAGTTTTCCCCTGTGTGCCTTTTCCCAGGCTGAATCTAATTTTGTTTTATTTTCAAACTCTATTTCTTTCTCAGCTTTGACAGTTACGGGGCAAGTACAAGAAGCTACATGGAATTAAATGCAATCTACATTACTTCTCTGTTCTCCTAGGGATTTGCAACATCTCCTGATTTTGTATCACCTGTGAATGTAATTAGCTGGATCTTTATTTTGGATCAGGGATATGACTGCTCAGAAAAGAAACGGCCACAGTGAGATCTGAATGGATTAAACCCCCAAACTAAGAAATTATTTTAGTAATAATGTTTACTTACTTGGGATTCTTGGTTCTGTTTTTATGCCATGCAACAATATTTTCTATAGGAACAGAGAGTAAACTTCACCTGCTTTTTTTTTCACTAATTTTGCCTTGAAGTGAGAAGTGATTAGACTTATAAATCTGATGCATGCTGTAAAACTCCATGTTCATTAATTCTTGTGACTTTTTTATTAGATATGGGCTTTCAGGGTTGTTTGTTTTGTTTTGTTTTGGTTTGGTTTTTGCTGAAAAGGAAAGAGGGTACAATGCCAGCAATGTCAGCAGCTAATCCTGCAGGCCGTCCCCCTGATACACCAGCTGTGCACGGTGCACCAGTCCCACTAGCAGCCTGCTTTGGCGGGTGCTTGTTACTGATCTGCTATTTCAGAGCCACCAGAGGGAGCAAAAAACATTGTGTTTAGGAGCACGAAAAAGACCGACTGGTGTTTTGCTTACTTAGTCTTTTACTCATTAAGTATCATCTGGTTAAGTGAGTGGTTTATCTACTCTGAAAAGGATATTTCTTTTGCTCTTGTGCCTATACTAGAACCGTATCAATTGTGGACTTCCTGCTCTTCCATGGGACAGTCCTAACCTTTAAGGGTGTACAGTGTAGAAAATAGCAGTTAGCTGCTATATCCTATGTTATGTGTACAGCAACATGAAATGGAAGCAGCTCTGCAGTACTCATGGCAAATCTTATGCGGCAGGTGCTGAGGAACAAAGATACATGGAGATTGGGGCAGAAGACAACTGAGGGCATTGCAATGTGCAGGAGCAGGTCTCGGTTTCTCTCTGGTGTTCCTCAGGAACTCCATGTATAGGAGCAATAATAAATAAGCTGAGTAGTGCTGGGTCGTGCTGAGACTCCATCCCCACATACTTTCTAGATTATCCATAGCTGGGGACAGAGGCAGCATACCATGCAGCACTGAATGATACCAGGAAACTGAGTGGAGGTGCTATGCTTATGTTCGATCTCACCAGCCACAACACCCTGGAGTTGATCTTATGATCCCTATTGTGTGTGTTGCAGCCATTTGTTTCACATCTTAGACAGCTCTTTGAGCCAAGGGTCACCTTGCTGCCTTACTGTGTAGTGCTGAAGGCAGCAGGGTCCTGATGCTTAATGGGGAAATAATTATTATAATTAAGAGCATCCAATCACTAGCTTGGTTGCCTTCACAGGAGGTCAGCTTCTGAGCCTAAGATTCATGATAGTCTTGCTATTAGTAAACTCGTATACTCAGTTAAAAACTGTGCCCTTTGTTCTCCTCATGAAAACTGGTGACTACTACCCATTACGTGGCATGAAGCAGACACAAATGCTCTTTCTCTAAACTTTCATACAATTTCATTAAAGGAGCAGGAAGGCAAGCCTGGTAAAGTGTAGGATGCATGGGACCCAACAACTAAGTCCTTTAAAGTTTCCAATCTGCCATGCAGAACTTTAGATTCAAATGCTGTGTTATGTACTCCATATTTATTTGTTTTTCTACTGAATACCATATGATATTGACTGGACCCATAAATATTACAACTGCTCTTAAAACAAACAGAACAAACCCTTGGGATTTCCTCATAAATTTGATTGCACACAGAACTTGGATTAACGATGTAAGAGGCCTTTTTGTGCGTGGATATGCTCATAGGGGAGAGATTACTGAGACGATTTAGGAAAACTGACATCTGTTAAATAAAAAATGCATTAAAAGTAAAGAAGAAAGGTATCCAGGAGAAAACCTGGCCTTCTAAAGGAAAAGATGTCCTAATAATACAATACTGAACAAGGCTGTGTCTGCTTGCTGTGGACAGTTTCTACCATCCAATTTGGATTCCTAAACCCTTAATGCAGTCAGCAAAGCTTCTGTAAGGTGACTTACAGAAGACTTGGAGTTGAAACTCTGCTTTCAGACTGCAAATTCAGGTACCTAAGCCAGGTATATACTATTTTTGGTTACAGGTCCTCATAATTCACTAAAAAGATTCTTTTCTCTCTCTGTAAGGCTCTGCAAAATGGCCCAGAATGCAGTAGGATGGGGTAGGCTTCTCTAGATTTCATTTTAATTTTCCTGTTTTCTTTTTCACTGCCCTTCTGTTTGTCTCAGGATAAGCCACTTCACGTTTGCTCAGGATGTACATAAGATGGAGTACAAAATGAAGACTGCAACCATCTAAGAGAGAAGAGCGACAAGTGCCAGTCAAGCGCAATGGATAGACATTACTGACACACAAACAGTACTGGATAACCTAGCCCCTGAACAGAGAGATATCAATAGAAATAGCAAACGTGAAGCAAAATCCAAATGTGACAAAACATTTGTCATTCTTTCTGCATGTGGGCTTTAAAAAAACATGCATTACCACACTTCAAGGAAAAGCTATGTTAAAGACCTCACAGCTTTCAGCTTTTCAGAACACATCTAAAGGATAGAACTGATTGAACACAATCTAAGTACAGACTGCTTTCCACAGAAGCAATCAAGCTAGGTTTTTCTTAGTGTCTAGAGATGTGAAATGTTTGAGAAAATGGGCAATTTAACACTTTAACCTCCACAGCTCACCTGAAAAGCATTGTAAAAAAATCTAGTTGTCTTATTAATAAACTTGATCTAAGCTTGGGCAGTAGCATGAATGGAAGAAATAAAATCAATAAGATAAAGATTTCTCCAGCACCTTGAACTCTGCATTCAGAAGAGTTCAGATGGAAAAAACTGAGGATCAGTGCAATCATCTCAGAAATTTTAATGGGGTAACTGGAAGGAAAAAAAAAAAAAAAGAGAAAAAACTTTAGCTTTGATCTTTGTGAAATAGACCAAGAGTTGCTCTCCTGACTTGTTCTGATCCTGGTTACTGCTTAAAGTTAAAAAGCACAGGAGAAATACAAGAATCAAATCAAGCCTCTGGATTCAGAAATGATCAAATTCAAGGCCAGCAAACCATTACCTGTGGCCCTGAGCATGGAACTGCATGGTCTGAACACAGCCATTAACTCACACAGGTTTTCTAAGTTGGGGCCTGTCATATTTCTGGGCTCCTCAGTAGAAGAGGGACGTAGAACTTCTAGAGAGGGTCCAGCATAGAGCTACGAACATGATTAAGGGGTTGGAGCATCTGTCTTATGAGGAAAGACTAAGTGAGCTGGTCCTGTCAAGCCTGGAGAAGAAAAGAGATGATTGAGAGGGGATCTTATCAACCTGGACAAATATCTGAGGAGACAATGTAAAGAGGATGTGGCCAAATTCTTCTCAGTGGTGGCCAGTGATAGGACAAGGGTAATGGGTACCAACTGAAACACAGGAAGTTTCATGTCCATATGAGGAAGAACTTCTTTGCTGTTAGGATGATAGAGCACTGGAACAGCCTGCCCAGAGAGGTTGTGGAGTCTCCTTCTTTGGAGGTATTCAAAACCTACCTGGATGCAATCCTGTGCAATGTGCTCCAGGTGACCCTGCTTGAGCAGGGGGGTTGGACTAGATGATCTCTGCAGGTCCCTTCCAAGCTCAACCATTCTGTGATTCTGTGATTCTGTGATTTCAAAGAATTATTTCTAAGGCTAGTGACAGTGACATTCAAACACCTGTGGTATGGATCGCCACGTGGACTTTAATGGGATCAAGATTTCATTCACACTGTCTAAAAGGTGTTTGCAAGACTGACTTGAATGCCAAGCAGCGCTACTTGAGCTAGCTTCTGACTCAGTATACTGGGAGTTAGAAATGACGCATGGCTTAATGGTGACTGCTTCACACAGCCGCAGCTATGATGAGATTCCCTCAGAGTATTTAGGTGCCTTATTCCCACTAACTTCAACGGGAATCAAGAACCTATGAAAGGACAGGGCCCTCCCTTCCTGCTGTTGTGGAACACAGAAAAAAGGAGGTGGAGATGATGGCCTCAAAATACTTTTCTGTTCCCTATATCCCCAAAAATACTGAGGGGCTTGAGGAGGCCCTGCTCTGTGGTAGAGAAGACCTGTGGCTGCTCTGCCTTCCCTGAGAGAAACAGAGAAGAGCTGCAGCGCACAGTGAGCTGCCCTCACTCCCAGCAGAGGCCTGACACTCAGACTGGCAAAACCCCATCACTGGAGCTCCAAAGTACTTGTCAGAGAGTGTGTTTGGACACCTGGGAACTGGAACATCAAAGACGTTCAGTGAATGTGGGAACCAGATTGCCATGTGACACAGGCTTATCTCTGGTTGTACAACCAGACACAGCTCTGGGCTGCAAGGTCTAAACAATTTTGGATCTAAATTCTTCAATATCTTACATACGTCTCTGTATCCCAACACCTATTGGGATGCTGACACTGATGAACATTCCCATCTGTCGTCTGATGTCATGCCACTGCCTGGGTGTCACTTTTTGATTATTTTCTTATGCAAGCCTTTTCTCCTATTAGCAACAAATCTCCCACCATGCCAGGCCCTTGTTCATGCTATGTGTCTTGGATGGTTAAAACCACTCATGTCTGTTAGTGTCCTGTCTAACACTCACTCTGGCAGCAACAGTCCGTGTGCTGTGCTTCACCACCTGCTTAAAATTCATGTGGGATAAACCTAGTCACAACGAAAGATCTTGTCCTCATTAACATTAAAATCTTTAAGTGCAACATTCCTGTTAAATCTGGAAAATTTCTGAAATCTTTAATTCCAGTTGAGTGAAAAGATTTAAATGGACTTTCCTTTGGGAAGGTGGACCATAGGCTTTTAAAGAATTACAAAGCACTACAAAGCAATGGGCTCTTACAGAGGCATGCACACATGTGCATGAACACATGCACAAACTCTAACCAGGCCTACATTACCAAGGGAAAGAAGAATTCTAAAAAAGCTGTGGAAGGTTTCTCTTGGAGCTGGTATAGCAGGTCAGTAAAGGAAGGCAAATCTGAAGGCCCACAGAAGAATTTAAAGTGCATTTTAAAACCTGTGATTGATGCAACAGGCCCAGTCCACGTCACCATCCACAGCTCAGCTACCCTCTCTCAAGCCTAAAGCCAAGTACTCTGAAACTGAGATGAAGCAGGAGGCTACGAGGATTATTTACCTTAACTAGCCTTTCTCATTTCCATAATTCTTCTGCTTAAATGAGGGCTGACCCCTGACTCTTTTCCTTTACAGGGATTCAGAGTTATTATCTCTGCAATTAAAGCAGTTACAGAGAGACATATGAAAAGCAGGTTCTTTCGAATCATTGCTAATAAAAATATTGAGGAGCACTGTTCGCTTTGATCTCTTATCGCATTGTGCACAGAGCTCACTCCTCTCTCTTGCTCTCGCTCTCCCTCTCCAAGCATGGCTGCTCCCAACTTCGCTGTGTGTAATCAGAAGTGTCACACCTCCACAGAGGTAAATTGGGTTTATTTAAAAAGGAAAATTAAATTAAGCCTGTTTAAGAATTAATTGTGACTGCCTTGGCTTAATCTATCATATTATACTATTGTTGGCACATCAGGACAAAATACTAACTAATCCATTTTGGGGTGGGAGGGGGAGGGAACACATTCACATACACGTAAGGAGGCAGCAATAACTTCTTGGAAAGATATTATTTATTCTTATGAAGTTACTATTCTCTTGAAATAAAATGTCTGATTTATCATTTTATAAATCTATCAGCTGATCCTTTTAACAACAGAATCTGTCATTTTATTTATGGAAAGAAGCAACTGAGTTGCATCTATGTCAGCAAAAAGACGCTACACATTGCATGCCTGACAAACTCTTGTGCACTTACATAAAGTGATCAACTTTCTGAAGCCAGGGAGCTAACGATCTCCACTAAAAATAAAGCCCACCAAGGCATAGGATATAATAAGTAGGTCAAAGAGAAACGACTTCCCATCAAAAGTGCTATGAAGGGAAAAAACAGATTTTTGACAACACAGTTGCTGCAAAAGCAAAATATTTCATCCTTAGAATGGCATCTTCTGTCTATTCCATGACCAGGATCTTTATGACACAGTTTTTAATGATGGATGAAAAAGCATTACTTCATACTGAAATGTAGCAGCCCACAGGAGGCTTGATTTCACAACTGCATGTCAAAATATTTAGTGAAATAATGAGAAAACAAAGTCAAGAAACTTTCCTCAGTGTGGGAATCCTTAAAAATGAAAGCCAACCTCACTGTTTTAATCTGAACTTCATCAGTTTAATGTATCACAGTGTGGAAGCCCAGAACCCTGACAGGAAAAACAGCATAGTCCCTTTGCGATAAACACATTTTCCAGTTTCTAATCCCATATTTGACCTAGTTTGTGTGGCCTTGAGCAAGTCACGTTTTCGAGTATCAACCTCCACACCTGAAAAACAGATTTGATGTGCTTGCAGTGACACCACAAGCATGAATTCACTGCTGTGTCACTGGCATGCTGAAGATATCAGCACTACATAAATATAGAGCAGTGCCTGAAATACTAATACTGTTCTGGTAACTGCAACACAACCCACTTTCTCAGCCTTTTGTATCCATTAATGTCTCAATCAGAACAGGGATTTTAGTGTTGTGGTAACAGCTCAGTACTCAGTGGCCTAATACCGAGCAGTGCCTTAGAAGAACTGTCTGAATTACAGCTGAAGCACAATCCCCATCACTTCCAGGCGTCTGAAGTACCAGAATATGTTGTGCACTGGTGGTGAGTGGCAGAATCTCAGCACAGAACTTTTCTGTGTTTAGTGAAGGTATAATAGAATAAAGAGGCCTTTATTGATGACAGACAATATGCAGACTCTCTTGTTTTAAGGAGAGCATAAGCCTCTCTTGTTTTCACATAGGAAAATGACACTAGCCAAAGTCTTTAGTCTGGAAGCAATAGTCTACAGCAATGAGAAATAAGGAAAAGATTTTATGGAGTGCTTTCAAAATTCTCTGCAATCCGAGAGAGATTGAAAAAGAGACAGAAGTGGGTTACTGGAAAGAGAGAACAGAATTTAGTACAATTTAGTACAATTTAGAACAAATATCAGTGGCTAGCTTGTATGTATCTCACCCATCTATTCCTATACTGTTAATCTGTTACTGTCTAATATTTGAGTGTGGAGATGCCCACACAGCCGACCCTTGGAATATGGACTTTGTGTGTGTGTAGTTATGTGGGATTAGAAATTTTGAACTGGTTGTAAAAGGATGGTTGGGTTTACGATTACTTTTTGTAAGAGTGGTCTTGTGGTTTTTCTGTTGTATTGCTAACATTATAACCTGAATGTATATTTTGCTGACTGGCCTTTAAATACCTGTCCTTACTAAATCAACAAAACACTTAAATCCTGATCTGATATAAACAATGTGAACTGTACATTTCTTCCCTCCTACAGCAGATATCTTACGGCTGAGGCATTTTTTATACACAAAAAATATAACCTGTGGAGACTACTAAATCAGGGTCAGTCCTTGTCACAGAAGACTTCTTTCTTTAAAAAAAAACAACAGTCAATTAAATCTGAAAAAACTGAACCACAAAGAGAATGGGATGAACCTCTTACAAAAGCCTGGGTCTGCATAGATGTATTTATCCAAATTTACAAGAAAATTATAAACTTTGCTTTGAATCTCACTGAGCTAGACTTGAATGTGACTGTGACAAATTAACTTTGGATACAGTCCCAGAAAAGAGTAAAAATTGAATTACGTTCTCATACCTGATTAAAATGGATTTAGTGTCACCTTTGCAAAGAAGAGAAAAAGAGCTGGCCTCCGTGGTTACCTGAAATGGATGAAGATACTGTGTGCCTTAGAACTTCAAACCAAACTTCTTGATACTATCAAAATAATGCAGTGCTAGACTAGTAGAGTTAGTGAGTGTTCTCCTTTAAAGTATTGACTGTATTATGGTCTTCATTCTCTTCCACAACAGGTCATATGTGATGTTGATCTTGACTGAGGGGAATAAGTAGAAAGGATGGATGAAATTAGAAGGGGCTAATGACACAACTCATTTTGAGATCAGTTCAGATCAGCTGAAGGGACTGGGTCAGCGTTTTTTGACCAGAGGCAATCAGGGTATCTGCTAGAAGAAGGTAATTAGACATCCTAGAATCATGAGTTGCCCAGCTGGAAGCTAATGAGTTATGGAGCCCAAATGAAGGAGAAACAGAGCTTAATTAAGCTAAATAAGAATTCCTGCAGGAACAGGGAAATGTCAAGGAGCAGAGACAAAAACCTCTTCCAGTGCTTTTTAACCAAAAGAAAAAAAAAAAGTAATTTCTAATGTAATTAATTCTATTTTTATTTCAGAACTTAAACCACCGTCTCTCTCTGTCCCTCATCTTCTGTTGTCCAAGTCAGTGCTCTCTTCTTTTTCAGTGTGAAAGGTCTATTAGTAGTTTTCCAGTTGGACAACATCTTACCATGGAGTTTCGCTGCACAGGGAAGGGAAGTAGAAGAGGAGTATCACTGGCAGTATCAGCAAGGAATGACACTCCTTGAACACACAAATCTGAACTTTATCACCCCTGAAGTCGTCCAATACTAAACCGTGAAAGACATCCTATTTAGAACTATAATTCTGCCTCCACGTTTTATAGTCTCTCAGACTCTGCACACATGCTCCCTCACTATTTACTACATAAATCTAGACAGCTGGGAAACTTGGAGGAAGTTTATTTTGGATCAAGATAGCTTAAAAAGGAGATCTCTGGACCCAAGTAAATCTTCAAGATATGTGTTGAATTTTGAATCCGAATGTGGGTCCAAAGTTACTTTCAGTCTCTCCATATATGTAAATAAGAAATTCTAAGACAGAAGCTGCACTCTTTGGGAATATACCCAGCTATTCTCTAGACACAGTTCTTTAACAGGCAGCATCATAAACCCTTGCACAGCAGTGACCTGGACCCTGACTGCATGGGAAGAAAGAGGGGAGCTGGGAATACTCATACATTACTGCCAGCAGTGCCCTCAGCAGTGTTGTGGTATTGTATCGGGCTAAGAGAAGGGAGGACAGTGGCAAGACAGTCGCTGTGTGACAGTCTGCTGTGTCAACAGATAACACTTGTATTCAGAGATGCTAAGATTTTCAAAATAGTTGTTTAAAATGAAATATATAAGTAAGTGGCTTTGATTCACGTCTTCAGTAACAGATGGTTCCCTTGAACTTGGTCTATTGATTTAGTTATGTCAACTGAAATATGAGTCAAACTTCACTCACTGACTTTTAAACCTGTTGGTCTTTCCCTGTGAAAAAGGGTAGTGGAGCGAATGAGGGTTGTCTGGTATTCTGCAAGTTACAGACAGTGTCACTGAGACACACACTTAAGCAGAGGAACAAGGAACAATCTAGGTTAGAAGTTACTCTTGGATGTTTTCTGATCCGATACTCCATTCAAGGAAGGGTTAGGGTCCAAAGTAGAACAAGGCTAGGTCAAACACAAGACATGAAAGGGTGGTTCTGCTTCCCTCATCCCCACAGACACACAAGCATTTCATATATGCACAGTGCAGCCCTGTTTTGCAATCCCACATCATCACAGGTAAACATAAACCAGGCTGCGGTGCTGCCTTCATTTCCAGGCTAGCCTTGGACCCCCTCTCTAGTCACTCAGCCCTGCACAGCATTTTCAAATGTGCTGGCACTGCAGGTGATCTAGAATTCTGTACAGTGAGTTTGCTGGATCATTTTGAGGATGCCTATCTTGGCTGACTCATGCTCAGGTTAGTGTTACCAATGCCTGCATTTGTAAGGGCTCTGCTGAATGCAATGGCAAAAGCATGTGTATACAAGGCAATAAACCAGATATAAATGCTTCACTGAAAAGAAAGTGGATTTTTCCTCTGCCACATTCATTCACCTTGCTAAGAAGTGGGAAAGAGCTTGAAGTTTTTAGTGAAACTCAATGAACAGCACAGACAAATGGCAAAATGACAAGTCTTGCATAGGAGAGAAGACAAATTACAATCCTTTCTAAGGTATGACCTTGCTAAAAACACAGACATCAGGCAGCTCCCAGTATGAGAGAATTTCATGGCGCATATTCAATTCCAGATGAATTTTTAAGATGTTGTTGATGACAAAGAAGAAAAAAATACACAATAAGAAAGGAGCTGTTGAGAAAGTATTGTGAAATCCGTAATGGTAGCTCTTGAGGCAAGAAGGAGGAGAAAAGGGTAATAGGGAAGAGAAAGAATACGGAGCTCATAATTCCCTGACGTATAAAAGCCATAAACGTAGCCTAATCCTTCCTCCAACATGTTACAGCCTAAACAGATAAGATGGACCAAAAGTCTTGCCTGGGCTGCCCCTTCAGTATTTGCTCCCACCAAGAGGACACATTTGGCTGGGATAGTTTCATGGATGCCCTTGGACAGACATTTTGAAATTTCTGCTATTTCACAAGTTCAGAGCTGGAAGAGGAGTGATTGTGCCTCTTGGGCCTAGCCATGTAACATGTTCCCATCAAATAAAGGAAGAAAGCAGGTGCCACTATTTTCCATTTTACAGTGGGGAACAGAAACAAGAGTCAATAGTTTTCCTATGGTCTTTGACAGACGAGGGTACTCAGCCTGTTCTCCTGAATTACCAGTACAACCACACCCCAGGATCAATCATGTTATCCATTTATTTGGTGGGATACTGTCAAGGTGGTGGACACTTGGACAAGTGGATAGGACCTCCTGTTTGTGCTTGTAGGGAAGACCTGCAATAAACATAAGAGCTACATAAGAACTGTTCTGTTAGGAAGGTTAGCAAGAGTGATATGAATCTCCTGATGGAGCCAGGGAAGACATTTGGTCTGCTCTGTGAATGTGCAAACTCAACAGGCTGTTCTTCCTTATGGGGCAGCTAGTGAGAGCAGCTTGAAACACAAATGTCATTTCTTTCCTGAGGTGGGGCAGGGTAGAAGGGAAGAGCAAGGTTTATCAAAAGCATGTTTGATGAGGGAGATACAATCTTCCTTCTCTTTGTTTCGTGCTTTTCTTTTCTCTTCCTGTTTCCTTATAAAGTTCCCTTCACCTAATATCCCTCATTTCCCACGGCTGCTCATCTCTTCAACCATCTTTGCCTTCTGTTCATGCATTCATTAATTCCATGCACCAAATTCAAACTCTGGACTGGCCTCGCTGCCTCCCCAAAGCTCATGGGCTGAAGCCAAGGCCTGTTTTTCTTGCTCCTCAGCCTGCCAGATCTGCTTGCTCTCTTGCCTTCACATGTCTGCGAGCTGTCATCAGTGCTTCTTGGATGCCCCAGCCTGCTATGTGTACAAACCTGTCAATCACACTGACAGGGCTCAGTCATAACGCCTGTTGGGGTTTCCAAACAGCAAGGAAGCCAGCCACCAGCAGCAGTGAGAAGAGACGTCAGCCTGGCAGTGGGCTGTTGGAAGCCACACGTGGGAAGGAAGAGAGTCAAAGCAGAGCTCTGGGCTGGATGACACTGTAGCCTGAACTGCAAAACTGTTCCTACACTCATCCAGCAGGCACCAGCTGTCTGCTGAGGGACCAATAGCACTTTCATGTCTCCTTGGGCTTACAAACTCACGTTTGCCCCCATTACCAATCTGCTAAGTGGCTGTTTGAACACTGCTCCCTAGCAATCACTGCTTTGTACTAAGGAGAGGTCCCTAGATGGCATTTGCCAGATGGGAACATCATGCAAATTGGGCTTCACCGTCCACAGATGAGGCAGCATTGAGGCTGACGTACTGGATATCAGTGGTGCAGATAAATGCCACTCATATTCTACCCTTTAACCTGCTTAATTTAAATGCAAAGATGTGCTTCTATTGCCAAGAGCTAACACTGATAGGCCAAATGCAGACCTGGATGATTTGGGGGAAGCTTAGTTGACTTCTGCTGTCGGATTTGCTCTACAGGATTCATGTGGAGAATTGTCCCTGTTTCTCATCATCATCAGAGATAAGAATGCCCAGAACCACATATTAATTTTTCTTCACCAACTCCTTTATGTTGGGATATATATTTTATTCTTCCTGAATATGGCACAAAGGAAAAAGCAAAACAAAAAGAGTGGATATGCTGCAAGAAGATAGATATAAAAGGGGAAAAGAAGTAATTCTTTGGGGAATTTGTGAAATACTGGAGCCCATTTCTCAAAGGCAAGTTTTTCTGGACCTCTTATTGGCAGAACAAAAGGTAAAAGCTGAGGAAACATCATCTACTAAATTTAAAATAGGACTCTTGCCATTGTGTGTCAGTATGCAGTCAAAATACTGACAGTAAGAAAACATGGAAGTAAATCCCTGGGTTCATATTAAAAGTAAAAAAAAAAAAAGCTGGAACTACACACATATGGCACTCTGTCTCCCTCTCCTGGTGTGCCTTTCATACTATTTCTAGCCAGAGAAATTCACAGGCTAGTTGATGTAAAGGATCCATCACTTCTAAGGCTGTCTCTCTGGAAGGGTTAGAAGGACCTGTGACTGAACCTAGGATATCGCTAGCTCATCAGCTTAGGATAAAAGACCTTCAAGTTATCCCAGGTTGCAGTAAATCCAGCAGCAGCTCAATTGCATATAGGAGCTGTTGCTGGAGGTTGTCTGAGCAGCACCAGAAGCCTTTTGGATTACACAAAGCAGTTTTTTTTTTTTTTCCTTGAACCCTGCAGAGTGCTGGAGTCATATTCCTGCTGCCCAGCTATAGTCACATCTTCAGTTCTCCTAGCTCTTCAGCATATGGAAAGAATGTGCTTTTGTACCTATTTTCTATCTTTTTTTCAGTTAAAGTCAATGACTGCAGCATCAAACAGTTTTTTCCTATTGTTTTTTCCTCCTTTTCCTTTCCCTACTTAACTTTTTTCCCTTTTTTTTTTTTTTTGTTTTTCAGGCTAAGCCCATTCTTTCATCTTCAATGTCCCAATAAGGATCTAAAGTTAAACCACAGTCAGTGAGCTGCAGCTGTACAGTACACAGGATCTGTAGTGCAGAGCCTGACTTCTTCATGTACCAGTTCTATGACAAGGTTTATATCAAAGTGTTAAATTCAGCCACATGGGTAAGCTAGTGACTCTGATAAGCTGAAGTTGTAAGGCCTGATCCTTTTTTTCTCTCTCTTTTTTTTTTTTTTGAAGTGTACAGACTTCCCAAATCACCAGAAACTCCCTACCAGAGCTATTATGCACTTTCCCTTGAGTGGTCCTTCTTACAGAAACTCCAGAACAACCTATACATGTTTTGAAAAAGGCCCAGGGAATCTTTGAATCATTATGTTCCACAGCTGTGATCAAGGATAAAGGTAGTGAGCCAAAGTCATTTAAGGATTTTGAACATTTTTTTTCCATTTTCTATTGAAAAGATGAACCTAATGTATGTAAAAAACAGCAACATTTTCCCACTCAAGTTATATAATATTAAACTGCAATAAGTAGTTTTTCCTTAGCAGTAAAAGCTGTAATTGTGTGTAAAACCTATGAGGATTTGAGACTCCTCAGCAGGGGCATGTGGCACATTTACTTGTAGGGTGCTCTTCCCAATTATCCCTGGAGACACTCATCTAAGTACCAGTCTGGGGACAGCCAGTTGTGTGCTGAACACAGAGAGACGGTGTACGTGTCATCGCAGAACTGCACTGAACATAACGTGACACAGAAGGGTATGTTTGCTGAAATTACCAACACTGTCTGAAATCTTACTGCTGTTTACGATCTATCGCTGCATTCAAGGAAACGGACTGTTCCCAGCTGTGCCAGCCAGTGGCTGGGAGGTGAGGAAATATGCACCTCAGCATTCTCTGCAATGGTATCTTGCAGGGTTTCTCTTCCTCACTTCTAACCCCTGTAGCTGCCTCTGTCATTTCTATCTCCTCCTCCGCAATCCCTGGAAGAGGGCACAAAGACTTTGAAAATATGTCCTGGTAGACGGAGAAGATCAAGGCACAAAATACAAAATGCATTAGAGAGGCTCCAAAGTGTGGAGTCTGAATCCTTCCCCAGCAAGGCTCAAAGCAGTTATTGGAAAACAACACTCAAACCCAGATTTTATTGCTATTTGACAACAGTGACAGCTAATGCTAGTGCCATAGGAGCTGGGTCATCAACTGCACCACAAGCAGTGGGGCTATTGCTGCGGGCCAAAAAGCTAACATCCCAGAAGGTTTCAGGGAGCAAACAAACCTCCTAAGGTACCAGACAAGCGAAGAGCTGGTGGTAGTGGCTCCATATCAGGTAAGACATGTACAGTCCTTGGTCATGTCTGAAAGAAGTACTGTTAGGTTTGTCTATTTATTTAGCCACAGGAAGTCACCTTTGATTTTCTCTTTGTTTCATGACAGCTGATCTGATTCAGAACAGTTTTGTCAAGTCATCTTAATCCTGATTACAAGGACCACTTTTGTTATGCTGGCCTCTGATTTCATGCTGTTCCCTATTCAACATTTAGTTTCTTATGCTAGGTCTCGCTCCTGTGTGTACCACCTTCTGAAGCTTCGCTTGTTCAAGCCCCAGCCACAGCTGTACCCCAGAGACCTCTATCAGTAGATACCTGCATCTTAGATATTCTAGTCTTCTGTCTCTGCCAAGCAAAATTACTGATGGTGCAAATACATTTTGTGGTTTGCTCTAGTGCAACACAAACAATTTTTGATTCTGTAACTGAAAGTGGGGAAGAAAACTCCCTTACTGAGGATAAGAACTTGAGCCTAACAAAAGAAATGTTCTTGACAAAATGTATTCTTATTTTTCTCCCAGATAAAAACATTAAACAACTATGCTTGATCCAAACAAAATCCTTTTTAGTTAAGACTGAAAATGAAAATGAGAAAATAAAAGAATTTTTGCTCCATTTGGTCTCAAAGCAACCTTCAAAATAAAAATAATAATTAAAAAAAACAATAAAAATAAACCTTTTGGGGTGGTAAAATGTTGAAGTGGAACATTCCCATTTTAACTATCCTTTGCCTTATGTGTTTCTTTTATTCATTTTGGTTAAAGTGGCCTGCAAACCCAATATGCAAGCAGTTTGAGTCATTTTCAAACTGCATTTTTAGTTAGCAGATAATTATCCATTTGAAAAATGCCCATGGCTCAGACTTTGTAAAGAAAAGCTAAAGAGGAGACACCAAATTTATCTTCATTTCTGACAAAAACCTTTCCTTGGAATTCTTGGTCTCTGGGGTCAATACACTTCTCTGGCCTTTCTTTGCTATTCTGCTTTTAGTGGCTACTCCTGGATGAAAGGAAAAGGGAAGGACAAGTCTGTTGGTGTATTGGATGCTCTCGTTGCACTTCTTACACCACATTTGTGTTGAATGTCAGATTCTGTTCTTAGGGTTCCTTACTGCTTCTGTTTTCACAGTCCATTGGCTTCTTTCATTTATGTCAGCATTAAAAAATAAAAAAGTGTCTGGTGCCCTTTTTTAAAGAATAAGAAGAAAACAGACCCTGAGGTGCCATGGAAAAAGAGTGGTGATAAAAATATTCAGCTCAAATGTTACTTGCACTTAGTGGACGTCTTACTTTAACTTCTGATTTTAGACACAGAGACATATGTTTGCAGAAATCTGAAGATTAATGAAGAGTTTATGCATTTGTTAAAAAAAAAATCAGATAAAATTTGGGAATGGGATGAGGAAGAAAAAGCTTCTGTCCATGGTGCTAGCAGGAAAAGTGACATCCAGGGCTGGGGATTTATCCCTGGAAGGCAAGGGAAAGCTAACTGCCTGTCATTCACATGTAACTAGCCTAAGAGAACCAGTGTTATGATTTATGGTGTGTGTTGTACTGGCACAGGAAGTTTGTGGTGTTCACAAGCAGTGCTAGGTGTTCTACAGGCAAAGATTTAGGAGCAGTCACTGTCTTGGAAGGGTTAAAATCCACTCGAGTAAAGTGAGGAGAGACTGCAACACCATCCTAATCCCACTATTGAAACTGAAACATTGAGAGGTGTAGCCACCTGACCAAAGGTCACGTGCGGAATAGAGCAAGGCTGGGAGATGAACCCTTGTTATTTAGCCACAAAACCCCTTCAGTTAGGCACAGAAGCACACCTTCTTCTTAAGTCTCCAAAGGAGGTATTTCCTTGTATGTGTCACAGTATTCACAAAGATATAGGCAATGTTGTGCATAGATCTGTTGAAAAATATCTGCAGGTAAAGCTAAAACAAGGAAATTTGCCTTTTAACGTGAACTAGTCTCTGGACCTGAGAGGGATCCCTGCCATAACTTTACTCAACAGCTATGATACTCCAATTACTTCTTCTAACAACTGATGGATGTTCACCAGATAGGCCATGGGAGATTATTACATGAGATGGGCACAATCTAATCTCCACTAACTAAATAAAAGGGTTTACCTACATGGTGGATTAAACCCATAAAACTTCATATTTGCTAGTCTGCCTCTAATAATGGCCATTGTCAAAGGCCTCAGACAGGTGTGGAGCTCTCCATATTGGGCAGAAGTAGGATAATATGTTTTCTTGGTATCAGCCTATTTTCAAACAATTGCAGACAGACCTAATGTTGGAGTGTATGAGGCAGTTTGCATATAATGAATTAAGAGCTGAGCTCTCCCAGAATAACTGCTCTGTAGAACCATTCCCATTTAACCATCATAACTGAGTGTGTGTGGGGAGAAAGTGTGAGTGACAGAGGAGGACATCCAAAATCTTGCATATAAAACTATTTCTCCTTTACAGTATGTATTCTACATATATGTAACTATATTATCCTTATAACTGTATAAGCCTTTTCAGTATCATGAGAGCGCAAAATGAAACATGTATATGAAACACACTGATTTTAATTTTGCATCTCCAAAACCCAGTTTGTGAGGATTTACTAAACAGAAACATGACCTTTTCAACTCTTCTCTTGGCAGAATTAAATTAAAGCTTTCCAGAGCAACTGTCAAACCCAGAAGAGACTGATTAACTGACAAAAAGACAGTAGAAATCTGTATTAGACCAAATCATTTGAGAACAAAACTATGCTGTGATGTAAATGGATGTTTCAATCGAATGATTGGTCTTCCTTGTACCACTGTTTTGTTACCTGTTGTTACACATATTTAAAAGCTTGCAAATTCTCTATGCTATGTAATCAATATAGTATCTGGATATTTTTTGCCTCAATTGACAAGCTGTTCAATTTATGTGTCTAACACTGCAAGTAGTTTTGATATAGCTGGCAAACCTAGATCCAGAGGAATGGGGGAACACTAAGTACATCCAACCTAGCATAAAGCCCACAAGGGGGTAGTGGGATAAGTTGCCACTGTTGTTGCAGAAAGACTGACAGTGGCAATCATTTTGCTGCTTAATTTTCCCCATGAACAAATGGGAGCTACTTTAGCTCATCTAACCCTTAGCATAATGCATTGGTTACACAGGTTAATATTCATAACACATTCAAGGAATGTACAGTATATAAAGTTCATGATCAGAGGCTTTTGGGAACAATATATGTCTTTCTGTTATTTGGCCGTTCAACATGCAGCAGCAGAATTCCTGGTACACGACTAGGTTGCTAGGCACTGTGTCCATGTAAAAATTAAAGTCTTAATGATATATCAACAACATACGTCACTGCATGTTTAAAATGCATTTGCTTCAGCATGCACTTAAGTGCTTTGCTGAACTGAAGCCATGAGTACTAAATGGCTAATCTGAATAGGAAAATGCCAAAGGAAAGTGGTCTTAAAAGAATAAAATCAAAATGTTCCTGGGAATGATAAACAAACTTATATAAAATAAGCCACAAATCCAGTTGTAATAACGCTATGAGTGGAGTGCAGATAAAGGATAGGAAATTATAGTACTAATGCAGCTCTTCTAACTTTGGTGGATATTAATTTATTCTCAGTGAGGATTTACTTTGATATCTGGGCCTCCCACCCCACTGATAAGCATGAATCAGGACTCACAGGGCCGCAGATATCCCACTGCTGAGAGCAACAACAGAAATCCCACCCTGAGCTGAATACAGTGAGCGGAGCTGTTGTGATGGAGCACAGTGATGATTGCTTTGAACTTCCTGTTGGGAATCCAAGAGTCCAACCTGGATGGTCAATGATGACCATCCTGAGGGACCATATGACTATAACTGAGGGGAAGCACAGGGAGATGAGCCTGGTTGCAGGTCTCATGGATAAATAAATATCATTGGAGGTGTAAGTCCCATTATCAATCGCATTAAATGTTGTTCTGCCAAGGTGTGGGGATAGAATGAAGAATTGTAGAGTTACTATCCAGGATGTTAAAAGGAGGGAAGTAGAAGGCAGCCGCAGATGGAATGGACAAGCAGCAATAAAGCCCTGACTCTAAAATCACAGGCAAAAACTTTTAAGAGCCTGCCTAGTCTAAATCATTCTTCTAAATTTGTGAGCGGAAAGACTAAGTAATTTTAAATGTTAGATAGTACTTTATTCTTAATACGTGTTTTAAACCAATACTTCATTCTGTCTTTTTCTCTCCTCCATCATTTTTTCCCTTCTTCATCAATACTAGAAACTCAAAGAGGGGTTACTCCTTCTTCTGAAAATGAATCAGAATAGAAAGGAGATATGATAGAAATAAAAAATCTCTAAACCATTATTAAACCTGCCTAGTCCTAAGCTTTTTCATTGTTCCAGCCTGAAAGTTATTGCAACACATAAATGAAGGAAAATCAAAAAGATTGTAGAGATGACTGAAGTCTTTCCAGGAACTGAAGAATAATCTGTAGAATGTAAGATTTTGACAGTGACCAAACCTGCAAGAAACTGAAAAAGCTGAAAGACTCATAACAAGTTGCTAATTACATTCTATTTACAATATTAGTCTCCTTCACAAACTCACTAGGAAATGGGGAAAAAAAAAACCCAAGTGCTTATTCTTTCATGTTAAATG
This sequence comes from Chauna torquata, assembly GCA_013399475.1. Classification (NCBI taxonomy): domain Eukaryota; kingdom Metazoa; phylum Chordata; class Aves; order Anseriformes; family Anhimidae; genus Chauna; species Chauna torquata. The sequence continues at coordinate 994,643 of VXAL01006254.1, forward strand.
CACAGAAAAATAGCACATATGTTAGTGCTTCTATTGGACTAGGACAGGAATGTGTAGGGAGAGCAATGATTACCTAAGCAGATCGCTCATAGCATCCAAGGACAGTGAAGTAACTATGTTTAATAGATTAGAAAGCATTCTGCAAAATTCTAACACCTAAAGTTGGACGTTATCCTTTCATTACAGCACGGCGTAAAGTCCTTCTACACAGTACACTGGAGAACACCTTGCATCAAACTGCTTGCTATCTAAACAGGCAAACAAAAGGCAAGGAAGGAAATACTGGTATGGGCAATTGTAAAAGGTCATAAAAGTCAGTGATATCTCCTGAGAACATGACCAGAGTCCCAAGATATACCCCTTAAGACACTTTGCCTTACCAGCCTGCTTGCCTATTGAAGCAAATGGTAGCAGGCCAGATATCAGGCTTCCTGGTCTTTGGATCTCACTCCCTGATACGGTTGAAATAGACAGAGCAGATGACATCTAGTTGTGGATGTACATTGTAAAACCAAATGTTGAGAGGAAGTGGAAATCCAGCGAGATTACAGAACTTGTTCTCATGCTCTGAGTAACAGTCTTATGCTAAAATCAGAACATTATTAGGTATAGAACAGCTCTTTTGAAGACTTTTTAAGATTATCTAAAGCTAATTGGTGATGATGTTACTTTCCAGCTAGCAGTGCAATAGAATTTGTGTTAACAAGGCAGTTAGCTTTCCATTTGTGTGGGATGACACTAACCATTCGCTGGTCCATTTTTTCCAGTACTTCTGCAAAAAGTACATTTTCCCCTGGAATTAGCAATAGTGTATAGAAAATACGTGATTTCTTCTAAGATGGTTAGCAGAATTGACTCTTAGTTCCATTGTATATGAATTTTCCAACATTGATACCACTAAGATATTTTCATTGTATTGTATTTTCATATATACACTTTGACCCTTCACAGAAATCCCAGAATAAACTCTGAGTCAGAGGTAGCTACTGGATGCAGAGCTTCTTCCCTGTCCTGCACTGGGATGCATTGGTAGTATATTGGTAATATGTCTGCATCGTCTTCTCTCTCAAATTCCACCTTCCATATATCCTCGATTCAGTCTATTTGGTTTCTGTCATTTAGATGCCTTTGAGGATCCTTTGCTGAGATTTTAATTTCTATGGAAACAGTCATTCTTACTCATTACACAGCATATTTCAGGTTGTCCTTTCACATCTTTCCACTGCTGTTTTTTTATTTTTCTTTTTTGGTCTTCTTTCCTTGTATCTCTTCTCTCTGCTCCTCCTCCTGTACTTGCCTACCTTCCCTTTCCCTCCAATTTGTGTGCCTTTATATTCCTCAGTCTTTGTGGCCTCTGAATCATTTGTGCTACAATCTTTCCTTCGATCCCTCTTTTCTTTCAGTCTCTTTCTATTGAGTTTTGTCTTCCTCTTTGTGCCCTCTGGTCTCCCTAAACTTTTTCTCCCTATATCATTCCTTTGAGGATTTTTTCTTTGACCTCTCCCTTTCCCATCACATGCACATTTCTCCTCCTGTATTTCTACTCCCATGTATCTGTGAAGTCCCAGACATTCAAGTCCCTCTGTCTTCAGCCTCACTCCCAGTCTTTTGGAAAGGAGGAGGACTGTCTGATTTAAGTTATGGATTAAAATTCAGTGCATGAAGCTGATTGTCAGTGGAAGGATGTCCCACTATGAGGGATTAGGGAGAACTGATCATGGACAGGTAGAGGTGCTATGGGATTCTAGATGATATCAGTGCAGATCCAGGAGTTAGTCTAGCAGGGAGGGTTGATGCTCAGTGCTACAGACTAAATTTTAAATTAACAAAACTCCAAGATGCTGTGTGTCATGGGTTCAGCCTCTCCCTTTTGTCAACAGCGATGGGTTACTGCAAATGCCCTAAGGCTTGTGAATATAATAGACCTTCATATTTTATCTTGATTTAGAAAATTTTAGCCCAATTTGTCTCTTCACCCTTTCACAAAAGGGATTTAATCTTACAGGAAAGCACTTTCAGAGCACTCCTGCAGTAAATGTGGGACCCTCCTGTAAATGACCGTCACTATCATTAATGGCTAATCAGAGACTGAATCCTCTTGCAGCAATCTCATCCTGCAACCTAAGGCATTACAGACTATTTTACTTTGTATACAATGATATTTCACTGTGTCCTTTTACAACCCACTGTTCTTCTCTCAAAGATCATTCTTTGAGCATACCTACATTACAGGAAAATGGAGGCAGTAGTATATGCTTTGCTTTCTTTCTGCACGATATACTATTTTAGAGAGCTCTCTCCTACCGCAGCTCACTTTTCTCCTAACCAGATTAATGGATCTGATTCTTCAACATTTTCTCCCTATATGAAGTATTCCCCTGTGATTCTAAGTCTTTTCACTTGCCCTTCTCAACATCTTTTCCAATTTCTCTCATAGCCGCTTTGAGCTGAGGTGACCAAAAGTAAGTGTAGTATTCAAAGTGAGGACACTTTGTAGAGCGGGTTTTATACAATGGCATTATATCATTTTGTCCATGCTATTCACAATTTCCTTTCCTGTGCAGCCAAACATCTTATTTGCTGCTTCTGCACGCAGAGCAGATGTCTCCATTGAATGATCTGTAATGACGCCTAGAACTCTTTTCCTAAGAAATAACAGCTAATTCTGAATCCATCAGTATGTATCGGTAGCTTAAATTGTTCCTTCCAATGTTCGTTACCTTGCACTTGTCTAAGATGAATCTAATCTGCCCTTGTGTTGCCATTTTTCTAGTATGATAGGTCTTTTTGGAATTTCTCACCTCATCTCCACTGAAAATTTTGTTCCACTCGGCAATACTACAGTTTGCTTTAGTTGTCCTCTCTTCCTGGTATTTAACTTTAACACAGTGGGACTGATTCATTGCACACGTTCCTAGATCAACACCTGATATGAAGACCTCTTTGGAGGTAGTATGAGAAGTACAATGACATTTTCTGCCACCCTTGTGGGCAAAGGAGACGGTTGTAGCCATGCAAATGGAGTGCAGCTGTCTCGGGAAGCATAATTATGGGGCAATACTCTAATTCATTTTATCTCCTAATTGATCTGCTCCTGCATTATCTTTGTGAAATTGAGAGCAGCACAACCCTGGATGACAGCCCTGGAGTGCTTCTGCTCCCTGGAGCAGATGCCCCTCCGGGCTGTGAGTGTGGGAGCGGACGCTGCAGTTACGGCAGTTCTGGTGTATCTGTATTTTGCCACTGCCTGATGGTATTGACAATTCAGAGTTTCTGATCTACTTCTGTAGTTTTTGGCCGATATTAAGACTCTGTCCAACAGCAGTTGTCATCTCATTATCTCATGTGAAGATCAAAACAGGCCAACACATCCATATAAGAGCTTAATCCTTGATATAGTAATTATCACATTCTCTTACAATTAGTATCAAAAACAGGACAAAAATATGCAGAAATGGACAAAACCTACGAGATGAAGAGACCTACTGATGACACAGCCATGGCAGGGCAGGACCTCACAACAGGGCCTACAACCCCAGCCAGGGAGCACGGCAACTGGGGAGCACAAGGGGCAACCCCAGCCCCACACATTAGGGACCAAGTTGGGGTTGGGATGGGCTATAGACAGGGGTAGGGGTAGGTCCCAGGGGAGCCTGGGCAGGGCCAGAAAAGCCTGGTAGTGCCATCAGGTCCATAACAATGAAGACCTCCATCCCTTTCACGGTTTAGCTGATTTCTGACTGCAGAACAGACAGAGGTCCCTCTCCATAAAACTAGGTCTGAATGTAGCTTGATATGTAGTTTACAATTAGAGGCAAACTCAGCCCCTCTCCAGCAGTCCCCTCACCCACCTGTGCATAGATAGCTCTCGTATCATCATATCCAGATAAACAATGGATGATAGGGAAATCGCATCGATTTGTCACATGGGACAGATTATCAATTCAAGGCCGATAGAGCTTAATATATGTGCTCCTTCTGACTATGTTAAAGTACTGGAGGGATGAATGTTGCTCTCTGATGAATGTTATCGGGTGTAGAATGAGTCTCTACAACCTAACCACTCAAATGAGACACAAAGCTGACTGCTTGGGGGTAGGTTATGGTGCAATTACAGTCTATAAGCATTTGAAAGGTACCCTTGTAGGTGAAAGGGCTGTAAAGGATTGTATATACATGTAACATTACTAAATCAGTGAAAAGAAAAAAACATGTAATTTTGTACCAGAGAAAGTTTCTGACACTGGGATCGCTTACGCTGTGGAACAGCTATGGCAGAGTAGAAATGTTGATATCTGATCACTCATTTAAAACTAAGTTGATCAAAGCCTCAGGAAATACACCATGGGAAAGGCTCCAAGGCTAGATAGACAATGCAATGAGTAGCAGGAGTTTTCAATCTCATATTTCTATGAAATTATAGCTTGCTTTGCACTGCAAGAAAAGGCTGTGCAAATTCGTTACATACAATATAAATCTTTCAGTTTTGTTTCATACTCAAGGAACAAACTAAATTCCAACAGGATATCACCACATTGTGCCCATGCCATATAGCTAGGCCTGTCTGAATGGCATGCAGAGCCATGTTTGTAATGAATAAGAAATAGAACAATAGCCTGTCACTTATGCTAAATTTGCCTAGCTGCCAGACAGAATGACATGTTTCGCTATTACATTAGACATTTTTACTAACGTATCCACAACAAAGGAAAAAAAACCCTCTTGGTGAACTATTAATTACAGATGGGTTTAAAATACTCTTTATCACAGAAAATACAGGGCAAAACCTTGCCCTTGGATATGCATGTAAAACTCATGTTGTCTTCGGAAAGATTTGCATGAATACATCCAAGGGCAATGATTAGACTGTTATTATTTGCTCAAAGAAATAAGCCAGGTAATAATGAAGAAGGACATTCTTAGTGGTTTCATCCATAACACTGCAACCTCAAGCCACATATATTTTCAGATTTAACCTGAAATCTTTCACAGGGTGCAATTATCTTGACAAAATACTGTTTCGTGTCTCATTCATTAAGAGATTCCTCAGGGTCTTGATATTTCACCTTTAAAAAAATATGTTGTCACTATTTCAGAGAGCACAAAGCAACTTTCCGACTGAAAGCAGATCCTGAAAAATAAGACAGAAAGAGAGAGAGAATGAGAAAAAGGAAGGAAGGAAGGAAGGAGGGAAGGAAAGGAGGAAGGAAGGAAAAAAGGGAGGAAGGGAGGAAGGAAGGGAAAGAAGGAAAAGAAATAAAGAAAAGGAAGAAAGGGGAGGGGAGGGAAATGTATCCACTAAGGCCTGTAGAGCTGAAGTGGCATCTCTGTTCTCTCATTTCCGTCCATGAAAATCAGGAATGACTCCTGAAGTCACACACGTATAACACTGAGAAACTGGAAGGTTCTTTTTTCTAGGATGGTCTCTTGGGTTCATTTTGGGGAAGAAGCATTCCACACCCACTTGAAGACTGTGAACTAGGCAATTTGTGAACTAGGCTACTTACTAAAATGCTGAAATGTGAATTTAAAACAGGCCCTCAACTTTAGGTATTGAGAATTAGGAAGTGCAAACGCTTTTAAAATAGTTTCAGATCCATGACTGAAAAACTCTTGGAATCCAAGATTGTATTTTCAGAAGTGAATAGTGATGACATATGCCCAGTGAAAGACAGCCTAAAGCATTTCTGAGGAAGAGCTGAGCGCTTATCATCTGGAAAATTGGGCCCCTTGAAACAACTTACATTGGGCACACAATATGATCTTGCACACTGATAACTTACTCTTGAATTCCTGATACAGACATGCTTGAAGTCTGCACTGTTAAGAATTTACTAAAGTCAACGAAAATATGTTATATTCATCAACATTTCTTCTAGTATAGGTACTTAAATGGTGTTTGCAAAAGATCCATTTGGTATTTGTAGCAATATTAATAATAAAAATAATAAAACCACTATTTAATATGTGAAAGTGGGCTTTGGCAAGACTTTTGGCAAGTACTTTTTGGTATTCTGCTCAGTTCTGCTGAGCAAGGATGCAAGCAGGCTCTGGTATTCTGCTCAGTTCTGCTGAGCAAGGATGCAAGCAGGCTCTGGAATGCTTTAGGGTCTGGCCCAGAGTCTTTTCAAATTAACTATAAGACTCCAGTTGACTTCAAGGGATGATGAGACCATTTCCCCAGTACATCAAAATCTCTGATAACAACAGTAGCAGTCACTCATTTTCCCATCTGTAAGATAAAATGATCTCCATCTGTAAACTTCTGGGTAACGATAACGCAGCTTTTGACCTTCATCAAGGAATTATGATTGCTTAATGTTGATCTTGGGTCCACATGCTCTATTTCCTTTGAGTATGCCTAGACAGTTACTGGAAGCTATCACTCCAATGACTCCTTTGAACATGTGTGAGACAGCTGCACTCCTCTAAGGGCTCTGCCCTGTGCTGTAACTGCTGCATTTCTTTCATACGTGTTTTTTCCTAAATAGAATTGTTATCAGCTAGAAATTTTGCCTCATTGGCTCAGGTGGATTGCATTAGCCATTCAGTTTTCATTGCCATCTTCCAATTGGATTTGGTTTTTTTTTGTTTTGTTTTGTTTATTATCTCATGTCCTTTTGTGTTCATGAGATCCTTGTAGCAGCTGCAGGAAAGCCACAATGGAATATTGATTTTAATATTTAGTACAATACTAAATTTCTAATTACTTTTTATGAAAAATGTCTGAATATTACAAAATATTTCTCCACAGTATGCATGTTCTAGTTCTGTGAGGATTTATATATGTGTTCATTTAAGCCTGGTGGTTTGAAGTTCTGCAGTAAAAATATCAAGCCCATCCTAAGTATTTCAAGAAGGGCACTGAGAAACAGAGGAACTTCAAATCATTATTATTCATCTTTTTCTCTTCTTTAACATAAAAAGATTTGATTCTTGGGGGATCAGTTAAGTACTTGTTTAACTCCAGTTGAGTTGCTGTCAGACCTGGCCTTAGCATATGAAGTCAAGAAGCTAGAGACATCATGGTATCAGTCTCAAGTGAAAATATAGAGTAGCGCAAGAAAAATAGAAATATATCCTATAGACAGCAGAATCAAGCAGTGTTTTCCTAATTACCTCTGGAACTCCAGGCCTGCCAAGAAAATATATTACGTAGGTGTTTGCAAGCAGAATGTGGAAAAAAGGCAGAACGCGCATGAAAAGAGTGGTGGAAACCTCCTGCAGTGGCTTCCTGCCTCTCTGTCCTCATATTATAGATTACCAGGTCATATGTCATTTGTTAAAAAGCTGATGCCAGGCACTGCATTGTAGAAGCCATTTTCAGTACGTGTAAGTCTTAATGGACTGCTAAACCCTAGGGAAGATGTTAAATCTTCTGGACTTCACTATACCTGACTTGTACAGGTATCTGTTATGTCTGAACAGCCTTATCAGCTCTTGGTTTGAGCTGCGAAACCCTCTTGGCTCAACCTGAGGCATACTGACTGAGGTAAGAGCCCTCACATACACTCACCCTAGTGCCAAGCACATCAGTGCTGTGACATGAAACGCTTCTGTTCTGTTTCCTTGTGTCCTGCCCAGTGCAGCAGGCATAAGCAAGTTAAGTCTCAGGGAAGCAGAATCCATAGGAGCAGGCCTGTGGACTGGATGGGAGAAGTGCTCAGCCACACCACTGTGCATGCTGGGTTTGATTCTCAGACACAGCAAAGCCTCTGCTCTGGCTTGGGTTCAATGCATCTTCAGGGAAACATGTTAGTTCCACTCCCTCTGAGGATATGTTTCCATTTCCAGGGTGATGGAAATGGCCTCAAGGCAATTGGCAGTTCATCTCTTGTTCTATTTTTCACTTCTGGGTAAATACAATACTAAAAATGGAAGCACAAGATCCCTTCTATAAGTAGCCAAAATATGACACATAGCAGAATATGAAAATCAAGGAGCAACATGCTCATTACTGGATTTTCAGCAAAATTCTCCTCCTTTTTTGATTTTTGTCTTTTTGCCATGATGTTTAGGCAAAGACACCGACTCTCCCACCGTTTTCTGACTTCTGATGTTCTTTTTTGATCAACAACAAAAAATAACCTCTCTTTTCATTAGTTTTTCAAGGCAGACCTATCACATATACAGGTCAAAATGAATGATGAAAGTTTATGCATAGACATCATATGGAAACTCTTCAATAGGCACTAGCGTTGTGTGACACTTCAAACACTGAGTTATCTGAATAATCCAATCCTGATTCCCGGCTGGAGGCAGTTCTTAGGTATGAGGGAGGTGAAAGCATGAATGCAGTAAGAGATTCCACATTTAAAGGGCATTGTGAATTTTCAAATCACTTAACTGTCTGAAGCTATTTCATCTCCTCATAACAGCCTCTTGAATTTTGCAATTACTTGATTTCCCCCCACTTTTTAGTGGACTAAGAGCTAATGAAGAGGAGAGCCTTCCCTCAGGCTGCTGCTAAGGTTACCATCTTCCCACCCCCATTTCTGCTGAAGTGCTTGTGAAGCTCATGTCGAACCATTGCAGTAAACTCCTTGATTCTTCAAAGGCAGACTTGCTTTGCCATAAAATGTCAGGCTGTAGGCAGTGCCTTTAAATGACAGGAGAAGCTCAGCTCTCCATCATGTCGGCTGAGGGCAGAAACCTTGGCAGCCCTTCCAGTGCCACTGGAAAGCCCAGACTTTCTCAGCTTTATGTTTTGTGGAGAGAAGCTGGAAAACAGAATTACAGTGTTCCCCAAAGACTCCAAGAATCTAAATCAACTCAAAAGGTGTAAAAAGCAGATCAGGAGATATAAGCTATAAAAGTTACATATAAGTTATATAAAAGTTTATATAACTTATAACCTATAAGTTATAAGTTATACAAGTTTATTTTCCAACCTAGCTGATTCTATAATTCTATGATTCTGAGTTAACCATGTCATTTTAGGGTGCATTATTCTGATTTACAGGACTGGCTGCCTGGAGAAGAAGTTGCATCTGAGATTCACACTGGCTACTTTCACTGACATAGGAGAAGTCAGCTGTTTCTGGTTAGTGGCTGGTATGTGCCTGACAGCACTCTGCACAGGCAGAGTCACTATTTCCTTTGGACAGGTGAGGAGTCCCAGCACTTGCTGGCGCTCTGCCCACATAGGTATGAGCTAGTTTGCAGTGTTTGGTTTCCTGGTAGGCGGGGATCACTCCTAGAGCAAAAGTGCAGAGAAGAAAGTCATTCATAAAAATGGTGCAATATGTCTGAAGAAGTCACAGGCATTGGGCTGGCAGTGATGGGATTTGAAGCTCCAGGCCATTAACATGAGGAAGAAGAGAAGGTTTTCCTTGCAAGGTATCAAGCTGATGGCTGCTTCCAACTCACACTTATGATTAAGTATGGGATTGAGCTCAAACACTTCATGCAGACAAGCATGTGGGCTCACAAGCCGCAGGAAGTGCAAGGAGTAGGTGTGTGGGAATGGCAGGCAGGCTGTATGCCAACCCTCCGAGGCTCGCGCGTACTGCCCAGACCAGCAGCTTTCCCAGGGGGCTCTGCAGTTGATGGAGGCAGCACTAAGGGAATCTCTGCTTCCAGCAGTAGCAAAGGGCTTGGGCTCACTTTCCTACCATCCCATTGGGGTGGTCATAAGTCACTTGCACAGTTTGTTTCTGGTTCAGATAGCCCCCAGCATCAATCCGAGCAGCCTCCGGGGCAGAATGAGCTGCTCCACAAGCACACCAGCATGTCTTAGCTGCTGATACATTTCTTGTGCAGAGGTGGTCAGGATAATGAGTCTGTAGCTGTGGGAAAACTCAGCTGCCCCTTCAGGGGGAGTTTCCCAGTGATTCCTTTATTTCAAATGTGAGCAGAAATGTAGAAGTGGAAGTGTGGGGGGAGAATAAAGCTGAATATCGGTGCACACTGCTCAGTGCAGGAGAGGGAGATGGGGAGAAGAACCTGGAAGATTAAAACCCCTAGAATAAGGGTGATTTTCCCCCTCTGTTGAAAGGAGTAGAATTGCATTGCACAGCTTTCTAGTCAGTTAGGGACTAGTAGCCGTTCTACACTGTACAGCCTGTGGGATTGGAGAGGGAGAGGTGATTTCTTTCTCCTCAGGTTTAGGAAAATATTTTCGAAACAAATTAACAAGAATGGCACTTTGCTGCCGTCAATTACATCTCTCCAAAAAAGACATGTGCCTGCAGAAAGCTAGCTGTCTCAAAGGCTAAAAGAGGTCACAAATATGTAAAGCTTATATAGATCAGCAGTTGAACCTAGAAATATATAATGAATCTTGGCCACAAAATCATGAGATATTATGGAACAGGTTTGAGGTGCTTTTAGGGCAACTCAATTCTTAATCTTTAGGGATCTTATAAGCATTCTTCCCTGACCATAGCGGCTTGTTAAAGGTTTGGTTCTTTAAGAAAATGTGACTGAAACCTGTGTCCATCAACCTCTTTGCCTGTCTGACCCTCTTGAACAAGCTGGCTGATCCTACCAGAGTAAGCAAAAGGGCAGAAGATGTTTCACAAAAACTGGCAGCTATGAAAAAAGAAAGCCTCTGATTACTATCACCACTGAGGGAAAAGCTTCAGTACAAACGCGGGAGCTATCAGCATGGGCTGGACTAACCACAGTAGTTACGGAGCACAAAGTTATAGCCCTAAAGTTAGGGGCCATGGGAGGGATTTGGGGTGTGCAGAGGAGTAGCAGAGACAATTGCAGTATGAGGAGAAGGAAAGAGGAGCAGATGTAGGATGTGAGTAAGTAGGAAACCAGTCGTTATTAATTCTGCGATTAACTGAATTGGTTTCTTTTTAATGCAAATTGCAATTCCCAAATAGTCACAAGCCTCCAGGAGCTGTAGAAAGAAGTGAAGCACCAAATTTTGTGACACTTGTGATAAGTATCAAGAGACCTGGTAATACTGCAGTACTAGAGTTCATTCTTAAATTCCCAGAGGGTCACCCAAACGCTGAGTGGTAATACTGACCCCATTAAAAGCACTTTCATAAGCAGTCCCTATGATTGATGTAAGGACCTCATTAAAATAAGCACAGATTACTAGTATGAGAGTTCATTGGAAGTCAGATTTGACTCTTGCAAGAGCAAGAGTCAACTGTTTCTAACTCAAAGAGCGTCACTCAGTCTTTTTTTTTTTTGGCACACTCTTGGTAGAATTGACTTTTCTTTCCCCGTAGTGTGTTTTCTTCCTGTGAAAGGAACTGCTCTTCCAACATGGAAGAGCACATGGTGCTTGTGTAGACTTCGTTGCCATAGTGCTGAGCTGCCCTTCTGCTGGACCCTGCAGAGGGCCATCCAGTTCTGCAACTGGCACAAGGGGGTAGCCACGCTTCCAGGGGACTAGAGCCCCACCAAAGTAAGAGTAGTCTCTAAGCTGTCTGTTGTATGAAGTCGCATAATCAGCATCTGCTTGCCCAACCTGTACTCTTAGACATGGTTTTCATCCTTGTGGTGCCTGCTTATCATCGCAACTGCCTGTTCTTTACCTTTGTCCCAGCCTTTGACTATCTTCTTGCTATGCCTTTTAGCTTGGTCTGCTCTCATCTTCTTCCGCTCCATGCCCTGACACACACACTAGCTTCTGACTGTGTCCTTACTTGATACCGTTGGCTAGGTACATCTTCAGCATTTGCAGGCCAGACATTAACTTGCTTGCACCTTTTTCTAGTGCACCCTAATAGTAACCTGTCTACCCGTATCCTGTTCATGCCTTCCTGGTACTAAGGATCATGACTGCATCTCTCTAAGAGGCAGGGGTGTCCTCTGCATATAGGTATAGCTCTTCAAGCTATTACTTGCCCTATCCCTTTTTCCACTGTTTTTATTAAATTGACCATCTTCCAGGCATTACTTCTTCCTCAGCTCCCTGAGCTATGCCAATAGCCCAGGCCACCTTCAGTAACAGTTCAGGCTAAACTAGCTGACTTTGTACTGAAGCTGACTATAAGTGCTCATACAACCTCATAATTCAGGTTGGTTACAAAGGCAGAAGAGGCCCATAATGAATAGCTGGTGGGCAGAAAATTGTCAATATGTTACAAGCTACCTCCAAGGGGATTGTGCGTCTATAGCATTGCATATATTTTATGGATAGTCATAGAGACTAAGGCCAGATCTACAAAGTATTTTCAAGGGAAGCAAAACTCCAACGTCTCTCTTAAATCTCATCCTGTGTGGCTTCTATACAGTCACACAGGGAATCTGTGATGGAGCAGGAAATTGAATTAAGCTTCCCACGTAGCAATTCTAAATTGCATTTTTTAAAAGTTGGAACCCAAGTTAGAAAACCTATTTGCAAGTAAGCACTGCACACCAGTGGACTGGGAAAGGAAAGGTTTTTTTTTTTTTAACTTCTGTGACTGCAGGTGTTACAGATTAACACTTTAATAGGAACCACATGCATTGCATTCTTTATGTCTGACTCCAATTCTGGTTGAGAAATATAGATTTATTTTGACATCTGAGGAGGACATGGTGTTCTTTCTGAATATAGATCAGATTGTCTGTAACATGTAAATTAAACTCATCTGATTAATTTTTTTTAAAGAAATAAGATGAAAAAAAAAAAAAAAGAGGCAGAAAATCTTTCATGTTTTTGTGCCATCCTGGCAGTCCAGTTATAATTAGAGTCTCTTTGAATGTACAATGGCAGTGCTTTAATCTTGATTTGCTGAAATACTTAAGTGTGTGCTTAAGTAAGGCTCAGCATTTAAGTAATATCTAGACCACAATGTTTTCCCTGGGTGTTGGCTGTACTTTCTGTTCATTGATTCTGCTAGTCTTGAATGGTCTAGCTTTTGGAAGATTTTCACATGTATGTTCACATACCTTACCATCCGCGTATACTCTTTTCTTCCTTGTCTGCTTAAAGGTTTGCCACGGACTTCCTGTACTTCTAATGACATAATTCTAAACTGGCTTCACACTGCTTCTATAAATTTCAGTTTTCTATTTTTCCTTTCAGTCTATTCCTAGCTAATTTTCTTATTTAAAGAAAAATCATTCTGTACTCTGAAGCTTTGTGTTGATGACAGCTCTTCTAAACTCTCTAAGGAAGCAGAAGAAGACATGTCAGGCAAATGGACCTAGACCGCACTTTCTTCCAGCAAAAAGGATATTCCCTTAATGGCACTGTCACTTCTCAGACTGTACAAACCTTAGCAGTAATATGCAATGTTCTGCCTCAGTTCCCCCTGTGCACCCTCCTCTTCCGTCTTTAGCTTCCATACTAACATGTCTCTTCTCTCAGTGTCAAGCGTTGTCTCATGGTGGCAAGCAGCCTGACCTCTCATCACTTGTCATTTGATCCTATCCATGCTTTCTTCCACACCATTCCAATGTTCAGTAACTGCACAGCAGTTAAGGTCTCAAATGCTCATGTCTGCATTTTCACAGCATTCTTGCTTTGTCTTATCATGCAAATCTGTACATGTTCAACATTTTTTTGTATCGTCTCTTGCCTGTGCAAAGCTGGCATTTATATATACAGAATCCATGTAGAGTAAGTTTGTATTTGACAGAGTTTGTACACTTTCACTAGTTCGGTCTCCTAAGGATCAGAATGCAAGTAGCAGTTTTGTTTTGAAGAAGTCTTGTAACATTTCCATTTGCAGGTTAGTGGTCTCATCCCCCCAAAAAAGAGTCCTTGATGCATAACACTGTATGTATAGAGAAGCATCTGGTTTTTTGGTGCATCGGGGAGGGGAGGATAAAGCATGGGGAAATTCCAGAACTCAGTGAGAAGGAAATGTTTGAGTAGATGGGAACCTCCAAGTGATCTGGGAAAAGAAATATCTGCATCCTGCTCTTCTGAACCTCATTGATGTGGTTGTTTTATATGAATATTTACAATCTGATTGCTGGAACACTGTAATTACTGTGATATTCTTTCCCTTTTCCTTTCTGTCCCACTTATGGAGAAGAGCTAGAGAAGAACACACAGGACATTCAGATGGTCTGAAACAAATCCATTGAGGGATATACTACATTCAACTTTTAATAGAGATTTGCTTTTTCCTTTTTATTTCTATTTACAGAAGCAAAGCAAAGCAAAACAAAACAAAACAAATGTTAAAGCAAGGCCACCCTCTTCATCGTTCCCTGCTTTCCCTCAGGCACATACTGTGTGGGCAGGAAATATGAAGCCTCACAGTGTGACACTGGATACTTTCCTTCTCTCTCCCAGCCTGCCTCCATCCATATTTAGGGTTTTAACAGACCAAGGTGGTAAATCAGGTGGAATGATTCTGCCTGCAACTTTACCCTGGAAATCCAGCTTGGGTGGCAAGGAGAGAGACGATGATCCTAGAGGAAGCACCAGAGATCATGCAGATTTCAATAATAGACTCCTTATTCTGTTTGGCAGAAGTGTCTGCCATGCAAAGTAGATATAACATGCTGTTGTACACTCCCTCAGCCCTTGCTGGTACATGAAAGCCATGTTGGCCATGCTTGAGCAAGGCATAAAACGCCTTCTATTCAAAGCATATAGGGAACCCTGGCAACTGCAGAGATAATGATTTAATGTCTTCCTTTTATTCTCTTGACAGCCTGGTAAATGCACGACTGTGTTCATGGCATTAAGGGGGCTCTGACCTACTCATACCAAAAGACTTAGCGGAGAACAAAAGAGGTCGTGGACTAAGTCTCTCTATGAAAGCGAGATCTCCACTTGTGTTGCAGCGAGGTGATATGCGAGATCACCCTAAGACAAAGAATATTTCTCATCAGGCATAGGCAGAGGCACCTCTGGGATCAGAAAACTTTTAATTACCATTGGCAGGTTTAAGCTCTTTCCTTGTGCTTTCAAAGAGCTTCTCAGAATGAAAACAAGACAATGTAAGCATTAGGTTTGTATCCTACACTCTCCTCTTTGGATGAAGAGGACATGGGCTCTCTGAGGTTCACACTTGTGATTTATTTAATGTTCTGCTGCTATGTGTATCCTTTCACTGTCTGCATCTACAAACAGACCAGTGTGGAAGGGGAGCATCACATTATAAATGACCAAAGATAAGTTTTGTGAATCTGTGGGGCTGTTGCTCACATACAGAAGACAGAATACACAAGGATACAGCTAGGGAAGGCCAGCACATATCAGCAGACATAAATGCTCTTTGAAAATCTTGCAGATAAATTTTTGGGAGCAAAATAAGGTGAGGCTTCCTTTCATTTGCCTTTTAGGCATTTAGTGTCCATGAGCACCATATTTTATTTCTTCACACAGCCACAAAAAATTTTTATTGTTTCAAAGCTAGCTAAGATGACAAGAAACCAGAATGTGAGACTTCTATAAAATCTTGACACTGGGCAGTGCAATATTCAGCCTTATTTTCAGTCTTTATACTGATGACAAGGCAGCATTTGTGTTCAAAAAATTAACCAGACACCAGGAGAAATGGGTCTGATATGAGAAGTAGAAGCAAAGAGTCTCAGGATAGCCATCATCTCTGAAGAAACCAGTTCTTGTTCCAGCTTAGCTCAAATAAAATCAAAGTGAAGATTTCTCCCAATCCCAATTAGTTCACGTCATAAATCAGTACAGCTGGCAAGTCCTAAAAAGATCTGAGTGGATATTTCAGGAGGCTGAGCAGCCCCTATTTCTGTTCAGTTAAATGTCAGCTGAGCATACCTGGCACTTTGCTAGAATTGGTTCCCTGGAGAAGATGAAGGCTGACTCTGACAGAGAAGTAGAGGATGAGAATGGAGAGATGCAAGCAGCTGAATCTCTTAAATGTTCCTGAGCATCATTAAAAATAAGGGTGCTTTAGGAATGTAAATGTAAGAGACACTTAGGTCAAAACTTCAGGTATGATTTTGCAGAGCTAAAAGCAAATTCTTGGTGCAGCATCTCCAGATACTTTATCTGGATGTAGCCTGACACAGAAGGATTTGAAAAGTAGTTACAACATTCTGAAGATATTTTAACATCCATTCATTTGGATGTTTTAGTTCTGCACTGAGGAAAAGAGGGAAGAATTCCTGCTTGAGCTTTGCTCACTGGAAAAGTAAAATCATTGCTTTTGCAAAAGAAAAAGAGAATAACTTTGAATGAGGTCCAGCCAAGTTCATACCAAAGGTGCTGAACTCTGTGAAGAGATCTCATGTAGCAGAGATTGTTTTGTACTGCATGCTGATATTTCCTCCAAATTAACTTAAACTGGCATTCTGCCTCAAAAGCTGAAAAATATTAAACCTGACACTCTGCTTGTTTGTTCTCAGTTCAGAATGTCTACAGCTTTTGTGACTTCCCTTTTGCTGCTGGGTGTCCACTTGGATTGCTTAGATGTCCTTTCCCACTATTTTCAAAATCTCTTCTGGCCCCCAAGTGACTTCTGCACTGTGACTCATGGGCTTCTTTCATCAGGAGGCAAACTAATGGTCTCCTTCAATACGTGCTGGATGCGTTCTGCACAGCTTCAGGGCTTCTGCTGCTGCTGCTAATGAGATTTTTCTGGAAGGTTGTGAAATATCATTAAGAAGTGATTTCTGAAAGCTCAATATTAGTTTTTCAATGTTTAACTGGACTTGTCTCCTTTCTGCTCAGTGATAACAATGGCAGAATGGTTGCCTTGCTGGCATTGTGGTCAAGGATCATCCCACTGGTGTCAACACACAGGTCCATCTGCTAGATTGGGTCATTTAGAACTTTTAGAGTGATGAAAATGGGATTAATACTTGCTGGCTTTTATCAAGATGAGTTGTGGAGCTAGATGGTAAGTGAAAGTGTTGTCAGCAGCCTGAGGGCCTAGATATATAAGCTGGCTGCATCTAGAGGGAAATTCTACCTTTGTTAGGTGCAGTGGAGGGAACAGAGACAATTACTTAAGATAGGCAATTCAGAAGAAATCACTGTCCTTGAAAACAAACTGGATGGTACTAGATGGTGGTGGGCCTGGGAAAATGGAAACTATCCTTGGGAGACAGCCTTGCAGGCTACTGTTTGTGGGGATAGCTGGGGAGTGGGAAAAATGGGGAAGAGAGCACCCCCTCCTGAAACAGGAACTGTAGAGAGTACTAGAAGAGCTATGGAGCAGAAGGTGCGTTAAGAGCTTGGGGAAAGACTGAAAGACATCACCGGTGGGGAATGCTTCATAATTTCTGCAAAACCTTGGGAAAAGATGACCCTGATGGGAGAACTGTGTCTTTAAGAGGACCTTGGTAGAAAAAAAAAATGCATTTGAGTTTAAGAGGAAGCTTAAGTTCTACCATGTTGAGCTACTAAGCTTCAAAAACAAGTACACAGTTCAGAGCTTTCCCAGAACAGTGGCAGAAATATCCAAATGCTTGGTGCCGAGGAAATTCTGAATACTACATCTGAAACAAACTTGAGACGTCCTCCTTGGAGAAGTGGAGCAGATAAAATCTCTACAGTGCTAAAATACTGGGATCATAGAGGGGAAGTACAACAAGTTTGAATTCTGTTTTGCTTTGTGTAAAGCAATGGGCAAAGGCTGGAAAAAAATTACATGGTTGCTGTATTTTTGACAATAGTCTGTTGTCAAACACTTAGCAGATCTAATGCTTTAACTGGAGAGGTGGATAATTATGAGACTAATACAGACTTGCATACTCTTTTGTTAAAAATAGAAGGAATGAGTAACTATATTTTTTACATAAAACTACAAAAGTCAGGTGAAAAATGTCAAGATGACCCCAGGTCAGAGAGCGATTTTTACAGTTTTGGGGAGTTAACGACGTTCCTGCTAAGATACCAGATGGTGATTATCTAATAGCAGGGATAAATATATGAACCATCTTTCTGGGAAGGGCAGGAAGCCAGAACAGTTACACACATGCATGTCTTTAAGGCACAGAGAAGCTCTGAGCATAGGTCAGAGATGAAGGATCCCAAATGCCCCATCATTATTGATCTTGAAACTGTTTTTCCTCCTCCTATAAAGCCAAAGCATCTTGGAAGGCTTGCACCAACTCGGTGTAATTAAAGTCAGGTGACCAGAAGTGCTGACAAAAAGGCTATCTTCATATGTCTGGGAGGGAGGAGTCAGGACTTAAAATGAGTTTCCATTAACATGGAAACATTTCAGATTACTTAGAAACATTACTTAGAAACATTAGAAAGGTTACTTTTTTTCTTGGTGGCATCAAATATTTTCTTCTCTGCTTGCTGTGTCAGCTATGTTTCTGGCCTGGATTTCTCGGGACACTTATGTTTGCCTTCATTTAATGCTTGCCTTAGGGTACAGTTTTGGCAAGCTGACAGTTGGCATGTGTTGGGCACCCAGGGCATTTCCCTGGGAAACAGCGTCTCCAATAAAATCTGTTCCACACAGATAACATTTAGATCTGAGGAAAAACAGCAGAAAAATATGGCCAGGGGCCTTTGGCAACTTTGGAGAGAACCAGAGCTCCTGGCTACAGCTGCTCAAAAGAGGCTAAATTAACTAGAAAAGAGGGAGGCTTTCTGCAAGCCTTTAGTCTTGGAGGAAAGCTAAAGCAACGAGAAGTGCAGGTAGCTTGAAATCCTCACCTGCAAGCTTGTAAGGACAGGAAAAGATAGGAGGATCCTTGGGTGAGGCAGTTGCCATGGGGAAACTCATCTGTTGGCTAGCTATGTGGATCAGCTATGTGAGAGAGTTACTGTGCATAAATGCACAATAGACTAGGGATGCAAATATAAGAGGCAAAGGGGAGAACTGGAGAAGCTGGAGTTTTGGAGGCCCCAGCCCATAGCTGCATGGGGAGACAAAGCTGAGTCTGCCTTCAGCAAATCTTTCTGAGAGCAGCAAATCAAAGTTAGTCTGGTTACCTATGAAACCGTGTGGATGGATTTTCTGGTGTCTAAAGGTGCAAACATCAATTGACTTTTCCTCTTTAGATGTGCCATCTTTCATGCTTCTCTCCTCTCTGGATACTAACAGTAACTTTCTCTTCTTCAGAAACATCAATGGCAGTTTACAAGAGCTTAAAATATTTTGGATAAGCAAGTTAATTTAGCTGAAATCAACCGGAGAGTTCAAAAGTTATGTGTGGTAGATGCATGGAAAGGATAAACAAGTAGACACGCAGAGTATGATTGCATAAGTACGGTTGTTTATTTCACTTCAGAGAGCAGTCCAAAATCTGTTTAGTGGCAGATGAAAGGCAGACGGTGATTGCCGCCACTGCTACTCAGTATGAAATCCTGCAGGAAGTAAGTATGGCTATTAGAATAAGAAGCCTACGACAAGAAATATCCTGTATCTTTCACCAGTGTAGGAGGCAGCTTAGAGGTGGGATACACGTATCAGGCTGATGATCCTTAAGGGCATACAGAAAAAAAAAAAACACAACTGCAAGGAGCTACCCATATTGTTTACCAGTAGAAAATCCAAGAAAGGGGGGCTAAAGGCTAAAGATATCTTTATACAGGGCTCAGAAATCAGTGACACTGAAAAAACAAAGACTTGTGTAAATGAGACGTATCTGTCAATTCAAAGACAGCCCACACCGAGCACCTCCGAAAAAAGAAAACGTTCCCTGGAGTAAAGACAGCATAGTTTTGTGTGGGCTGGAAAAAGCTACGTACCCTTTTTCTAATGTATTACACTCTCTCATCTGTAAGCATCTAAAGACAGAAAACAAGAAAGCCTATGTAATTAGGCAGCAACGACAAAGTTGAGGGCTAGCAGAGGAAAATGGAAAAGTAAAATCCAGTTCTGAGCTGGATCACAACACTGAGTACCACTGCACAGATATGATATTGCACATCTCTTGAAAGCAAACAGCAGCAGCAAAGAAGTTGCAAGAGTAGCCCTGCAGTTGTGCAAACCATCCCTAATCACCCATACAAAAAGAAGGAGGTGGCACCTTTCACTGCAGATGGCAGGCAAGTGAGATAAGCAGCCTTAAGATGCCCATTTTAACCAAAAAGGACCATAGAATGCAAGAATCATAGCAGTTTGAGAGGCTGTGTTCCTGCTGTGTTGGGGCACGTGCTTTCTGACAACCCGTACACTCAGATGGGCCTCACTATGTCCCTCCTTCTGGAGCCCCACTGATGCTTTTGGAGGATACAAAACACAACTGATGTTTTCTGTGTTCATCTCAGAAGCAGCTTTCCTTTCACTCATTGACCTTTCATCACCTGCTAATCTGTGTTTCTCTGTTCCCTGTGTTTAGAAATTGCAGACCTGTGGGAATTTGATGGGGTTTTCTGGTGATCGATTATCTGCGAGTAAGGAGCTCAGATGAAGATATCAAACATGATTTAATTTTTCTCAGATTAGAGTATTTAATCTCAGTCTCTTAAGAGAAGGGAAAGGCTGTTTGTATTTCCAGTCTGAACAGACTGTCAGTTGAATAGTTAAGGATATATTTTAGGCCTATGGTAGTTAATGGGTAAAACTCATTGGAAGCAAAATTCAGCCTGTGGCAAAATGGAAATAGGAGTAAGTATTGCATGCCTGAAAAATCAGGACCTTCATGTTGATGCAAAACATACAAATTCTTCAGAGCATCTCACCTAAGTCAATGTCTACTCATCCTGTATCTTTATGTTAATTACTGTGGAGAAAACAGCTTTCTTCCTGATACTATTACCTTTCCCTTAAAGGTACAGATACTGGAAAAATAAGAAGAAATTCTGTTTTTGATATCTGTTGGTCTTGCGAGATTCGGCTGAACCGTTCTGCAATATCTGGAAGCTTATTGAGTTATTTCTGAATATGTTTTAGAAATTGTAGCTAAAATATATTTTGGTAAGAGAATTATAGAAAACACCATGTAATTTGAAAGGCTGACAAGTTCAGCAAGTTAAGCTGGTAAAGTCATCCTTCCAGGGGGAAGAAAATGAAAAATGCCTAATAAATCTGAACCATCCCTTCCAGGCAGAAGCAGGTCCCAGAAGTTCTATGACCACTGCTCAGAGCCAGCACTGAATTCTCTGTGATCACTTTCCCTAAGGCTTTGCAGAGCAGCATGTAGAGAGGTTGCTCATTTTGATGACAGCCAAATTATTTCTAAACTGCCTTGTGGGGCCGTCCTGTCAGTTAAAGTATTTTAGCACTTTGTGGGAGTGGGCTTCCTCACAGACTGAATGGGACTCACCACCCTGGCAGTGTGAGCCTGCCATGGCTTTTGATGAATTTTCAGGGCTGGTAGTTTTCCTCTGGGGAACAACTTGAGTGGAAGTATTGTTTCTTTCCCTTGAAAAGTATGAGAATGAACCCCTTGGGCACAGCAGGAGCCAAATACCCGTGTTTGTTAGCAGTGTACAACAGCATGAGTCCTAGTTTTACATATACTCTGTAGGCTGTTGACTTTTGAATTGGGAAATACCGCGAGATCAATGGGGAAGGCAAAACAGACCAGCTACAGGGATATCACCATAGTACTTTAGACCCCAAGTGACTTGTCAAAAAAACCAAGTGCATGTTGCAGTTTTTTAAGTATGGTGTGTGAACTCATATTCTGTAGACATAGAAATATGTTAATCATGTGAATGCTCTTATAAATCCCCTATAACTGCTGGGAACATGTCTGAATGGCCAAACCCCCCATCTGAGTCTGTCTGTCTGAGTCTTGGCGAAGGGACCACAGGCTGATTGATGAGCTTGCTTATCCCATGGCGTCAGTAAGGCTAGTGGTGCTTTACAATTCCAGCAGAGCAAGAGCTCCCATCCAGAATGCTATAAGGACTGTCTTGTATTGGCAGCTTAATATCCACAAGGATCACTCCTTTTCTTTCCACGCACTTTGCAACTCATAGTGCTGACCAAAATCTTGCATCTCCACTTCATGCTGAGTGGGAGTTCAGCATAGATCCTTCACCCCGTAGATTGCTTTAAATAATGTCATTCACTGCCTTTCAAATCACATGTGATGTTCTCATTTTTGCCTGTAAGTTTTACACCATGCTTCCCTCCCATGCCCAGGGCAAAACTATGAATCCTTTTCTCCTACTGCCTGGCAAAACATTTAATTTACTACCTGTGAGCCAAATCACTATTTAACAGATAGATACTGGAGAAAGCAACTGTTTTGTCAACAGTTCAATGACAGGAATCTCTTCTTGGGACCAAAGATCTTGATTTAAACATTTCAAAAGACATATTCTGAAGACTTTGGAAACTGTGTGGTAGATAACAAGTGAGCAATTTTCCTATGAGTGGGGAGAAGAAAAGCAAAATTAGTTTAATGCACATAATGAGGAAAAGTAGACTTTGTAAGGAAGCACTGCTGTTGGCAGGCATCTGGTCAGTCTTGTTGCCGTTCAGTAGAGGCATCCAACATTTTCAACAGTGCTGTCTCGTGCTGACAGGTTCAGAGGTCCAGTGGTACCTTAACCATGGGCACCAGTGGGCAGATGATAGTGTGGAAAGGCAGACGGCACTGCAAAGCCTGTCTGCTTGAAGCTAGAATGAAGACGAGTATCTGCCCAGAAAAGCTGTTTATTCTGTGTATGTTATGGGACAGAAACAAAAAGCTCTGCCCGTGGCTCTCTATTGCTGCCTGAAGTCAGTATGTCACTAGGGGGAATCCTGTCTCTCACAACTGTCATGTTGACCAGTGCACCACAATCTGAACTGGGGAATCACTGCACCTAAAAGCAGAAATTATCACAGCTTGTGTTGGTGCATCAGCATCAGCGAATGAGGGTTGTGCAGGTCTGTGTCTGGAGAGGAGCTGCGTGCTGTATAATCCCCTCTGATTTGGGGCTGCAGAGTCTACAACAAAAAATTTTATTTCATGCAGCGTCAGGGAAGCTGGGCAAATACTTAGGAAATGGTCAAGAGGCTATTTGCAAGAACTCTGAAAAGATGCTTTTACAGTCTCAGCCTTGCAGATGTTGAAGAAACCACACAGTCTGAAGCACTGAATTGTCAGATGTTTCATATCTAGGTGCAAGCTCTGTGGGAGCCATGCATTCGTTTAGCTGGCCACCGTACAGCCTGTGGCATATTTGAACTCTTGGTCTGAAATAAGTGTCCTGCAGCTCCCTGGATAGAGGGGCTGCACTGGGAAGTATCAGTCCTTTCTAAAATAGGAAAAAAGGTAGCACTGCGGGGGAAAAGATGATTAAAAATAAAGTGTTTGCCCCCTTGGTACATAGTACAGGTAAAAGTAAAATTCAACACTTTCTGTCTTTCTGTATCTTTAGCTGACAGCCAGGTGTGAATTTATGCCATTTGCCTTGCTGTTAAAAAAAAATGCAAAATAAAGAAGACTTCCACATTTATTTTTAGTTCACCTCATTAAATTCCATGGTGCATAATAGGGTTAAACTTGGCTCTGAAAATTGGTTTGTCCTGAGAAGTCTGCTGTAACTAATAACGGATTTATATTCACATCGCTTGTTTTAAGATGTAAATGGGATTAGCCGGTTTTCATTGTGAAACTTTTTCCAATGAAAAGTGATTTTTTTTGACCAAAACAAGGATTTTTCTTTTTGGATAAATTTCCCCATTAAAAAAAAAAAAAGATAACTCAAGATTGCAATTTTTCTTTTTTTTTCTTTATTCTTTTTCCCTTTTTTTTTTTTTTTTTCTTCCCACATGGAAAAAGGGGGGATAACTTTCTGGCAATAAAATATCTGTTTCTTTACAAAGACATTCAATCTTCATTTTGAAAATTGAATGTATATGTTTTTTTTGCTATAGAGATGTTTAATAATGGTGTTTTCTTTTTTCTTTTCTTTTCTTTTCTTTTCTTTTCTTTTCTTTTCTTTTCTTTTCTTTTCTTTTCTTTTCTTTTCTTTTCTTTTCTTTTCTTTTCTTTTCTTTTCTTTTCTTTTCTTTTCTTTTCTTTTCCTTTTCTTTTTTCCCTCCTAAAACATGCCTGTGCGAAGTTAAAAAGTCCCATTAAGTGGGTATTATTCCTTCTATGTCTTAAGCAGAATACAATTGCTTGCACTTTTGTGTCATTAATTCCCCATACAAATATACCTTCTACTCTATTTAGGATCATGGAAGACACAGGGATTAGAAATGTATTTAGGTTGACTAAATCCTCTGGCAATTTAAAATGGAAAATACTATCACAGGTTGGGTGTTAAATCTACCACATTTTTGTCTAACTGGTTAATTATTTGCTTCAGAGAATCCCTAAACCTTCTTGTGAGAGCTTTGACAATGACTGCAATCTCCAAACCAGAAAGGCAAGTACACATTGCTGTCCAGAGAGGGGGAAAATGCAAAGCAGCTCAGGAATTTTGAAATCTCTTGTTAGAGGGGCTTTGCTGAGAGGACAGGTACATACCCATGATTAGAACGAACTTCTCAAGTGGAGAAGAAGAGAGAGTTCAGAAGTGATCAAGCACAATCCGCTCGTATAGAAAATGCGTCTGAAGAGGCAAAAAGTGTCTACAGAAGAGGTGAAGGGGAAGATGGAAGGAGTGAAGGACAGGTTGTGAGAAGGTGCACAGCTGAAGGGCAGTGGTGCAGTGAGCAGATAAACTCTGCTTCCTCCTGCCTCTAAAGCAGCAGGACTGTGATGCACCCTACTGTAGCTTTAAGAGGGGTTCAAAGGCATGGGCGTCCATCATCCAAATGTTTTTTTCCTGACAACAACAACCTGCAAGACTTCAGTGTTTTGGACTGGCTGCTGAGGCTGGAAAGTAATATTGTATTGTAAGGGGAGCATCAAGCACTGCAGGGAGGTGATAACTTTGCAGGAGGAGCTGGGGAAGCACAGACCTTTTTCTTAAAAAGAAATCTGTGCTGCCAGATGTAAATAGGATGGATGAGTTTTTCTGATCAGCGAGAAGCATCTGGCTGTGTAAGACGCTCTCCATGACTCCTCAGTCAGCAAAAAAAATGTGTCTAAAATGTGATAGCATGACACCTCAGGGAACCAGGGCTCGAGAAGTGACCACTCAGATGTTTTTAGAGGCGTTAAAGTCTCTTGGCACTATTATCTACTTAGATGGTTTTCTAGCTTTAAAAACATGGTTTATTTATTTATTTTTCAAGTGATTCTATCTGAAATATGGCCTTAGTAGCTATTTGAAAGTTACTATGGCTACCTGGACTTGTCCAGCAGCAAGGAGGGTCAAGATGACTCTAAAGGAAGGGTCTTTGGCTGGGCAGTAAAGGACGTATGTGTGAATGGGAAAGGACAGAAGAAAGAGCAGGAGGACACATAACAAGTAAGAAGAGGCTGGGGAGGGGGTGTGGGGGCAGCTCTTCACAGTTATTTACCTATCTGTCACAGCAGATCTTCCAGTCATCTCTGCAGGACATGCAACTTCTAAAAGCTGTGAAGGAAAAGTAATTATCCCATCTCAGTGGCTCCAACTTTTTATAGAAGCCAGTTAGTTTGAAGCATTTTCTGTTCAAAATTAAATTAGAAGCAGGCCTTTCAAAACAGCTGAAGTACTGAACGTCTCAGTATGATGCTTCCACACACGTGTGTGTGCTTTCCGCATGCAGCTGGCATTATTCCCAGCCCTTCTGAAACCAGTGGCCTACTTCTGGGTGTTTTTTTCCTTCGAAATCCTTCCTCAAATCTCTGTAATGTTTTGAATCTCCAGGATCATTATTATTATGTTTTTAGGGCTGGTCTCTGAATTAAGAAAGGCAGCCAGGTTTTCAAGATGGGAAAAATTTTATATGCTGAGGGGAATGGAATGATAGATTAAGCCAGTATGGGATAGTTTTTTTTGAAACTGGGAGATGACAACATAATACAACAAGCCTCGATAGGAATGAGATTCTTCTTACATATCTGCTTTCATCAGAATGTGACAGATGACTAGCAGGAGACATGTATAAGGACGTGGGGAGGAAAGTAAGGGAATACATCACTATCTTCTCTGGCCATGTGTTTTTCAGCTTTATGTCCTGTGTGGCTGCGTGCCTATTTAACCATCAATCTGCATGCTCAGGCTTGGATTGACACAAATATGTATCCTGCAGCTCTTTTTCTTCTCTCCTTATCTCTGGGATGATGGAAAGATTTCAGATGTGTGAGGGCCTCTTTAAGGAAACAAAGCAAAGTGCCAGGGTGCTGTTTGTGAAACGGAAATGTGCCCAGCAGCAGGTAGAAGCCCTTCATTGCTCTGCAGTTTTCTTCACAGGGAAGCAGACCTCTGCAGTCAGGATGCTCTTGCGCACTGGCATGGTAGGGGTCTGATGTATTTCAAGACTACAATTTTGACTTCAATGTTTTTTTTTTTTTTTATCTATATGTTTTTCCTTTGTGTTTTGGCCAGAAGATGCTTCTTACAGGGTCGTGGAGGGTCATCAGTATTCCTGGGAATGGATTCACTGGGGGAGAATAAAATTGGGATGTAGCCTTCTATTTCCTCATTAGTGCTGCCTGATGAGATATGTGTGCTCCTGATCTTGAGACAGGAGAGCTATCATGGTACCATGCAGTCAGTGCCTCCTCATCAGGGCTGCATCTGTCCCAGTTTATGAATTGCTCTCATTTTGAAGGAACTAATTTGATGGCACTTTATTTTTCAGATGCATCATGGCAGATGAGAATAACTGGATTATGCCTGGATTTTTGGAGTGAATTTCCTCTCCAGATGTGCTGCTCTGCTGAGGTGAAGTAAAAATATTTCCCCTTTTCTTCCCTTTCCCCCTCACCAAGATTCACAGCCCAGATCTCAACATCAGTAGGTACTTAACTGAAACAGTTAATGTTATGTTTTAACTCATGAGGGGTTTGGTTGAGTAAAGAGACTATTAAACAAAACATATCTAGCTTGACAATCGTTTTTTAAAAGCACGGTGGATGCTGGTCTTCACACTTTTATGCAGTATTTTTGAAAGTTCAGTGAAAAAATTGGGGGAAAATACTATATTGTCTTCTTTTTAACCTTCTGGGGCTGAAGCAGAAAGGGGGAGTGGGGGGAAGGAAGGGAGGCCACTCGGTCTTTCCCCACAGGTTTCCAGTCCATAAGTCACTAATTATGGGGTGGTCACAGGGAGAGCCTTTTCTGCCATCTCCACAAGTAAAGGTAGCAAAATCAGGCATCAGTCCTTGAGGGGATGCTAGTGAGGAATAAGAACTGACATTTCGATTGGAGTGTCTATAAATGGCTGTTTGTCATTACATGATATGCATTGTTTAAGATTTTGCATATGCCCCCAGAGGCTTTGAGAATCTGCCATTTCTTGTAGTAATGAGTGAGATTTCCAAAGTGGATTATAAGAAGCACAATATTTCAGGCTAATTTTGAGCACAGTGTTTACTTTGGAAGGTTGCAAGCTATTTAAATACGCTCCAAAATGGTTAAGCTCGAGCTGTCTGATGAAGCATTTCAGGCTTTCTGAAACAGAATTACATGAGAAATTGCTTATAAAAAAAATTCAACAAAAATGTTTTCCCCTTCACAGTGTAGAAATATTTACTTATTGCAGAGGCAGGCAACAAAAATAATTTCATAGTTCAGACTTCACATATCTAGATGCTTTACCTCAGCACCTTCTTTCGGAAGGGTTTGTCCCAGGAAGCCAGAGTCACTTTCTAAGTGAGAGCCCCAGCAAAGCAGAGGATTTTGGTTATGGTGTCATGCTGCTTGTGATGACTGGTAGTTCAGCCAGTCACTAAACCAGGGACACCAGGTGAAGGCATGGGGACTACTGAACTTCCTTGGCAGTTCAGCCTGGCTCTTTGTCCCCTCCACAAATGCATTTTGTGCATTGTCTGCTTCCCTTTTGCACTCATGGGTGGTGGAGCCATCCTGGAGTTAGGGCTGGCCGGCAGGTTCTACCATGCCTCTCCCAGCCTGATACCTTTGCCTCGGGTTTTCCCTCACTTGCTCTGCCTTGGGTCCTGGCCCATGGTAGCATCTGTGAAGTACCATGGGCCAAGGCCACAAGGGATTACTGCGGGGGGCGTGAAGGAAGCCCTGACAGCTCCGCATGGATGTGGGCAAGAGCACTTCGTGGATTTGTCCATTGCCTCACGTAGTGGTCAGGATCGGTGCTGGCTGCACGGCAGTGGGGCAGAGAACAGAGCAGGTGGTGCTGCACACCAGGAGCGAGGGGTGTAGGCAAATGCTGTGTACGTAACACTCACCCCATGCCTCCTGGCTGTCAGACAGGCTTTTGTCAGTGCTGACAGCCTGTCCCTTTCATGAGCATCAAATTAATCCCAGCATTAAAATAAATCTCAAATCGAACCATGGCTGATAAAGAAACCACAACATGTCCTTGTTACCTTCTACGTGCGTCTGTCTCCTGTCTCCGCTAGAAGGGCTCCTTAACCAGCTCTCTGTGAGCAAGCAGATGGGAAGTGAGTGAATCTAGTAGTCATCATTCCCTCTGGTGCCTCAGCCGCTCTAGGCTGTGACACACGGAGGCTCCCAATGGTGGGGTTTACATGATAATTTAATTTTAAAGAAAGTGGATACGTATGTTTCTGACAGTTGTGTAATTAGTGCAGTTCTTTGGCAGACCCACCACAGTTCCTTATGTTTCTTATAGAGGAAGTTAGAAATGACAGACAGATTTAAGCAGACAGCAGTTTTCCAGGTTCAGAGTCAAAGCCCTTACTGGACTTAGTAAAAGCTGACAGTGGCCAGTCCCAAGAAAGTGGCTTAGGTTTCATTCCCTGCCTTCAGTCTTATGGGCCTTTGATTTCCACATCCAGAAATGGGTTAAGCCCTGGGGACTGGCCCAGGGAGCAAGCATAGAAGGGGGGAATGTGGGTTTTCATTTGTGGACTGGCTACATACAGACCATGTCTCAGTGTGGTTCTGTTTAGAGTTAAATTAATTGTGTTCATCCCAAACCTTTATGCCCCTACTGTATTGGTATTAGAAACAAAAACTTCTGAAAACCTAAAGAAAAGAGAGAGTAGGAGAAAAGGCTTTGCATCATTTAAAATTTCTCCTAATTTTAACTATTCTCTACACCAGCAGACTTTGTGAGGAGTACTGGGCAGGGTGGGGAAGATCTCCATCTCCACTCTGTCTGAGGGCAAGGAGACTAAAATCAATAAGACAGAAAAAGCATCCACTAATTCTGAGAAGTCACCAGAATTACAAGAGTTGCATCTCTTCTTTCACCCTGGGGTGGATTTGTCTTCTATGAAGACAGAGAGAGGAGCCCTGATAAGCAGCTGCCCAGCTTGGAGAAGAATAGACAGTTTGTACTTCAGAAACCAGCGGCCATGGAAAATGAGGTACACTAAGTATTAGCAGTTCCTGGTGCTCACCCTGGTTTACCTGTCAGTGGGGTGCTTTGCTGGCCTGGAGTGACCACAGGTAATAAGTACATCTGTATTCAATCCATTTGGTCCTGAAACATTATTTTGAGGATGCTAAATAAAACAGAGAAGTGCTTTTATGTGTAAATGTTTTCATCCCATCTCAAGTTGATAAAACCTCATGGTTTGGACTACTCCAAACTCTCCCTGTTGGTCTGACTCCACTGGGAGAACTGTAGGATGGAGGGTAAAGTCTGGCCACAGACAAGTCAGCTTTTTCTCTGTTGTTCCTGCTTTCATGCTTTTTTTTTTTTTCTTTTCTTTTCTTTCCTTTTTTAAAATTGAATTCTGTAGTGTGACTGTGTGCCACTCTGCCTCTTTAATCTTCCATTTTGAATTCATTTGCGATGTGAGAGCTTGAGCTTGTGTTTCAGAATGTGTCAGTGGGACCTTGATAATGGATCTCAAATGGTACAAGTCTGCATCTTAATTAATTACCTGTGATCCTCCTTGGCCACATCCTCTGCTACAAATTCAGCACTAAGGGGGCACAAAGAGAAGGGACATGGAGGGATGGAGGGAAAGGAAAAGACATTGAAGAGTTTTAAAAGGATTTGTGTTAATTCCTTGAAGACGTCCCTATGTGATGTTTCTCAGTCAATAGTAGATTAGATTGAAGAGAGCATAGCCACTGTTAATCCTCTCCTATCCATTCCCATAATGGGTATTAATATAGGAACAAAACACACACAAACTTGCAGAGGATTTTTTTCTTTTTCTTTTTACTGCACATCAAGGAAAGCATTGAAGATCAGAACCTTTTTGGTCTTGATGTTCCCAGGAAGGTAGTAGTCAAGGGGGAAAGTCACTTGAGTGCTGGACTGTGAGGCTCTCAGTTTCCCTCTGCAACTGCAGAGCTCTCATTCCTACTGTAATTGTAGCCAGGCAAAATGAGCCTTTCTTCTTATAGCCAGATTGGAGGTAAAGGGCAGTGATTTAGGGTCAATGTTGCCTTTAAGAAAGAACATGCAATGCAAAACTAGCCATTATCACTTTTTTTTTTTTAAGCATATTTTTCTAGGAAAAAGCTCAATGTCTCCTTTGCATTCACTCAGTATCAGCACAAAGACTAAGGAGTCTTTCCAGTCAGCCAGAGCCAGACGTGCTGTGAACCATTTCAATTCCACTTTATCCATCTGGCCTGTTCTCACTTATCCCCTTATTAATGCATGTCCAACTTATTTACATGCTGGAAAGAAAGGGGAAATTTAGTGATTAATAATTGCTTCCCTCTGCATGCACTCATTACACCATGATAAGTATCTTCACACCCTGCTTGAAATTACTTAAGAGAGCTCCTGTATTCCTGTCCAGTCTTATGCATCCTCCCCAGAGTAAGAATATATGCTCTGAAATAGGTCACTGTGCCCATCTTGCCTTGAATAGCAGACTGGCACTGAAGAGGGGAGCAAGTGAGGAGGGCAAAGAAGCGGGCAGAAGAAATAGACTCTCTTGCTTCATTCCTATACCTCCTATCTCTTTCCTACAGATAAAAGAAAGAAAATAAGGAATTTCATAAAAAAAAAAAAATAATAATGCAAGGTGAAAGCCTGATCTTCCAGTAGGCTCTGCCTAAATTTGAACATCCTGATTCTTGATGGCAAGTTCCCTATTTATCCAGTATTAACCTTTGCAGAAGACTCCAGTATTAACCTTTGCAGAAGACTGAGGTTATGATAACGCACATTTCTATAGTAACTTTTATCATAAGATGCTGAAGTAATTCACAGGCATTAGCCTTGGAATAATCTTCTGAAGCAGTTAGTTATCACTTCCCCTCTTTTACTTGCAGAAAAGAAGTGTTGCAGTGCATTGAAGCAACTTTCCCAAAGTCACTCATAGCCTGTGGAATAACTCAAGGACCAACAGGTCTCTAGGCTCCAAAAGTGGTTCTTTGAGCCCACGGCAACGCTCGCTAAGGCAGCTACCATGCAAAACAATAAGTCGGACTTGATTCCTCCTCAGCACAGTAGTAGCAGAGTCTCTGCTTCCTTTGCTTTTGGCCAAGCCTCTTCCCTACAGGGAAATAAATAATCCATTTGCTGTTTCTGTCTGACACGTCATCTAACATGCACAGCTCAGACATCTAAAACACAGGTGACCAGAAATAAAATCTCTTTTAAATATATAATTGTCCAATTTCTTTCAAGATACTGGAAAAATATTCCCTATGACACACAGGAACTTTAAGTAGGTTTCATAGGCACCACCTGTCATTTTCAGGAAGATTGATAAGGCCTGGCATCAACTTCTTCCGTTGTCTCTCTCCTTCCCTGTTCTCTCCTCAAATATGTTTTTATCCTTTACCCTAGTATCTGACTTCAATGTGCTTGCTGTCAGTCTCCAGACTAGTCCTTCCAACACACAGTAAGTCAGCTACCAGGAAAGTAGAACCATGTAGTTCCTCCATGAGAGCATGTGAAGGGTAGAACAATTCAGTGCAGTGGTCCTAGTCCCCCTCTGTTCCTACCGCCCAGCTCTCTAGCAGGGACTGTGAGGTGAGAAGGGAGTACAGATAGCCTCAACACACCTACCTCGGTAGCCTGGGCTTCAGTTGATAGTTAGGTCTCATACAACGTTGGCTGAACTCAGTGGTTAGCTCAAGCATATCATAAAAACACCTTGTAACAAACCCTTCTCCCCCTGCCCCAAACGACAGTGTTTTTATTGCCTTTTTTTCCTGATACCTCCAAGCAGGTCATAGCTGGACAACCCCACATAACGAAAGTACCAGTCAAGCCTTGAAAACCTTTTGTATTGTAGGCAGCAGTATGCTTGCAGAAAACAGGCAGCGAAGGCATGTTCTCCCTAAGAAGAGCAGAAAACAGTATATAGCATCCAATACTGCCCTAGTTCAAACAAAAACTGCCTATACCACCCAGGGCCCAGTCTTTCATCTTCTCTGGTACTTAGCCCTGGAAAAGTTCACACCACCAACATTATTCCTAAAATTCCCACAGCTCTTGGAAAAATCAGTAGACTGCACTTGTTGTAATTTTTTGGATTATTCTTGTGTCTCTCAACTCTCTTTCACTTCCCTTTGCCCCAGCAGAGCTTTTATCCCCTCCTTGCTTAATCAGGTATAGTTGCCACTTTGCTCCAAAGAGTTCAGATATATTTCCTTTCAGGTGCAGCTTTAGTAAACAATAAATCTAACTCCAGTCATCCACAACACTCTTAACCAATTTAAGTTATCTCTACCCTAAGTTCACAGGCTACTCAAGGAAAAACTCTCCCTCATCACACACCCCCTCCCATACCAAGGTCTCTTCCACAGTGATTGATTCACTATCACCTCTTATATCACAGCTGGAGCTGAAAAGCTCCACCTGCTGTTATTACTCAGCAATAATTGCACTGCACTTTCATGTAGGCTTCAAGCATTCATCATCGCGATGACTCAACAAGGCAGCCCTGTGTTGATGAAAAGCCTTAGAACTTCTATCTCTCTTGCACATGCAATAACCACCTTCTGCGTAAACTCTGGTGTGTGTTGGGGGAGGGGAGAATGTATTTTATGATGAATAACTCATTTGCCAAAATTTCTCCTCTCCTCTCTTCCATATTCTCAGGCTGTCTGGGAACCAATCGAGTAATCCTCGCAGTCATACATTATTCCTTGAATATTTTCTGTGAGTGATGCTCCATGTGTAGCTCATCCTCTGACAGTCCCCTAGGGAGTGTTCAAAATCAAAGCTGCTTGCCAGAGGCACCCTTTGTTTGCTGGGTGAAGTCCAGACTGCAAACCAGGACCTCTGCACCTCTGAGGAGGCCTAAATCCTCTGGTCCATTTGTCTGTCTGCTGCTAGCCATGCAGGTTGGGGCCTGTCAGCTGGACTTGAGCTTTCGGACAATAAGCTTCAGCACAATATACTCAAACTCCTTCCCGGCCACAGCCCCATCACTGGCCAAGCACCTGTGCAGGTCCCCTCGTTTGCCTCATCATTTGTCTAAAACCAGCCAAAGGACCAGTTCCCACTCATTCCCCTCAGGGGCAAACAAGAGGGCAGGAGAGAGCTGGAGAGGAAATGTCTGCTGGTATCTCTCCAGAACCAATTCTCCTGCTGCTGCAGGAGCGACGTATGGAGTGGAGGCACTCACAGAAATATTGATTGGTCACCGGGGAGGTATTTCTGTTCTTACGCTGGACAAATACAATTCCAGGATGAAGATCTCTGGAGAGCTCAAAATTGGCTTTTCATAGCTATTATGTAATATTCCTTTGCAGCTGTCTGGCAAAGCATTTCTGCTAACTAAATCACCAGAACGTAACTGAAAAGCAAGCAGGGCATATACCTGCAGGGTCATACAACATTTATTTACCACTTGCAGGGTATTTTCATTTTGTTGTGGAATATCATTTATCCAGCTTTGGGAAGGTGGAACAGCCTTGTCAGGAGATAAACTCGGTGGCCAGGAAACCAAGCTCCACTATCAGTGCTGCCACCAGCTCTATCTGTGGCATCCTGCCGACTCCTCTGGTGCTTCAGAGCGTCCTGGACAATAGTGACATTTGACTGCTGAGGGGTGCCAAAGGTGAGCACGTTAGTAGGTGAGGTGTGTCTGATGTTACGATGGAGTTGTATGAGCATTCCTCCTTTACATCATTTGTGGGTTTTCTTGTCTCCCTCGTGCAGCCTGTGGAACACATTCTTGTGCCTGTTG
Organism: Chauna torquata; assembly: GCA_013399475.1. NCBI lineage: Eukaryota > Metazoa > Chordata > Aves > Anseriformes > Anhimidae > Chauna > Chauna torquata. The sequence continues at coordinate 1,028,486 of VXAL01006254.1, forward strand.
TATACCTACATCTACATACACTGGTTTCTAAAAGAGTCTCTATATATACATATGCACCTCCATATATAGTTCTATAATTATAGTCATTGTCTGTCATAAACAGACTTATTTTGGGGGGTGGGGTGGGGTGGGGGTGAGTTCTTACACCGTNGGGTGAGGGGGAAGGAAAAAAGTGAAAAAGGATAGTTGTCAAATCTTTTTGGTTTGGGAAAGCTGAAAGTTTTTTTTCCCATTTAAAAATTTAAAATGTCATTGAAAATGTGATAAATTTTAAATGTGATAAATATCCCCTCTAATTGGGAAACACTTTTCTCTCCTGTTTCTCTGTTCCAGGCTTTCTGTCATTATTAGAAGCTGCTCGGTCTTGAGTTTTTAAGGTGTTGTGCCTTAAATGTGCCTAAGGATGCAGGAAAGTGTACACAGTTTTGAAAAATAAAACTAAATGTCTTCATGCAGTGTTAGGCATCAAAGCATCTTCACAAACCCAGTCCATTTTTCCTCTATAGGTGAGTATCACAAGCATTAGAATCGATGATTCTATGTATCTGCAGTCACTGGGACACATGCTTGATCTTATCTACTCCAGAACTCCTCAGAGACCTGATCCTAATTTCCAGAGAGAAAAAGATCCATCCTCCAGTCTTCCAGTTTTCCAATTTTATGCACTTTAATTGCTAAATCAAATAATTAAGCAGAAGCATAACATAAAATAAATATTAACCTAATTTATTTTAATTTACTTTGATATAAACAAAAACAATTAATCTAATTATCAGGTTAATTAAACCATTACAAATAAATCATGAACCTTACGAGCTTTATCTTACGCACTGGAAGACAGCATTTAGCTACCAGCCATAAGCATAACAGAGGATTACCAGCACCATTCGAAATGTCTTATTCCATCTAAATGCCAGACTGGCAAGGTGCCAGTCTGTCCCAGATCAAAGGTGATACTGGTGTCAATTAAGATAGTCCATCCGAATTGCAGATGATCAGGTGGTAACCAGTCTCTCTGCTCTGCCAACAGAGGTCACATAGAAACATCCTGGTGCATGTCAAAAGGATGCAGCTTGTTACATGCAAAATTCAAATGGAAATGTACAGAGAGGTACTTTCAGGATTAACCATACAATATTCCTGATCTGAAATTTCAGGCATGCATGATTCTGGAAAGTGGCTATTTAATAAAGGGATGCCTTAGGTACTCAGAATCTATTAGTTAGCTGCCATTCAAAGGAAAATCCTTGGATTATCGTTACACACACACACGTGCACAAACACACAGGAAGCATTGTCAAGTGTCAGAGGTCTTATTTTATTGACAATAATGCTAGAACTACCCTTTTAAGAAAAGGATCACAAAAAGACAACGCCACAAAGCATCTTCTATTTAGGCAGTATGTTTTCTGTGGCTTTCCTTTGAGAGTTTAAGGAACCTAGCACAATGTTCAGAAAATTACTTAGTGGTTTCCTTGGACTATTTGTTTAATATTAATAACTTTCCTTCTGATTAACCTGATGACAGGTCTGATGATCCTGCGTATTATAGCATATCTGCTCACCTTTTGTGGCTGCCTGGGAAGGGTAGAGGAAGCACAAATTTCCTTAGGGGTGGTGGTTATGTGATGGTGGAAGACACAGTCAGTTTCAGTGGCTAGGGAATGGAAACAAAGATTTACCTGCACACTTTTGATTTTCAAAAGTCATGATATGGCTTATCCGCGTTCTTCTGAACTCCTGCTCACCTGTTTCTTGGTAAATTCAAATAGGATGTTTCTGAATTCACCAGCACTTCTTGGCATATCCTGCCATTCATGTAAAAGACAAACCCATACTATCACAGGGGAAACAGACGTCCATCCCATCAGACAGAGAATTTATAGATGTTTTAATATTTCATATCATTGCTCAATGGATAGATGTCACCTATTCTATTCTACGAAAGCCCCAGCTCAAAGATGACTTGGAAGTGCAAAGCTAGCAAAAGTCTAGTGTTAAAGACAGTAATTCTGTTAGCTCTACACTGTGGTTTTTGATCTGGAGAGACCTACAGAACTGCCTCTTGAAAACTCAGTGCTTGTTTTCAGCTGTATTTTGACCCAGGCAAATTTAAGAGAAATTATTACCTTTTGTCGCCACCAAAACATGGGAGTTTCCCTCTATACACTTAGCTTTTTAAGCAAAGTTCTCTAGGCACTGACCTATCTCTGCATCCCAGCACAGCCTCCAGATCAGAAACGCCTGCTCCCAGTTGGATCTCCTCACTCTAACTGAATTAAAATGTGTATTAAAATAAAAAAATGATATTCATAATTAATAATGAATAACTCAGATTTTATGAGAAAGGGGCAGTATTTGTGAAAACTGCTTCAAGTAGCAAATGGTTCTGTTGTTCTCAACAATGATGTTGGGGCACTCACTGGGTCCTGTTGCATTACACAGAGCTCTTCCTCTCCTTCCTCCATGGAAGATAAACCCAGATCATGACAGAACAGGGCTGAGTTGATTCATGTGAAAATCTACAGCAGTCCCTCCCACATGACTCCATGCAACGGAGGTATGTCAAGTGGCAGAAAAATATTCAGAGGCCCATTCCTCAGCGCAGGAAATCCTACTGCTGGGAAAAGACTCTGAGAGCTGCATGTGGTGGAGACGGGCATGGAGATTGCAGGGGGCATGCAAAGATCAGCCAGGTTCTTCCCAGTGGTGCCACAGGTGATCACAGTAAACAATAGGCAACGGCCTTCTGCAACACTTGATACAAAATACAGCTAGGCCCTAGCAGTGGTCCCAATGGAGTTTTTTCGGCATTGTCTCTAGCTCATTCTTCTGATCACTGCCCTTGGTGCTGCAGTGTCTTCAGGTGATGGCTTCCTTGTTGGATGAAGCCTTCCCAGCCTGATTCAAAGGCTGGTCAGGTTCCTCCTGCTTCTTTCCATCCTGGCAATGTTTGTTCATCAAGAGAAAGCACCTTCCTGTACGTATTACAGCTCCTGATTGACAGGCCGGGCAGAAAGCGTAATTTGTAATGCTGAAGTGAGGTTGACAGGTGTAAACTAGCAGCCTGATTTTTTTGCTTTGCAACTACATCGAAAGATAAATTGTCCTGGCTCCTCCACTGTTTTAGCTATGCAAGAAGGAGCACCTCTGTGTTTTCCCACAGTATGCAGAAGTTCTACTAGCCAGCAGCTAAAGAAAGAAATAAGATATATATGCAGAAAAGCTGAATAAGGCTTTAAATAGTGTCTTTTCAAAAATGCCTTTAGGGAGATTAGGGTGTGCATACTTCTGCCAAAGGAGAAGCACTGACAGTAATTTATGGTTCAGTTTGAAACCTTTATCTACAGCCTAGGATTTGCTTCAAGTTTAAGACAAGAGAGGATATGCAGCGATTAAAGGCCAGGACTAGGAATTCAGGACTCCAGGTCCTACGCTCATCTTGTACTGAATTACTTCAGGGTGTAGCCTTAAGCCTCCCAAAACATTTTTGTCCTTCTGCATCCCCTTCCCCAGTAAAACAGCTCCCTTTCTGCCAAGATCTTCTGAATTGCTCATGCCTTCTTCTGATGGCCACACTTAAAAATATATGAAGGACTGCAGAGAGCCCAGTAAAAGGAAAAAGAAAAACCTGATAAGCTGCAGCAGTGAAAATGCTCCAACTCAAATGCTAGTATCACTCTGGAATCCCTCCTAGATGGTTAACCTTGGGCCCTACTGGCTTTGAAGCCCAAGGGATGCTGTTTCGTAGGGCACCACCTATGCAGAGTCCAGAGGCCTCCTAAAAAATGTAGGTGAGAGTTATGCTACTTCTGCAACTGCACGGTTGTAAGCGAAGTGTGTGTATGAGGGGAGGAGGAGAGGAGCTGAGTTCATGCTTGCGTAGAGGTGGTGGTAGGTGAATAACTAGCTGGAGGAAGCTCTGCCTCTGTTCATTCCCTGGCCCTTTCTAGCTTCAGAGCACACCTTGGGACAGAGAACAAGGAATGGGGTTCAGCCTTGATATCTGGAGGTGGGGAGAAGTAGGGGAGAAGGCAGGTCATGATCCAGTCAGAAGAGAACAGCAGAGGAGAAGGGTTGGAGCAATGTTCTTTTAGTTTGTACATACAGGAGGATGGAGCATGAAGAGAACCTTGTATACCTTTACCCATTGGGCTCCACAGAAAGACTCCTAAAGACCTCTGTTCTTCTTAGTCAAAAATGTAGTTAGTTAAGATACTTAAGATAAAATGGGAAGAGAGTTGGGCCGTAACATGCTGCAAAGAATTTCTAGTCTCTTTTTTTTTTTTGCACTGGTTGCATATGAAAAAGTGTCTATCTAAAAAATTCTGGTTTTGTTTTTGTTTTTGTTTTTTGTTTGTTTTTTTTGTTGTTTGTTTGTTTTTTTTGTTTTGTTTTTTTTTGATAAATCAGCCTCACTTCTCGGCTACATGAATGCCCCTGATTCTGAATGGAGAGCAGAGAGCTGGAGCACTTACCCAGGCATTGCCAATGCTCTTTCTGTGTATAACCCCACAGACAGGGAGGATAATAATTGCTTGTGAGGTTAGGCAGAGAAAGCAAGCAGTGGAACTGAGGACAAAACTGACTAAATAGAAGGAAAAAAGGAAAGAAGAAGCCTGGAGTGGTGGATAATGCTGAGGTGAACAGTGATGGGATATGGCAGATCACTGCACTGCTCCTAAGACCTCTGAACAGGTGATGTCTCTAAGCAGCACTCTGAATATTTCTCCTGTTACCAACACATTGATTTCCACTTGACAAGGAAATCAGGCATCAGGGTTTAAATGAAATGGAGTCCTGCTGTTTCCATGGAAATCTCCCATGCCTATCAGATTAATGGAGGGCACATTGTACTTTGCATAAAAGTAAACACTGCTGCAAAGGCAATGGGTTGCCTTTTCCATTTGGGCTAAAAATCCCATACATTCTCTTCATGGACTTTCTCCCTCCCCTTTCTGTACTCCAGCAGAGAGTCCCCCTGTCCTACATACAGCATTTATTCAATTGACTGGAGCCAAAGGAGAGTTTTACTGATGGATAACCAACATAAGCTGCACAACAGGCAAATTACAGGACTAATAGCTTAATACTGTACAACAATCCTGTATACATTCCTTTGACGTATCCAGCTTTTCTATAGCAGCTTTTGGGTTTCCCCACACCCAGAATTGGCCTCTTCCACTAGTTATAGGAATCTTGTGTGGCTCAGTTCAAATCACATTTTGATTCTACACGTTCTGTTTCCCTCCAGCCTTCTGGGAAAATCAATCTACTCCTGAAGATGAAACTTTTCCGTGTGAAAAAGGAGCAACCAAATATCAGTTTAGCATGTAGTTCCCATTGCAGCCTATCAGTGGATATGGAAAGATTTGTCTCCACTGGGCAGCATGGTCAAGGATTGCTTTGGGTTTATTTTTCTTGTTGGAATCATCAGCAGCTATCTAGCCTGACAAAACAACAGGCTGTTCATCAGGCTCTAACAGACCAAACGATAGCAATTTATTACCGCCCAAGCACTTGAAATAGTTTGCATAAATATTTGTGTAATGCAAGTTTACCACAGTATGAGTTATTTCTTACCTCAAGCACACAGACAACATATAGCATGCAATAGCCTGCCTGGAGCTCTGTGTTACCACAGCTGGACCACTTCCAAACCTGAAATAGCTTGGATAAGTCTATGTTCCACCAGATTGTACAAGGTAGGCATTCTCAGCAAAGATCAAAAGCTGCAGCTGCCTCAAGTTTATCCTTCTAGCCATCCAGCAAAATCTCATTTCCCAGAAACAGAGTCCTGGGTTTGCTCTGGCAGTGGCAGCAGCCTTTGGATGCTCTTCCTTCCTTCCTTCAGACCTGGAACATAAAAAGGGATCATTTTTGTGGTCTCAGGCTTAATTCAGATTCACAGAAGAGGAAAAATGCAGATTTACTCCTTATACTTGTTGAGGAGATACAAACCTAGTTGTTTCTTCCTAGCCCTTTTTATCATTTAAGCAGCTTCAAGTTGGCTTGCAACCGAACATTCTGATTTCACAACTATGGTTGTAGATTTCAGCAAATTTGTTTTCCCCAGACAAGGAGAGGCAGGCAAATAAATGCAGATGAAAGATAAAATGCAGCAGAAAGTGAAGGGATAGGAAAAAAGAATGAGTACTCTTGTCAGGTTACGGTGATTAATGGGTAGCTATTATTTTCAATCTGAGGCATGAACTGGGAATTGTCTTCAGACAAGCTGAAGCTGCAGGTCAAGGTCAATACCTGAGTCAGGATTATGATTTAATGTCTGGATCATGTTTCTCACTCTTTACAGATGCTCCCCCTGCCCCCCCCAAAAAAGCAAGGCCAACAGGGCAACACTAAATATTAATATTTCAAGTTTATAAACTAGTGCTATATTTTAAGTGACTAACACATATTAAAAGCACAAGAAACCATGAGACAACAAATTCATGAGCTTAGAGTAGAGTGCACAACTGCCCAGGCTCTTAAAATCCAGGATTTACCATGTCTGGATCCTGAACCCAGATTTCCTAGGCATGTGCTACAGCTGAAGAGAGAAAGCTGAAGTCATCAAAGAAAGCAAAATGCTTGCAACGTATAACCGTTGCAGCTTTGTTGTTGCCTAGGTGCCAGGGTTGGGAGACTACTGCTCTAAGGTTGAATGCAAAAATCCCCAGGTTGTGGTTCAGGTTTTCAACCTGCTAGCAAATTAGAGTAAGCTCTGCATACTAACTTTCAGCCAAAGTACTCAACCTTTTATCCTGGAACAAAATATTTTAAAAAGCCAAGGAAATGATATAAAGAAAAAGAATAAAAAATAAAATGAACTGTCCTCTGCTGTCTCCTAATTTATCCTGCTTTATGCATTTTATCACATTGGAAAAAAAAAACACTGGTTGTTTTATAATCTTCTATAGCTTGAGCTTAGGTCACTAAAAAAAAGTGCTCAGCAAGCAATAAACTGTCCTTAGCATGACTTTAAGACTTCCTTAGAGTTCTGTGGTAGTAATCCACAGTCCTAAAACCATCTCAGTTTCAGCCATCTTGGTGTCTCTGCATGAATGATTCTGTTATCACAAGAATTATCTAGACCCATATCTGAGGGGTGGAGAGTGGGGCATGTCACTTGGAAGATTTCATCTTCTCTTTTAAAAAGTTTCAAAAACTGAAGGGCACCAAAGATTCCTCTGTGTTTGTGGGAGGTGAGGGTGGGGGGTGGGTTGGGTGTCAAGCTGTTTAAAGTTTTTAAGTCTGTAGCAAATATTCAGAGGAGCAAAGAAAATGTGTGTATATTTGTGAAATGAGAAAAACACTAAATGAAAGCCTAATAAACTCCCAAAGGGAACAGGAAAAGAAAAGATGTTAATGCAATTACTGCTGATAACATTTTGAAAGACTGTGTGTGTGAGAGAGAAATTAGTACATCATCTTGGAATCCTTAATTACTGGCATGTTAATTACACAACAAAGCTATCCTCTTCTAATGAAAGGAACAAACAAATATCAGAAGTGTTGTTCCATTTAATCCAGAAAATGAGTACTGAGATCCGAAGTTGTGTGATGTAAATCTGGAAGAACTCCAAAGAAGTCGAGAGAGTTACACTTGCTTTTCTCCAGCGCAAGACGGCAGAGATGCAATGCAGTAAGGAGGCCCACAAAGGGCTGCCTGATCTCCCTCTTGGAAGGAAAGAGGCTATGATGTTGGTTCCCTTTGGCCCCTGCACGTGGTTGAATGACGATTAATGTGTGGTTTAACTAACGAGGTTGGTTGATTGTCCTCTTCATGCTGGGGCATTGAGAGCCCATGTTTCCATGTCATTCCATATGGAGGTTGTTACTCTTCCATTAGTTGGGAAAGAGCAGTAACTAGGGGGTGGGATAGCTTCAGTGTTCAGTTAGTAACATACACAAATAAGGAAAATGAACGTTTCACTCAGACACAAATTAGGCTGTTAATTAGGCCGCTGTTGCCTATACTAGTCTGGCTACGTTTAACCTTCTCACCAGGGTGCAGAACTTAGACTTGGTCTTCCACACAGGAGAAATAGGATTTCTCCTTTTAAGAAAAGGCAAATACAACTAAAAGAGAGCTTTCCTGTCTCTTAGGTTGGAAGCCTGAGTGCTTCTTCCTTGGATAATTTCTCCTTATTGTTTTGAAGATGAAAGGTCTATTTGTCTCATGTAGGAGACCTTAAGTGAGAAGTTTGGTAAAGCAGGTATAAAGTACTTTAAGTATAGGGTAGAAAGTGGGTGTAAGAAGATAAAAAGTTTGTTTCCTTTTTTTTTTTTTTTTGTGAAAGGAAAGGGGAAACTACAGTGCTATCCTGCCCTGAACCACTTTTCCCCCTTGCTGTATGTTCATGCTCTTGCAGAGCCCTGGCACTGTCAGATGATTTGAGTGAGCTCAGGTATGTAGAGCATGCTTCGAAACCTCAACTCCAAATTCCAGCATCATTTTGGTGACACAAAGTAATTCACTGACGTGTAAGCGGTGCTTCTTGGGATCTCTATGTCAGCTACTTCTTATGCTTCTTCCCATGAACCACATGAAAATTACCCCCTATATTCATTTTAAGCAGCTTTTTCCCATACCTAAATGAACAACAAATTCCAATGGACTATTGCTTTGAATGTAACTATATATATTTCTCCATTAGTGCAATGCCAGCTTGTTTCACAGTCTTCCGTGACCTGACCTCCATCAGGTGTCGGAGCCAAAGCAGGAAAAGGCCATGGCCTATCACTTGCTGACTTGGTGGGACTAGGGCACTTCATTCTGACTATAGCAGAGGGAAATCATTGACTGGGTAAAGGAAAGTAGAGCCTAGTACACACAGGGCCTATTAGAGTAACCACAGGAACAGATAAGACTGCAAGGTGGTTCAGATTATGAGTTCAACTATTATTTAAATTTGTTAATAAAACAAAACCCCAGGAAAGAGATGAACTGCATCTTTTACAGCCTGTGCAGTTTTTAGCAGGAATAGCATAAGGATGCCATTTTGCTGGGTAGTGCTCATAAGCAAGCCTTATCTGAAGTTTTCATCACGTACAGAGCCAGCAGAGTACAACAGACATTTCTGTACTTCAGAGAAGTTCTTGGGCAAATATGCCCTCATTTCCTTTAGATCTGAGTGCTTAGAATTCATACAGAACCCTAGCATGGGGTGGCTGGATTTTGTCAGAGGTTTCTTTCCCTTAAGGGTTTGTTCCTCCCCTGATGTGCTCTTGTGACTCCCACTGACACTAATGGGGAGTAATGCATGCCCGGAGGACAGCTCTGGATCCCTCTCAGACAGAACGGAGAGAGTGGGTTTATCGGAAAGGGGTGGAAAATGAACAGAAGGAAAAGCAAGGCTTTGAAAGCTGTCTAATTATAGGCTGGTGTGTTAACTGCTCCACCAGCCAGTGTGCAATACTGAGCATTTGGCACAGGACAACTTTGTTTTTCCTGTTTAGAGAGGAGCATTTGAAAGACTGAGGAATGAGTGGGGAACAGAGGAAAGAGAAAAGCCCACCACACTGGTAAAATGTAGATGCTGGTTGGATTCCTGTGGTGCATCAGAAGCAATGAAGCCAATGCTGCAGCACTTCCTGCGGTTGGGTGGGCACCGCTTTTCCAGGCAGCACTCTTGACTTCCATTAGATTGTCTGAGTGAACAAAGACTACTTTTGCAAGAGTGCTCATAATGAAACCTGAAGAATTGGATCCAGAAGCTGGTTAGCCTGTAGCGTTACCGCATGCAGAAGGTCTTTGTCTTTCTCCACAGAGTGACCTAAATAGGAGATTAACATTAACCCTAGAGGCATGCTAGCTCTTCCTCAATAATGCATTCCCTCATTATTTTTGTTATGAGAGATCCCAATTCTGTCCTCATGGGTGGCTCACTGGGAGGAGGCGTGGGGTCACACATTAAATAGAAGAAAAAATGACCAATAGTGACATTTGTCAGTAGCAGCAAAGTGCTGCTGTGCAATGCACCTGAGTGTTCACACACGTACCTGTAGTACTGTGGTAATCTGTTCTTCGAGTAGAGAGAGCTGCGTTGTGTCCAATTCCAGGAGCCCTCTTTCCCAACATATTGTGTTGTAGACACAACCCCACATGACAATGCAGAGTCAGAAAACTCTGCAGATATGTCTCTTCATATCTTTAAGTAAAAAAATAATCCTCCGCCCCTCCCCCCCTCCCAGTATGACTTTATAACCAGTTTCAGCTTGACTAAAATGCACATCAGTTCAAAGAATATGAGGTTAAAAACAGCAGCTTAAAATAGAATTCATTTTCACTTCAGTCCTGGTGCTAGACCTCCTTACTGGTTCCTGCCTGAGAGTTGCAGTCAGACCTGGCCCCCTGTTGGTCTGTTTAACCTCCTCACTGCCGGCCACAATTGTAAACCAGCCTTCCAAGAGGCTGTCCTGGCTACCTGGGGGAGGACATTGCAATCCACGCAGCAAGTGCTTAAAATTGGCCAGCAGGGATGAACTGGGCAAGGGAGTCATTTAAATAACTGCATCTACATGTCAGCTTAATCCCCCACTTGCAATGACCTAGGAAGAAAAAGAAGAAACTCATACATCTGGTGATGTGGCTGTTTGAGCCTGTTTGGCCATACGCCCAGTGAGAACTTTAAATGGTGCATTAATTTCAGCTGTGGAGGCAGGAGAATAAGAAATGTGCACATTACTGTAAAGTTTGCAGCTGAGAGCCGTGTGAGATTGCTGAGTTCACTTGCTTGACCTGACATAGGTTTGTGATCTGAACTTGCACAGCAAAACCTGGAAAAGAAATGTGGACCTTGAATCCTGGGAGAGGAATCTCATGGGGCATTAGGGCTCAAGCCTGGACTGAAGTTCTCACACCTCAGAGGGTAGAAAAAACCTAATAATACAGCTACTGAACATTTTGCAGCACAGGCTGTAAAACTTTTGGAGGGCAAAGTTGGTCTGCTTCCTTGTGGCCGGGGAGAGCCAAAGGCCTGAGCAGTACCTGCAGGCTGTTGAGAGGCACCCATGAGAGACCTCCCAGCCCCAGCCCCGTTCTGGCACCACAAGGCTTCTGGCTTCTGCCACACTAGGCAAGGGCTCACGTGTTAAATTCGCCTAGTGTTAATGTCAGACATCCTCCCAACCCACCACACTCTCCAAATCATTTCAATTGCAGTGATGCAGGAAAATGACTGTGCCTGGGGGTATTGCTCTTGCAGAGGTTCTGGGAGCGTGTTCAGAGCTCAAGAGGTTAGTCAAGGGTAGTATGGGATGTCAGCTTGGATGAATATGGACCGTCCTATAAAAATATAGTTTCAGTTGCTTCCTCTCTGTAGTCTTGCCATCTCTAAAACAGACTACAAAATGGATATAAAAATGCAAATTTTATGGACTCATGAATTTACTTCCCATGAAAGGTACTGTCTTGATACCCCTGGAGAACTAGAGCTGTTTATCTACAGAGGAGAGTAAAAACTCCTACCTCTTACTCTATTGCCCCTCAGAGAAGAAGTAGGAAATGAAATCCTGGGAGTCCGTGCAACATTTTGCCTCTTTATTAAAATAAATGCCGTAAACAGATTTTCTCATTGTATTTAAGAAGCCCCAAACCAGGGGAATGGATTCTATATATAGATATAATAGGAGGTTTTTCTTTGGTGTTCTTATGATCTGGAGGAAATAACACAGGAAGGAAAGGTTTGGGTGGGAGAAGACAGGACCCTGAGCTTAGTGTTCTGAATTACCTGTGGAATTTCATCTTCTTTCTGCAGGTTTGTTGTCATGTGCAGGTTCTCTTTGCTGTTTGTGATTCCCATGGAAAATCCTAACAGTGCCCTGAGCTCCACAACAGTGGGGGTTACTATGGTGCATATAATCTTTGGTCTCCTAAGTGCTGGAAAAAGAACCACCAATACTTTGCATACAGTGATGCACTTATGGAAATGCTCTATTTCCAGCTGCCAATTTTCCACTTTTATGGCTGGCTCAAAGAATTTCAAGCCTGCTGCCTGTTCTGCTTTGTGGCAAAATATTATGCTCTGAATTTCTACTATCTGCATTAATGGGATGTGCAGGTAGTACATGTAAATAGCAGGTGCCAGCCTAGAGACAGCTCTCCTCTGAAATTTCAAAGAGGTTCTTTTGTAGTTCTAAGGAGGTTTCAAAACCTCCTCAAATGTTTTTTTTTTTCAGTAAAGAGAGCTATTTCTGCTTCCTCCCGTTTACTTCCCCCTCCTTTAGCTTTCTAGAGGAGAGGGTAATGCTAGCTGGATCAGGATATATGTATGCGTCGCTACCGGTGGTGTAGCTTTCTCTGTGCTGTCTGAGGCTGGCAGGGGTCAGTTTGCACAGTTTGCAGCGTGTGTTTTAAGGTTTTCCAAGAAGATAAGTTTGCTGCAGAAAAACAGGAAACCTGGGGTAGTTGTTAGAACAGATGTCAGAGCGACTCTTCAAGTGTTACTCTCCAAAGGGTATTTGTCTTCCAAACATGAAATACTTTGACTTCAAGAATGCCTCTAGCTTCTCCTTATTTCAATTCCTCATTGATGTTTTATGCCAAGAGGGCAATATTCTTAAATCATGTACTTTTAATACTATCCAAGGGCCTGATGGGTTTTAACCATTTCCAGGGTTAAACACAGGTTGCTGCTGAGCAGGCTGTCCTTACACTTGCCTCTGGCGTTGCAGAAAGAGTGCCCTGCAGAGTCCTGCCTCCTCTTGGTCTTTGCCTGAAGTCTGCACTTTCTTATCTCAGTGCTGACCACAGCCCCTCACCCTGCCACTGGAGTTTAAACGAAACCATGTGGAAAGGTGGATTATAGCTGATGGTTTGTTAATAAAACGAAGATCAACACACTTGCAAGTTAGTGGATATACTTCACCCATCAATTACCTACAGCTACAAACACATGAGAGCAGCCTCTTACTGTGGAGCTCTTTCAGACATGGGTCTAAGAGCATCTTTGTCCCCTCTCTGTCTTTACAAATGCCAGAATGAGATTCTGCTGTTATTCTGCTCTTGACTTTGCCCTGTGAGAACACTGATTAAACTGTGTATATGCAGACCTGTTTCTCATTTTTGCTCTTTACCAAGGTGACAGCAGCAAATGAATCTAATACACTTGTTGAAAAGTACCTTTGGAAACTAATACTGGGTTGGACGGCAAGGGGTGAAGAAAATAAGGTTTTTTTTTTTCTTTTTTTTTCCTTTATGGCAAGAGGTCCTTTTTCAAAAGTAGTTGTGGGTCAATCCAGATGGTAAAAATTGGCCTAGTTTCACTGAAGTCAATAAAACTACAGCAGTTTAAAAGAGACGGAGAGCTGATTCTGTGGAGCCAAGAGGTTAAAGAACAAACATACCTGTTCAAGCAGTTTGTAAAAGACAGATGTAAGAGACTAAATAGGTTACCTACTACATCTTCCTAATGTTGGATTGTTCTTGGTTCATTAGCTAATACTTTATTCAAGTAGTTCCAAATGATAGGATTTCTACCATTTTCCTCATCATTTCCTCGTAATTAAAAAAAAAAAAAAATCATAGTGTAATATCCCTGCTCTTCAGTCCAGCTACAATTTCTTCCTCATTTCTGCTAGGGCACACAAATGATAGAGACCTTGATTTTTATGTGTTATCTTCCATCTCTTCTCAGATATTTGCTACTTTTATCTTTGGGGGATTTTTTTTTGCTGTCACTATATCATACAGATCTTTCATGGCCAGGCCAGACTTTCCAAAATTATTATTGTGTGAGGGAAATGATCTCTAAAAATGAACACAGTACCCCACCACTGAGAGACAGTTTTCGAAACAGAGCACAATTGCTAGACTGTCTTCTGGGAAGCAGGTTGCCTAGCTAACCCGGTGGCCAGCAAAAGTCATCTATTAACAGCACCAGACCCGGTCTCACAGGGCCCTTTCCCACTTCTCCATCAGCACTCTAAGTGCCCCTCACTCCAGTATGCTCATTTCGCCCACTTCCCAATGTTTCTTCTAAGCTTCATTTGGCATTATTGTTTCCCTGATTTCTTGTCTCCAATCCTTCTTCCACATCCCAGATAATTCTCTGCCCTACCATCATCACCTGAATTTCCCCAAGTCAGATCTAATTGTGTTATTACTGTTTGACTATTCTTCTCATTCTTTCTTGGCAAATACTGAGGCACCTAATCCCACAGCAATAAGAAAAGAAAACAAAAACCACCTTGAATGAAGCTTCTTTCCCAAAGCTTAGGGACATGCTTGGAGATGACTCAGTTCCCTTTTCCAGTTTTATAAACTGCTAGACGTAATCATTATCATTGCAGAGCTAAATTTATTTTGAAGCTATAGAAACTGCTTTCACAGTTTGCCTAGGCTGTGTTCCACCCTCCCCCCGCTTCATTACCTGACCCTTCACACCCACCAGGAGCTGAAGAAGCAGTTGATGATGGATGCTGAGCGTCAGGAAAACTGTCACTGACTCTTTGCCAGCTGCTATTCAAAAAGCACTGCCAGCCCCTGCCCTCATTCCCTTCTGTCATTGCTTGTCCTCTCTGGTGTTTACAGCATAGAAGTTGATATCAACTATAAATGTCACAGGAGTATCATTGTTAATTCCCTTTCACATCGGTGGTTGCTGTGAAACAAAACCCAGAAATAGAGGACAATTCAGAAACCTGAGAAATGTCAAGAGTTGGTGGCAATAAAGGTGGGTGAACTGAAGAGAAGAATAAAGTTAGTACGTAGTGGAGTTGGGAACTGGACATCTCCCTTCACTTTGCTCATTGCCTACAGGGTGTCTCTTATCCCAGTGTGACACTGGAAGTGAAGGTGAGAGATTCTGTGTTCCTGGAGGTACAGTATGCTTGTGACCTTAGCTAGAGACCAAATAAAGGTGGGCTGGGGACCCAATCCACCAAAGCGCCCCAATTTCTATTTCCTGTGGCTTGGACTATATTTGCTGCAGTCTTAAACGTGAGTGAAAGACGAAAAGTGAGACTCTATTACAGTCCTCATTTCTTTCTAATGTCAGCTGTAAATGTTTATCATGTGGCTTAATGCACCCTGTCAAGCCAGAAGAGAAGAGCAAATAAACCAAAGGGAGGTGGCTTTATTAATATCTCTCTGATCAGAATGGTTTTGTGGTGGTGAAAATACCCAGACATGATTAAAGATAGGACCTAGCCTGAGCAAAAAAATAAGTTCTTGCATAAGATAGTTAACAGGAGTATTTATGTAAATGGAGAGTGTAAGGGGGAGTAAGAAGGAGGCAAGGCTGTAGTCTTGAACAGGCATGTAAAGTAGTGAAGAGAAACAGCGACTCTGGGAAAAACAAGCCTTCTGGGAAAGTTAATTATTTTTTATTATAGTTCTCTTCTTCTAGGCTTTAAAGCAATTTTTTTTTTCTTGTATTTGTTTTCCTGTCAAGACAGAGTGCTGTCTTAATTTGAGTTAAGTGTGTCTTCCTAGTTAAAACAAGATGAATACTTTGCCTTGTGCGTTGTGACACTGTGATTTGACAGATCTGACTGGGACTCAGGAGATCACAGCTTTACTTTCAGCTCTGTCACTGGCCTGCAGGGTGACCTACGCCAAGTCATGTCATCAATCTTTGTCTCATTTTCCTCCCTTAAAATAGGACTAGTGGGAATAATCTACCTTTTTTTTTTTTTTAGCCTTTATAGAGTACCCCGATAAAAACATTGGATTCAAGCTTATGTGGAAAGGACTATTGATGCCTGGTCACACCTACCTGAATATATATTTTAATGTAGCGAACTGATGGACACTGAGTGGCTATGTTAGTCCTGATCAATTATAGAAATATTTTATAACAGTGATGTAAATTCTGTAGACTATAGGATGAATGGAAAAGGAGTATTCCTATGATGGCTTCAAGGGGTCTCTTTCTTTGCTGCCCTGATCTTGAGGTTTGGTGAGCTGCTAGTGTGAAACTGCATCTTGGATGAGGTGAAGAAACATCAAAATTTCTGTGTAGCACCACAGTATGGCATAGTCAAGAATTGCCTATACTTTGACACCAGAAGCAGTTCACTCATTCCACCAGGAGCTCTACTTGACCTGATTTTCCCATCTTTTTCAGTGTGAGCACAGCTCTGCGCTAATGCCCCTGAAATGTTTCCAATACTTGCACTCAGAGATTTTGTGCACTGTGCAGAGCAGTGCTTTTGGCATTTCCCAAGCAAAACAGATGCTCAGCAGCTCTAAATGCTTATAGTTACACTGTATTTTCATCCTAGGCTCGAGCCTAGGATCCTTTTGCTCCACACACCCTGCTATTTTACCCAATCTGATCTCAGCTGCACGGAAGTGGTTCAGGAGCATGGGCTTGTCACCCTCTCTTCCCTCTCCCTCCCCAGGCAGACTTCAATTTGCTGAAGGAAAGCTGAACTGAGAGGTTTTGTCTGCTTATGCAAGAGGCAGGACGGTCAAGCCTGGACTGAGATGGGGAACAGGAGACAAATGGGACTTCTGACCATGGCTTACAATGTGGGAGAGCCAACAACTCATGGTTCTGTTCGGCAGTTGTTACACTGATGAGGCTGGTCAAGAACAGGGCCTTTTACAGGCAAACTTACTCCTATATGCATACGGACCCGCCAGAACATAAACATAAGACTGAAGAATGGTTGAGGAGGACATTTTCCTTTCCTTGTACCCTGTGCCTCTACTTCTTTCTCTCTCTCATGTGACTGCTATTTCTCTTTGCAATTCTGTGCAACAGCAGCCCACATGCTGGGCATCAAATGGAGATTATACGGATTCACATCTCAGCAATTTATCTTTTGCTGCTTTTTTTTCTGAAACTGAAAGTACCAATCTGCCTTTTAATACCTTGGGTACTAATAAATTTGAAGTGACCCTGAAGGATGGCTACACAGATTCATAAAGCTTTTTACATAGCATCAACTTCAATATAGATGGATGTCTTTCTTTCTTTATTCCTCCCTGTAAAAATCTTAAAGTACGTAGGTGGACAGCTAGTCAGGCTTTTGGGTTGTCTGGCTAGGATCTGTCACACTCCTTGGAGGCTCAGCAACCACAGAGAAGTATACATGATTCGGTATGGATTTTGTACACAGTCTTAAAGCTGTTGGGCAAACAAAAATAAATTCAGAAGTACGCATTACCAGGTTTGATTTTCATTTCAGCTAGTGTTATTATAAGCCCTGGTCTAAACAATCCAGCCGCAATATTAGAAGTGGCATTTAATCATCCCGTTTGTGCAACCACCAAGCAAACATAACATATTCCTTGTCTTAAAAACTCTTGGAAATGTTGGCAATGATGTTGTGATTGGCTGTACACAAAAGCAAAATGGGCATAATGAAACTAAACTTTAGAGATGGTGAAAGATGCTGACACTGAAACTACTTTAATATTGTGTCTGAATCACCTATCTAGACACAGACATAAAGTGTCTTGCATAGACGGCTGCTCTCCCAGCACTGCAACAGAGGCACTAGCAGGGCACACAGGGAAACTGAAATTTCACTACCCTTGTTTGACAGTCTGTAGCTGCTGGCTTTAAACAGTCCTAAATCCTGTCATATAAAAATACTCTTTGAAGTATTCTTGAGATTATGAAGAAACTAAACTTTCCCGGTTGTAGGTATAGGGACTGAGTGTGTATGCAGGTACACAGTTCCATGCTCTCCCCTTAAAATGAGAGAATAAAAAGTCTGGGAAGGTGCATGAAAAGAAGGAAAAGAAGGAAAGGAAAGAAAGTGAAAGGAAAGAGGAAAAAAGAAAAGAAAAGAA
>VXAL01006254.1:1046317-1057538 GCA_013399475.1 Chauna torquata
GAAAAGAAAGAAAAGAAAAGAAAAGAAAAGAAAAGAAAAGAAAAGAAAAGAAAAGAAAAGAAAAGAAAAGAAAAGAAAAGAAAAGAAAAGAAAAGAAAAGAAAAGAAAAGAAAAGAAAAGAAAAGAAAAGAAAAGAAAAGAAAAGAAAGAAAAGAAAAAAGAAAAAAGCACTGGGATGCTGTCAGGACCAGGCACCATGAAGGTATGGGATATATCTCCAACTGTTACCAGGCTGGCTTTGCTTCTTGTCCCTCCCTCCAAACAGATAGCCCTTCACTTCTGGGGCATGGACTGAAGCCTGACCTGGACAGGGATAGATTTAGGCATGTGCTCAGTGCTTTCCCTAATTAGAGCTGGAACAAGGAACAGATCACAGTGAGTAAAGCAATAATACCTGAAAAAAGCTACTCCCTAGATGCCTAATTATTGCTGTTCCAGTGGGAACCTCTCCAGTGATTTTGGCTGAGTTTGCTGACCCTCAGAAACATAACTAATTTGCAGGTATCTATCAGCAATTAAACTCTCTGGAACATTTTTCTGAGCCCTTTACACAGGTTGGCCGCATCCATTACTAGTTCAGGGAAGATTTTCCAAATTTGCCCTGTGGTCACAGCCAAGAGTTGAGCAGCTTCAGTTGCTCAATTACTACAGTGAATCTGCCCCAACTTTAGGCACTTAACTGAGCCACTGAAGTTGTCCAGGGCTTCTTTTTTTATTTGCCAGTTGACAGAACTAGGCATCTCCAGCTCATGGTTTGGATGTAAGTGGACTGGACCACAGAAGGCAATGAGTGCAGCAACACTCCTGACTGTAGAACACACCAGTTCTGCTGCACCTGCCAATACATGAATTTTAAGGGACAAATCTGGTCCCATCAGTAGGTTAGCTCTGAGTTGCAGACATATTACAATTCTCTGAGGCCACTGCTGTGTAGATTTCCTTTCCCGAGGCCGTTTAATAGTGGCTTCATTACAGGAGGATGTGATACAGGTCCGTGTAATTTCAAAGGAGAATAAAGCTTGTTGTAGAGGTGTGAGCAGAATCCTGGCAGCTATGCTTAGTCAGGCTGATTAGAAAACATTTCTCAGACAGCTTGCATTAGAAAAAGTCTTTTTATTAAGCTCATTTTTTGCACTTTTTTTTTCAAATTCACATCAAGTTCTATGGAATTCCTGTAGGAGAAAATAGTTTTGAAACAAAAAAGTGTTTAGGATCCCATTTCAAAAGTTCAGTTTGAAAGTTGAAAATTGTATCTGTGCTACTCTCCTGTGCATTTTGTCATATTTCCATTTTGATCATGCATACATTCTTTCATGACATCACTGTTGACACGTTCTAATTTTAATTTTAGCACAATAAAGCAATCTGATGGATATCAATGAAACCAGGAGTCAGCCTGATTCACAAAAAGAGATAAGATACTCTAATTAGCTCAGTGTAGTAGTTGTCCTCAGTAATGTAAAAGATATTTCAGTGATTGGTTGGTGTCATACTATCATATACCAGTGGTAGCAGGAACAGTTGTTATATGGTGCCAGTAATATAAAACAATAAGAAAACCTACATAAAATTCAGAATGATTTTTGAAAGCCAGACAAGAAATATTGAAAGGTAAAAAAGATTCCAAATAAATTCTCCTCCAATAAATCTAGCTGTGATGGTTTAGAACTGCGCAGTCCCAGCTGTATTCTCCTTTCCACTGTTGGAGACAACTATCTTCAGAGCAAGGCTCAACAAACCTAGCTTAATTCCCTGTCCCCTCTATCCAAACACACTTAACTGTTAGTTTTACATGAAGGTGCCAGACTTCAAAAAGACAGGGCTGGGGCAGGACCTCACCTTGCACCTCATCCCCATTCTGCTGCAGAAGCAGTGACCTCCATCACTAAATGGTAGCACATAACTGGGGGAAAGAAGTGTTTTAGCTGGTCCTGGATGCTCCTTTGCCTGCACCTGGAAGTCAGCATCCCATAGACAGCAGCAACTGCAGGCAAATCTCACCCTGTCTTTGTCTTAATTTCCCCTTTTGTAAAGAATGTAAGTAATAACGCAGCTACCTACCTCAGAGGAGTGCAGGAATTAAATAATGTTAGTAAAGTGCTTTGAAGATAAGATCTAAGTATTATTATTAATAATTTACCTACAATTTGCTCTGTGCCTTAAAAGACAGAAATAATTTACCATGAAATTATGTGATACTACCTAGCGCTATATTAAGGTCTTGAATGGATGTGAAGGGCTTACATTGCTGTTAATGTAAACTACTATGTAAAGGTGCCAGAAGGCAGAACTGGGCTTTATGTAAATACCCAGCCAGGACCTTTTGTATCACACGGAATTAGTGTTTATAGGATACAAGGATCTTATGAATTATAAGTTACCCATTTGCTGGAATATGTACAAAGGGGCAGACTTTCAAAGGACAGCTTCTTTAAGAAAGGTAAAATTTAATTCATAATACGCATTCAAGGATAACAGACTTCAGGATTTATTAGTCTGAGGAGCATCACACTTGAGATTTCTATTGGCTTCCTCAGACTAACACAACTAGCCCCTTTGCCTAATTTATCTCCCACTGTTTATCCCATTCATTATTCTAACAAGACACTGAACGTCAACATCATCAGAAACATTTGCCTTGCCACAAAATTGAAGGCTTACTGTTCAAGTGAACCATATTCAGTGCTGAAAAGTCAACAGACCCAAGAACAGAAATGGAGAGATGAAGAGATCCATGACAGCTCCTCCTGTTAGAGGAAACAAAGAGAGGAGAGCCACGTGCTCACCTGGCATCCTTGGTTTGTAGGCAAGAAAATGAGGTGGCTTCTGCAACATCCTACAGCTGAAGAGTGGAGGGAGGGAAGCTCACAAGAAGAGACCTGCACAAGTCATGCTCAGCGATGGCCCACGCTGCTTGTCACAGAGTCAGCTTTCCTTTCGGGTGATAAATGAAGGTAAGCCACCAGAAACACTTCATGAATTTATCTTTTAAACCTTTTCTGAGGATTGAGACACATTTTACTTCCATAGTTTATGAAGACACAGCCCAAAGGTATCAAAAAGGAGAGAAATATACCTGTCTGAATAAAGGATTCTTGGCAGCCACCACAGCAATGAGAAGAAACAGGTTGTCTCTGGTGTCGATAGAGAATATTTTCACTCCCAGTCTGAAGGCCAGGCTCTGGGGGAATTTTATGCATGGAACATAGCAAGCAGTGTGAGGAAGACTTAATATTTTTAGCAGTTAATAAGCTTTGTCCAAGATTTTATCGTATCTAGGACATAACATCTTCCTGCAGCCTTATCAAATTTATATCTCCAAGGTTAGCAAAAGATAATATTAATGAAGATGAAATAAATGGCAGGGATGATGAATTCTAGCTGCTGAAGAGAAGGGAGAATGTAAATCATTTGCCTGTGAGCAAGTCACCACAGAGGGAAGTGGCAATGTAAGCATAACAGATTAGGTAGTCCTTAGAGGATCAGGCCAAGGAGCTGGAATGAACACCCCAAGATGCCATGATGCAAACCACATATCTCCAGTCTTTGGTGACAATAGGGACCTGATTTTTGCCTGCCTGGAGGCAGACTTGCAGTTATTCTCTCTCATTCTTTGCTTTACATGTCAAACCACTGGAAAAACTTTTGCTTTTTGTCATTTGAAGACTTTTGTATCTGAGCTAATGATTCATGACTGAGGATTTAGGTCAAGCTAAACAGATTTAGCTTAAGGACCTGACCACAGACAGGCACTGTTCATAAACTGTATCCACTCCAACATTTGGATGTGAGTAGTAGCACAAGTCCCTTTCTTATAGAAATACAGCTTATGTGATAGGAGAGAACAAAGAAGTATCATGTCCTCTCTTAAAATAAGAATAGTATTATTGCTGTTTCACATTGGCATTAGCTAACATTTACAGGAATTAAGAAGCAGGTTTTCTACTAAGGAATTAAAAATTGTCATTTTGACATGTTTCTCAGAGCTTTCATAGCTCGCCTTTGGGATGTGCACAGATCAAAGTGCTCAGGAGAAAGTTAATTTGCAATTAACAATATTAAGTTTGTAAATGTTGTTTGTGCAATTCCAGTTTTATCTATGAGAAAGCCGTGGTGCTCATAATTAATCCACAACTGCTTTGGCTGCCCCTGAGAAAATATTCTGAGATCTAGAATTTCCCCAAAACACCAAGAACCAGAACCACTGGAGTCAACTCTTCTGCTTCCACCCAGTTCAGAATAAGGATGTGAAACTGGATTAACACAGGAAAATACTCAGCTAATGACATTATGAAGTCAGTTCCTCTTTTTGCTGTGTTCCACTTTGTATAGATATTAAAAATTCATTAGGAAAATGAGTTGGAAACCTGGTCATAAAAGATCATAAAATACCAAATATGCACATTCCATTTCCTCATCTGCATCAGGACTCAACCGCTGGCTTTTGGATCTATCTCCTCTGGCTGTGACCCAAAAACCTACCCTGGGCTTAGGAAGCCTTCCTGATAAAATTTTCATAGGAACACCGATGTTTTTACAAAGGAAACTTCTGTTTCAGCAAATAAATCTTCTTTCTGCAAATCCTCATTTTTTTTTCCTGAAAAAGTTTGAGATAGCTCCAAGTGTAGAACATGCTGCAAAAAATGATCCAGCCTCATTTCTTTGTCACCAGTGATCCTTATTGTTCATCTTTACTCAATGGTTACCGGCCTTTGTGATGGACAAAGTACCACTGGATTTTGCCAAAATACTGCTTCTCTCCATTGCTAGATCTATCTTTAATGGTCAGAGTTACCACAGATGTAAACTGTCTTTGTTGCTTCTCAAATCCACATGCAGCCTTTTGGTGAAGTGGTCATACAGACTCAAGTGCCATCAGGATTCAGATATTTGTTTGGTTGTTGACACTTAAAACTACACTACTATTATCAGGAGGCCTACTGCTCAAGTCAAGCATTAACCTTATTTTCAAACAGCTCTTTGCAATTTGGCTCAGGTAAGGCAGGTACTAGTGAACAAAAGCGACAATTTTGTTGAGTTTGTAACTAACTATAGTAGCAGCAGTTGTTGAAGTTGAATGTGCACAGCCACGGTCAACCAGTTAAGCCGATAGTTTAGGCATATTCTTAGACACCTCTTGTGGTGCTAATCTGCATATAGTGACATTTGTAATTAGTTATCCATAATCTCTGCCTGGGTAGCAGAATCTGTACAGTCTTCATGGTCAATGAACCAGCTCTAGTCAGTCACACTTTCATTATGTTGCAGCTGGATCTCAGCCATCTGAGATGTTCAGCTCTTAGCTATAGAGACTCCTGTCAGCCCCTCAAATTGCTCTCCAACCTTTCCAGTGAATTCCCACAGTCAATGAATCAACTGTCTTCTGGTATTATCTTCAGTGTAACGGGCCCAGTATGCTTAAAGTACATGTATATCAGGCAATGGAGCACAGTGCAAAAATTCCTGACTCAGCAGAGGGCAGTAACTCTCTATATGGCAGTATGTGGCCTACTTCTTCTTCTTGAATGATAAAGTAGATGTGGCAGTGAAGGTCAAACCTTAGACAGAGATGAGAAGAAGAAGAATTAAGGCATCAGAATGAAAAATCTGTTACCCTGGTCCAAGCTGCAAAGTCTGAAGGGTGGGAAAATTTTCTTTACATGAGAAAGTGACAGCAAATGTAAAACTGCATTCAGACCCAGAAGAAGGACATTCTGAAGCTTCTCTTTTTTCTTTTCTTTTTTTCTTTTTTTTTTTTTTACTCTGCTAGCATTTCTGATGTGTTGAATCTGATTTGTAATTTACTTCCATTACAAACTTTTACTGTCAGCCCTATGTTCAAACTCAGTCTTCTCAAATGCTTCATTATGTCTCATTTTTTGTTATATTGAAGTATTTGCTGTCAGAGACTTAACTTGGGTTGTCACTACATGATTGGTATTCACGGCAGCTGTCTCTGAGGATATCTGGAACAATCAACCTCATGCACACAGTGATATTGGCTAGGCTGGAATTCGCATGTTGTCCCTAGATTCAGGATTTTTAGGGGCTACTAAAAAATGCATAGCATGGGATGGAATAGAAATAACAAAGCCTTTCTTGTTTCAACTGTTTTACTGGGTCTGTATTGGGACTGTATGTTGATCTGATTACACTTCTGTAGGTGCAGATATTTTCTCTGGGTATGTTAAAGAATTGCAGATGGAACTTCCATTACAGAACAAACATGTTTCTGCATAATTCAGATGACACCATAACATCTTTCAAGCAAGGCAACCCTCTGGGGAGTGCTCAGGTTACACATGTTCAGTTCTCATCTTCTAGATTTTCATATAAGGGTAGCTTTTCAGTCATTAGGGTAAAATACTCTCTAGACACATCTGAGCTGTCTGCTATTGTTAACTGAACTTGTGGAGAAGAGACTTGCTTAAGCTCTAATAACACTATATTTGTGTTAACAGCACAGTGACATCAAATAAAGAGAAAATAAGATAAAATAAAATAAGCCTATAACTAGAAAGCCCATGGCTTTTTTTGTAATTCATTCAATAGTAATAAATAGTGTTGTGCTGTGACAAAACTGAATGCAAAATAATATCATTGCAGGACACACAATGAGTCAGTTGTTGGGAAAATAGCTGTGGGTTCTGAAAGGAATTCTACATCTTCTTTAAACAGATGATTACGATTATTGTTATTATTATTGTGGGATTGTAATACTCCTGAAAACAATCACTGACATGTTGGAGACTTCTATACAAGAGAGGCTCTGGGAGCTTGTATTTGGTACTGCTTAGTTACATAGCATACTAGTAGGTAGAGCTCTACAAAGAAATGAGATATCAGGGTTTTGATACTGGTTTGGATGCTATTTTCATTTTAAATGTAGAATCTAAATACAAAGGTTTTCAAATTCTTGAGGAAAGTGAGTGGATCACAAATGGGAATGATGCCACTACCACTGGAATCTGGCTTTTGCTGGGGAGGAGCAACAAGAAGTCATTCATAGCCCCTGCTGAATAAGGGGCCTCAGAGTTTGGATGCTGCCAGTTTCAGGGCTCAAGGTTCCCTGTTCCTTGTCAACGCCACTGCTGAGCTGCAAAGCAGTCAGCAACCCAGCAGACCTAAAGCTGGAAGCAATGAAGGCCTAAACGCCTTGCCACAGCCAGAAGCCAGGGACCTGGAGGCTTCATAGCTTGAGAGCTGGGGATCTGACAGGGTCTGGGCTCTCCATTCCTCATCAGTGTGCCAGGTACACAAACTGTCAAGCGGAGGTGAGTCTGAAATGCAGGACTTCTTAATGTCCAGCTGGGAAGGTGAGCTGGTAGGAAGCCAGGTGAAGTTTTCAAGCATGTTTTAAAGCCTATCAGTTGTTTCGTAGCAGCTTCATTGCAATTAAACTGTCTTAAAGAATAACTGTTTTTGATGAACAGGCAGTTCTTCTGCAGGAAGAAAAAGGCAAACTAAGCAGGCAATTTCCAATTAGCTACAATAATAGGGTCATTGTTCGCTGATTGAGGCACTTGAAGTAAATATTTTCCAGTAAGCGCAGTGGTGGGGATGAGAGGATGAGTCTATCTATTGGTAGGTAATAGGTAATCCCACCCACAAGTTACTGATGGGTACCTTAGAAGTATGCTGTGGTGGTGCTTTGGTATCAGTGCAGCCAGGGTTGCAGGTAAGTGATTTGTAATAAGTATGTGGTAGGCAAAAGAGACTGAGCTGACCTCACAGCTTATGGCTGCTGAAAAGCATGAAGCATGGTCCACTCATGCCTCCCAATTCCCTTCCCCTGTGCCATCTCCAGCTTTCCTGCAAGCCATCAGCAAGCTGATCAGCTCACTGAACTGACAGAAGGATAGTTAATTTTTCTTTTTTTTCGGTGAGTTTTCTGCCACCATCAGGAGGGCTTCAGCTGCAGTTGGAAGCTTGAACAGGGGAAGAAGGGAAGAGCAGGAAAGGGGAGAGCAGGACCTTTTTTCTGATGCCCTTTCCCAGGGCCAGTAAGCCCTCTGAGCCACTTCCCCTGTGGCCAATCATGCACGCATAGCCTCTAGTGTCTGTGTGCAAACAGCCTGTGTTTTAACAGGAATTTCTAAATCTATCTTCAGGTTTCCTCTTTAAAATGGATTTTCATTTGCCAGTTCTTCTCAACATGCTGTAATTTCTATGCTTGTCCTCATAATTCTTGGAAAAGTCTGTAGGATAGAGATTACAGACAGGTCTGTAATATGGAGGCTACAGAGAGGTCCTGTTTTCACATGGCTCAATTTTATTTGTGGATTCTCTTGGGGAACCTTTGTTGACTCTGGTAGAATTACTCTGTTATAAAAGGTAGATGAATGGCATGCAAAAATGATATCCTATTGCAGTCTGCTGATGGTAACAAGAGGTATGTCCATAGCAAAGCAGTGGGCTCTCTGTGAGAGGACCATTGACCCAGAAAACACATGGATTGTAGTATTTTTCTCATTAGTCTCATATTCCAGCAGACAGATTACTTAGTGTATCAGAGGGCAAGATTCAACTTCCCACCACTAACAGAAACCTTGAGTAAACCTAAGTTGTCAGATTAAGAGCAAACCAGAGCCTGTATTATTTTGGTCTTTTCTTTTTATGTGTGACGATGAGACTGGATATGTCATCAGTGACATCAGCCCAGAACTGGAAAAGGTTTTATTTATTAAGTCAGTCTCTCTCTGAGATCTATTTGATTGAGTTTGGGGCAGTAGCTCATAGACCCTGCACATACTCACACGTGCAACCACAAAAGCTGGTATTTTTAAGTACAAGAGTGCATTCTCTAGGATGCACCAAAGGACAATTATACAATTTCAGCCTCTATTGTTAAACTTAAATACTCAGCAATCTGTAATCATTCCCGTACTGGGATACTTTACATTTTGAGAGTAAAATGAATACACAGGGATCCCTCCCACCCCACCCTCCACTCATCCACTTTCAAAAAATGAGTAGACTGTCATTCACAGTGTTTTTTTTTACAGGCAGTATTTTTTGCAGCTTTTAGAAAAAACATGGGAAGAGATATGTATCACTGGGTGTCTGAGAAACAGGAAGCCCAGAGCTTTGGGCCTACACCTGGGTTGCTGAATGGGCTTGGGTTTGGTAACTGCTCTGCAGGGTTGGTCTATGACATAGCAGGAAGGCAGGGAGAAGCCCCTGCATCCCGCAGGCTGCAGAGGCTGTGAAGATGCTGAACACAAGCCTTGTTTGAACAAAAGATGCCTGAGAAAGAAGCTCCTGTGTGCTGCTTTGATACCACTGAATATATCTTAGAAATGGAGGGGGATTGCATAATCACAGGATGGTTGAAGTTGGAAGGGACCTCTGGAGATCATCTGGTTGAAACCCTCTGCTCAAGCAGGGCCACCTAGAACAGGTTGCCCAGGACCATGTCCAGGTGTCTTTTGAAGGTCTCCAAGGAGGGAGATTCCAAAACCTCTCTGGGCAACCTGTGCCAGGGCTCCATTACCCTCACAGTAAAGAAGTGCTTCCTGATGTTCAGACAGAAAGTCCTGGGCTTCAGTTTGTGCCCATTGCCTTCTGTCCTGGCACTGGGCAGAGCTGAGATGAGCCTGGCTCCGTCCTCTTTGAACCCTCCCTTTAGGTATTTGCACACATTGATGAGAACCCTGCCGAACCTTCTCTTCTCTAGGCTAAATAGTCCCAACTCTCTCATCCTCTCCTCACAGGAGAGATGCTCCACTCCCTTGATCATCTTTGTGGCCCTTTGTTGGCATCTCTCCAGTACATGCAAGTCTGTCTTGTACTGGGGGGCCCAGAACTGGGCCCAGCACTCCAGGTGTGGCCCCACAAGTGCTGAATAGAAGGCTCACCACCCTCAACCTGCTGGCAATGCTTGTCAAATGACAGAACAGTGATGACTTTTGGGAAAGCCTGCTGTTTTTCATCAAACCCTAGCTCCTTGGAATGTCCTGTTATGTGTGAATCCTGGCTTTCATACAAAAAAAAAAAGCTGTCAGTTTTGCTGAGATAAATGCTGAAAAAGAAACCTGAAGAGCTCAAGAACCAAACAGTAAAATAAAAGAATGAAAATAAGAAATTATTTGTCCCTTTAAAAATCTCAGGGCATTTTTAATTCAGTCCATGATTTTGGGGCTNCCCCCCCCCAAAAAAGATTTTTCAGTATGGTAGGAACATTATCATTCCAAGCACAAGGAAAAAGGAGTTGTTGTTTTTTTTCACCAAGCACATCACCAAGAAAACTTGCTCCCCACTTTAGAAACCTGTAATAACTGTTTTTTTGGAGTACACAGGTGAATTTTTACTAATTCCTGAAGTCTCAGGAGAACAGTGAATTTTATGCTAAATTTATTCATAGAGTAGATGCACCTTTTTATAAAGTGCATAATAATTCTGATTTGTATGTTCAGGTAATACCATCTGCTCAGACTAGAGAATGAAAAGGAAGGCTCTACTCCCATATCTCTAGGGACGACCTCTGTGTCTTATACTTATTTTATTTTATTTTATTTATTTTCGTTGGGGATAGAGAGAAAAAGGGTTATCAATTTGCATAGCAGTTCTAAAAACAGAAAAAATCAACTACCTTTTGCCTGACGCAGCTATAAGACCGTTCAGTTAAAAAAAAAAAAAAANTCATCCTCTCCTCACAGGAGAGATGCTCCACTCCCTTGATCATCTTTGTGGCCCTTTGTTGGCATCTCTCCAGTACATGCAAGTCTGTCTTGTACTGGGGGGCCCAGAACTGGGCCCAGCACTCCAGGTGTGGCCCCACAAGTGCTGAATAGAAGGCTCACCACCCTCAACCTGCTGGCAATGCTTGTCAAATGACAGAACAGTGATGACTTTTGGGAAAGCCTGCTGTTTTTCATCAAACCCTAGCTCCTTGGAATGTCCTGTTATGTGTGAATCCTGGCTTTCATACAAAAAAAAAAAGCTGTCAGTTTTGCTGAGATAAATGCTGAAAAAGAAACCTGAAGAGCTCAAGAACCAAACAGTAAAATAAAAGAATGAAAATAAGAAATTATTTGTCCCTTTAAAAATCTCAGGGCATTTTTAATTCAGTCCATGATTTTGGGGCTTCCTGAGTGTTTAGATTGCTTGCGTTTGGCAATACCAACCTCATGACAATGCAACAAACATTTTTCTTGATGGCATATGAAATTACACGTGGATTCTCACTCCCATTCAAATTCCTCCCTGCTCCCCTCTCCCC
>VXAL01006254.1:1057750-1092923 GCA_013399475.1 Chauna torquata
CTAAATTTATTCATAGAGTAGATGCACCTTTTTATAAAGTGCATAATAATTCTGATTTGTATGTTCAGGTAATACCATCTGCTCAGACTAGAGAATGAAAAGGAAGGCTCTACTCCCATATCTCTAGGGACGACCTCTGTGTCTTATACTTATTTTATTTTATTTTATTTATTTTCGTTGGGGATAGAGAGAAAAAGGGTTATCAATTTGCATAGCAGTTCTAAAAACAGAAAAAATCAACTACCTTTTGCCTGACGCAGCTATAAGACCGTTCAGTTAAAAAAAAAAAAAAAGCCCCAAACAGATAAAAAACAGTTGTTTCCTCTGCAGACTGTGAAATCTAGTGTAATAATCCTATCTTTTTTTTTAATTACCACAGATATTCCCAAGTTTTGGCAGCGCCAGAGGCCATTTTGCAGTGACATGATTGTAATGTTGGCAAAAGAGAAGGTTCAGCATCCCAGACTGCTGGCCCGCTTCTCTGACTGGATCACTCGTGGAATAAAACAACATTTCACATCCTAAAAGACTGTGTTTTGCTCTAGCACTTCTCTCACATTAACAGGGGTGACTGGAAATATGACAGCATTTTAGAGCACCTCATGACTCCAAATTTCAAGGCATTTTGCAGGGACAGGACCTAAATAGCATATGCATGAGAGGACTCATTAGGACTCCATGCTCTTCCTGCCTCTCAATTTCTTCTGCTGCACAGTGCAGCTGACACTGACTTCCTTCCTAAATTGCACTGAGGACTAGGGAAACACATAGCATGAGTGGGATATCATTCGGATAGAAATAACTGCAAGGAGAGAAGTCCTGCCCCAGTGTGTCTATAGCCTCAGGCTCCAATCACGCAATGTATTAAGCATGCACTACACTTTGCGCTCTGTGAGCAGTTCAGCTGACTTCAGTGGGACTAACCAGAGTGCCTAAAGTTAAATACATACAGGTAAGTCTTTGACAAGTCATGGGCCAAGTGCTACAGCCTTGTGAAATTTCCTTTGCAGGTGGATCTCTGGATCCGTGAGAAGCTCCCCTGAAATAAACATCACTTCTTATGCCAGGCTGTAGCAAATGATAAAAAGGCAGAGCTGAGCAGAAAATATGCAAACGAGAGAGGAGGCAGGAATGAAGCACAAGGGAACATCTCCCATGGCTGGCAGGAAAGGAAGGGTGGCAACTATCCTTCGTGGAATGGCTGAAGGAGTGTAGACATCACTGGGCACTTCTATGCACCCAGGCGCAGAGAGTCTGAGCTGGCTGTGGCCAAAAGGTTGGGTGCAGGCTCTCTCCAGTTTGGAAACTACATGGCTGCATTAACGAGCTTGACCTGTTATAGTCCTGAATACACATACACACCTGCCTCTGCAGATCTAGCCTGTACACAGCTGTTGGCTGAGACAAAGTAGGAACAGCCCAGAGTAGCAATAGAGATTTGGATGCCAAATCCCTTTTCCAAGCATTCCTCTATGGGAGGCAATTTGCTTGCAGCTTTACTGAACATCTCCCATTCACACTGGCTCCTGTTGGACAGCCATCTGGGCTGTCTTCCTACTTCCTGTAAGTGATCCA
The DNA here is from genome assembly GCA_013399475.1 of Chauna torquata. Lineage (NCBI taxonomy): Eukaryota > Metazoa > Chordata > Aves > Anseriformes > Anhimidae > Chauna > Chauna torquata. The sequence continues at coordinate 1,059,326 of VXAL01006254.1, forward strand.
AAAGAACCTGCAAATTATTATGTTTTCAGATATGAGATTTTTTTTTTTTTAAGCTTCCCCTCACGGTTTGCAGGGACTGACATGATTTTTCCAGATGTTTTGGACGGGCAACATGGTGTCTAGATTAACCTTTCTTCCTATGGAGGTCCTAGTTTTAAAGCCCTGAAGGCCTCAATCCAGATCCACATTTACCCAGGTAGATAAACTGAACACTGTGCAATATTAATGTACATGAGTCTTTCAGGGGAATCTTCAGCAGTTATCTAATTCTCCTTTTAAATCATTCTTCTTACACCTGTGTCTCACTTTTGAGCCCAATGAAATCCCACAAATGTTTGGCATTATTGCCAGGGAAAACAATATCCCTTCTAAAAATCCCTCCCAGAGCTGTGACCTTTTGATTGGCCCATTTCTGCACAGGGGACTGAACAGTGAAAGTTATTGCTCTTGCAAGACCAGTGGTCATTAGTATGATATGGGCTGCTTTAGGCCCGAGGCTTGGCACATGTGACTAGTCTCTCCCTGCAGCATGGAAAATACAAATTGAAGAGCAGCAGAAGCACTCCTGACATGGCAATGGGTGAAGACACTCACCAGCAAAGTAATAGTTTTTTTGAGCCTTTTTTCCACTGTTTTGACAATGAAGCTAAAAGCAGATGGATACCACTAGGTATGGGAGAAGCAAAAGAGATTGAATCAAGTGGAGAAAGGAGAAGGAAAAGCAGGGGAAATGGTAAGAACACAGGAAAATCCGCAACATGGAGGCCTGAAGGGGATTTGGGTCTTTCTAGAGAGGTGGTTTTCAACTAATGCTTTTCAAAAACCTCTGCCGTCTGTAAACTATTTCACAGGCACTCAAAGAAAGGCGTGGAGGAAATGCGCTTCAAGCGAATTTCCAAGGCAGTTTGTACTGGAGAACTGCTAGGGATCCATAAGCCAAATAGTTGAAAACTGCGGCTCTAGACTTTGGGCATGGGAACATTTCTCTTGCTGGCCATGCAGCTCTAACAGTGATAAATGAGAAATGGAAAGAAACAGGCAGTTCCATAAGAATGCAGATTATCTTTGACAGGGAAGAGGCAATGTACTGGCAACTCAGTAGTACCCAAAATAAAAGACAGATAAAAACAAAGAGAGAAAATAGATCTTAAAGGAGGGAAAAATAGCTCAGCACAATCATTTTTCTTGATCTGTAGCTTTCATAATGGTGCAGTAGCCAACCCAGCCACGTCTGAGCACCTAGAAAGAGAGTTCAATAATGAGATGGCCCCAGCAGCAGCAGCGGGCAGGAGCTGAGGATGGCAGAGTGATCATTTGTTGGCACCTGAAGCCCAGATCAATGCTTGCCACGCAAGGTGAACAGCAGAATGATGGAGGGACGGGAATCTTAATTGGAGCTCATGGCAGGGTGAAATATCCTTGCTAGATTTATGAGCTTTTCCCATTACTGTTAAAAGTTTGAATGGTAAAAAAACATGTTCTCTCCTCTGTTCCTACCTGTGGAAGAAGAGGGGGCACCCACAGAAAGTCCCCTCTGGGTGTCCCTCAGCCCCTGCTGTCACTTCCTGAGCTCAAGCTTTTAGCGTATGTCTCCACTGGTGCAGTTAAGCGTCTCCTGAGTATTTATTTCTGCTGCTGTTGAGTTGTAAGCTAAATACAAACCTTACCTTCTTTTCAGGCTTTTGAACTGCCACACTCCTGCTTTTACCCCCAGAGTTGAAGGAGCAGTTTCACAGCCTTAACTATATGTCATCATTATTGCTGTTCTAATGTGCTATTGCTAATTTGCATCCTGATTCCCTTACCTTCAAGAGCTGTTCCCTTTTATCCCTTCAAATTTAATAGAAGACAAGAGCTGTTCGCTTTTATCTCTTCTTTTTTTTCTCTTTTCTTTTTTTTTTTAATAGAGAAAGCGAAGAAATAAGTACAAATACTGAAACAGCTCCAGATGAAAGGCAGTAAAAAGACTGCCTGCTGCTCCTTCTTGAACTGGCTGGCAGCAACTCGGAGTTGCTCCTGCGATGCTGGTGTACAGGATCGGCCGCTGTCAGTAACGTGCCCCTCTGGATCCCTTTAACTCCTCTGGTTCTGACCAGGAGACATGGCAGCAACTACAGGAGGTTTGGAGACAGAACAAGGTGATGCAGAGATGTCCCTTGAACTTCCTTGGGCCTGTGGCAGGCCTGACCTAGCTCCTGTCTCACCCTCCCTGACCTGAACGGGCTGGAGCTGCCATGTGAAGACTGAGGGGGTCTCATCTGTTTTGTCCTTATCCTCTTCTTGGCTCTGGGACAACTAAGCCAGAACCAGCTGTCCCTTGCAAGGTGGTATGAAGGAACAGCAGTGGCAGATTAGGGGACAGAATGGAAAAGCTACGTTTTCATATCTCCTGAAGTGCCCTGAGCCACCCAGTACATCTTGTAAGTGCTTGAGACAGGAGTCTCCCTTCTTGGAAAAATATGCCAGGCTTGAGATGTGAGTGGTAAGAACCCACTATCGGCATAAATGTCCGCATGGCTCCCAGGAAAGCTCTCGGCATCTGGGCTTCAAATCTGCCCGGTTAGTCCTGCTCCAGCCCTGCCTCTCCTGTTGGCTGTGGAGAGGTGGGAGTGCAGCCAGAAAAGAGTTAACAGGTGGAGCACACTCACCCAGGGTTTCTCAAGTCTCTTGCCCACCTGCTGGGGAGAGGTCACAGCAGTCAGGCTGAAGATTCAACATGCAAAAGAAACCATACATCAGGCAGGACTTGTGGGAGCATGTGAAGGTTTTTAAGGGGCTGTCTCCCCCATTCACGTTGCCTGGTCTCATGGGACGCTGAGACAAAGGCAGCTGCACACTCGCTGCTCTCCTCTCTCACCAGACATGCCTTTCTGCGTTGACACCGGCAGTAGGCATGTCAGCCAAGTCTACACAGCACTGCCCTTGCCCTGCCAGCGTGGATTTCACCCGCCTGCTCTTTGGGCTGCCTGTGCTGCCCTCCCCAAGGCCGGGAGGACCTGTGATTTCTCATGCGCGTCATGCCCCTCCGCTCCAGAGCTGGCTTGGAGGCCAAGGAGGCAAATGCTCTATGCAAATTAAGCGCACTCGTTAATGCCGGCAGGGTGCAAATTAAACAAAGCAAAGCTGCTCTTTGCTGCGTGAGCTCTCTGGGGTGCAGGACTCCCTTATGGCAGAGCAGCAGGGCAGCTGCCTGAGACCCTGGGCCACTCTGCTGCCTGCAGGTCAAGCCAGGCAGAAGTCAGAGAGAGTGGGAGACACCTCCGCCTTTGAATTACATCCTCCCTGCCTGTGGCAGGCCTCCATGCTGAGTCCAGCCTTCACGCCAATGAAACAGAGCCCTATTTAAGAACGCAGCTGCAGCCATCACCAGGGCTTTTGAATGAGCACAAATATTCCTTTGACAGTATGTCTGCATCGAGTTAACTGGCAACAGAACTGCCGTTTTCTTCAGTTTCAGTGAAATATGTGAATCCCTTCATTTCGGACTTTGAGCCCTTGTCACAGAAGCAGCCTTGCTCCCCCACAGGCCCCAGTCTGCACCCCCAGTCCCAGGCCTTGCCCTCCCCTTTCTCTTCCCCCTCCAGTGTGGACACAGTTCCTCCTTTCCCATCCCAAGCCCTCTGGGCTTGTCTCCTGTCTTGCGTTTTCTCAGATCAATCCCAATGACCTTGTACAGCATCATCCATTATCCTTTATTTTGTGGCTAATAAAGTGAATTAAACTGACTGCCTTTGCTACCTATTGAAAACCATGGAACTAAGCATTGCTGATACAATGATTTTTTTTTTTTTTTTTTTTNTTTTTTTTTTTTTTAAGCTAATGGAAAAAGAGAAAAAGCCAAAACTGTCATTTGCTCACTGAGGACTCAGGAAATATAAACCTCAGGAATCCCTAGAGAGCCAGGAGACGAGATATACATTAAACAAATTACCCCAAACTGCTTTCTGACACAGCTCTAGGAAGTCCAATGCACTGAAGGGAAGGGAACAGCATGAAGGATGACAGCATCTCTGTTTTCCCTGCCTCATATTCTGACTGTTGAAAGCAGAAGGGATGTCCCAGCAGAAACTTCTTCACTAAAGGAGTAAATGAAAAGAACTCAGTTCCCCTCACTGCTACCCAAACACCCCTAGTTCTTCCCTTAGGAGGACAATATCCAAGGAGGAAGACACACTGGTGCCTGGGACAGCATAAAACTCCAGACTTGTCTCTGCTGGCTCTCTGGGACTGACAGGCCATGCTTGTTTTGAAAATGGAGCTGTATTTGTTGCCTGATGGTTCCTGGGGACATTTCCTGAGCTAACTCTAGATCCACTAAAAGCCCCACAGTACAAAGGTGCTTGCATTCCACAGGTGTTGGTAGGGATCAGTGAAAGCAGAGCTCCAAGTTCCGTGAATCCAGCTAGGAGCAGCCAGCTTAGGAGATGCAGTTAGACAACCTGGTTTGAATGAGCAGGTGAGAGCTGTCTTAGTTCATGCATCTGGTGAAGGATCTGCGTTGCCACAGCAGGTAGCCAGCTACTCATTTCATAATGCTTGCTTTTCTTTCAGATTGGGGTAGATAGACTAGACATCTTTTCTTGGGTTGTCTTTGCTAGAGTGCCTGAGTGTCTACTAATGAGCTTAGAGCTCCTGTCCCACCATTTTCTTGTATGTGACACCCTACATCTTAAAGGTATTTTTCTAAATCATGAAGAGGCAAACACTGGTGGAAGTCACAAAATGCTAGTCTTCAGTCAGGCAGAAAGGTTGTTCTAAATAGTGGAAAGAGGTCCCTACCTTGCAGGGACTAATCAAGCAAAGTTGGGTCATATTCCCTCCTAGTCTCCAGGGAACAAGAGAATGGGACCAGTAATTAAACCCTTATTCCCCCCCGGAAATGCAGTTTGCTGAACCCTTTGCCTACCAATTGGTTCAGAAGACACTTTCTACTCTGTGCTCTGTCATTAATAATTCGTTTGTCAGGTCATGTAATGACTTTCTTGATCATTACAAATTCATCTGGAGCTAATGTGCATGTCATATCCACTGCAACAGGAGACAGTAAAGCAAAACAAGCCAACCAGCCAACCAGTATCTTTCTCTCTCTGCTTTATCCATTTGTATATAATTGATTTGCAGTTGGTTGATTTTTCAATTCAGCTTTTCGAGGTTGGTTTGCAATTATTAATATCTTTTTTTTTTTTTTTTTAATTCTGATTTGCATCTTTCTGTGACTCCCTGCTGGGCATTCTTCAGACACAACATTGTCATACAAACAACATAAACAACATTTTTTCTTCCTTCCTTTTTTTTTTTTTTCTTTACATACAAATATTTCTGAGTGCCAGAATTAAATACTCATACTAAATCTGTAGGATCAGATTTTTTCCAAAGTAGCTTATCTGCCCACTGAAGTACTACAACAAATAACCAGAACTTCACAACACTGCAGTGCATAGACAGCTAAACTCCTTTGGAAACATGCTTTCTGTGCAGTCATACGCTGGCAAAGATGTCAGACTAATTGCTGTATCCATAGACTGCTTTCCATTATGCAGCCCAAGAATCCCTTTCTCAGCACTCTCTAGCAATATCTCATTGATCGGGCCATCTCGCAGAATGAGTAAACGACAAAAACAGCTTCTTCTTCCTGCCGAGAATTCAGCAGAAAGGCTATCTGCATCACATGACTAGGGCAATGCAAACCAGTTTGCAACTGACCTTGGCTCCCAGACTTTGCAGTACTGAGTTGGTTATAAGTGGTGATAAAACAAAGCAAAGCAGAGGTAAAGTATTTGACATTATATCACTACTTCTCAAGTTATTCCCTGTCTCTGTTTATTCGCAATATGGGGAAAAAACCTTGCAGAACATTTCATCAAGTGCTGCTAGTTAAACTGAAGTGAAGCAAGGTACTTGGTTAGTTGGTAGTAGCTAGAAACTCAGCATATGATTTTCCATTCTGTTGCAGCCTGCAGAAAGTAAGAAAAGCCTTGGTTTGCACAGCACAAGGCAGATGTGTCCCACACTTCAGAGACATCATATTTCCTGGGCGTTCATTACCTGCCTCCACAATTTTCTGAAGCATTTGCTCCGCATTTCCCTAATAAACTAACTCTTCTCCTTTCTCTTTTTCAGCCTCCTTCCTTCTCATTGTGGAAGCAGTGGCTGGATAAATGTACTGGGTGGCCAGACCTGCAGATGAACATTTTCCAGGCGTGAGTGAAAAACAAAGGCTGTGCTTCTGAGCCCATAGTTTGAGAGAGAAAGGGAAACAGAATCATGTGGAGCCTCAGCATTGACAAGGGCAGAGCTCAGGCTTGCTCCGGCACCAAGTTTATGCCATCCAAACACAACAGACAGCTGTCTGGCCAGTGTTGCTGTCAGTGGAATACAGCAGGAGACTTATACCCAGCAATCAGGAAAACCGTGGGCAGAAGTCAACAACAGACCAAGATGAAACATCTGTGTCCCATGGTTCATTTGTATAGTGTGCTATTTGGTGATGGGCGTGCTGGGTTTGCATGTTAGGGGTGTTGCTGCTGGGCAAAGCCCTTAGCCTGCTGTGCTCAGCTGCTGCTGCATGCTCATCTGAGTACCTGACCTCACACAAAGCAAGTCTAGACCCTTGCACAGAGGCACCCTCCCCTGAGATCGATCTTTTGTTCCATGGGAACCAGATGGTGCATGGCAAAGTAGAGCCTGAGGTCTTACTAGTGGGTAGGTAACCCTGACAGTCACAGCATTAGACCTGAAAGTCACCTTGAGAACAAACCAACAGGGCAGTATCTTATGCGTACGTTGTGTTTTTTTTCCCTTGTGAAACTGGGAAGTGAATCAGTAGCAGTTCTGCCTTAAGCACGGCACAAAGATACATCAGGGGCATCCAAGAGGACCTCTCTAGAGTTATTTGAGGTTTAGGGTAGGGCTGTTTCCTCAATGGCTCTCAGAGAATAAAAACTTCTTTCTGTTCAAAATTCTTGCTTGGCAGAAGTTATGAGTCATTGCCAAAAAATCCACTCTGGTTTGACACCCATTAAGACACAGAAATACATCCTCCAGTCTGAGCAGAGTGAGCAGAAATGAGAAGAGAGACACACTCACAGGGGCACCAAAATGTTGAAATGCTCCTTGTGTAGCGGTGGTGTAAAGAAATCCCCACAGAGTAGCTGAAGTTTTTGCAAAAACACTCTTAGCAATACATCGCTGGTAAAGAGCTTTCTGTGATATATAGGATATGAGGTGCTGCGGCACTGTGGCCATAATTCACTACTTTTGCTTGAAAATAAATCTTACTCCAAGTGGCATGAAATGAAGGTAGGGAAAGGCAGGGAGAGTGGAGATATTTCAAAGAACAGAAAAAGGAAAATTGCTGTTCAGGACTGATTTTGTCTTAATTCAGCTTACATTTTACAGACTCATACTCAGCCCTCCCTCACCTGCCCTGGTAGGTCACAAGGCCTTAGCTTTTTTGCAGACAAGATAATGCAGATAATACAAAACAACCCTGCAAAAGGGCAGTCTGGGCATGGTAGCTATTGTCTGGATTTAGAAGACATGGATTTGGTTCTTGTTTCTGGAAGGAATCCTTTGCATATGCTTGGGCAAGATGTCACCTTTCCCCCCCTCCCCCATCCTTTTGGACTAGGGACAGTTTCTCATTAGCTTTGTGCAGACCTTCTGGCACAGACAGGCTCTGATCTTGGTGAAGGTCCTTGACTAACAGCAGAACAACAAGGATGAGAAGAGTATACAGATAGTAAGTCATTGTTCTGAGTGAGTGCATGTGATAGATATCGAACACTTAATTCATCCGCCTAAGCATAAGCACTCAGGAACGTTTGAAATGCTCAGGAGTATCCAAAACCTTCACAGAGGGCTGGAAGATATGGTGCAGGACCTGAGAGACACCCTGGAGTAGCAGCTGGAAGCCAGGCAGAATACCCTAGGGCGTCCCAGATGGCTTTAGATGCAGTGAGACAAATGAACAGAGCCCTGGAGCCTTTCCTAATCAAGGTGGTTTGGAGGCCTCTAAACAATGAATTGGCATATGCTATTTTACCTCCCCACTCTCTTTTGTTCAGATGGCAACTAATTTGCCTCTAACTACCTCCAAATTGAAGCAATGATATACAGTATCTCACTAAAAGGAAGGAAATTCATACCTTCTTCAGGTCACATTATAATAGGCAATATCTAAACTGAGAGCTGATCCTGCAAGCAACACTCCTTTCGTTCTATATGGCCACACTGAAAACAAAGGTGTAATTTGCAGTGGTAAGCTCACTTTTTTTTTTTTTTTTTTTTTTTGGTAGATGAATGTTGCAGGGTAAATGTGGGTTGAGCAGCTGTGCCTAGTACTCATTCTGCATGCAGTAGGATGGCATGGAAAGCTCTGAAGCCTGTTGGTCATACTGATAGGGATACAGAAGATGCAAACTCTCATTTTGCCCACAGACCGAACAAAAGGAAAGGGTGCTTCTATTTTGGTCCAAATTTCAGAATAGAAGGAGGACTCACGAGTGAGAAAAGTGGATCTATTCCTTATACCATAAAACCAGAAGTGGAGATCAATCATCCAGACTTACCATCACCTCTCTGTAACTGAATAATCTTATGTCTAGGCTCAATAAGGACTAGAAAAAAAATATAAAAAAATACCAGTACCATTTTACATATTTATATGAAATAAAAGAAATTAAGAATCAATAATCCTTGAGGGGAGAAAATGAGAAGAGAAAAGGAGTTAAGAATCTACACATAGCTCCAAGGAAAGCTGACAGGAGTAATTAGGTACAAAATCTAACATACTTTTCTAGCTCAAGGATATCTCCTATAAATGTAAGTTAAGATCCAGATTGTCCCCAAGGGCTGATTCCCTAACCATGTGGGTTAAGTAAATGTCTAACAGCTTGTCAGTTAGATACAGGGGAAGAGACCAACCTTTAGACTTAATCTCAGGATAAGTAGATTAAATGTAGTTTTCTTTCCATTTTGTCACCTGTGTCTTTGTAAATCTTTGTAACTGTGGTGTCTATTTTGGATTTTGTAAATAAATATTTTTTTGTTTGAATTTGCCTTTACCTGCCTTGAACTGAGGGTGACTTCAAGGTAACTGCATAATGTCAGTGTGATCTGCCTCAAGGATGACATGAGCCATATAGACCAGTTTCTTGCCCAAACTCAGAGCACACAGCAGCCCAGTGGAAAGCCTTGAATGCCAAAGGCTTAGTCAAGCTTTTCTCCATGGGCTTCCTCAGCTTGGCTTGGGAGTGGATAAATGAGAAAGCCACATGGAGGACTTCCTATCACTCCTAGCCCATGTGATCCCTTGGTGCATGGTTGGTTAGTGGATCCCAGGTTTTGCTGAAGAGCTTGCAATATAGCTAAACTCAACACAGTGAGGGAGCATATAGTTTTAAACTGCCTCAGATCTTTAATCTGCTCCACCCCTCTTTATACAAGTGGTTGAATTTTCCACGCAGTCTTCAGTAGAGGTGGCTTACACTCCCCGTGCTGCTGTGAAATCTGCTGGGTGAGACCATGGTCTTGTTGCTCCTGGGGCTCCTGTCATTTAATCTGGTTTACCACAGATCCTTAACAACAGGCGAAGTCCCATATCTGGTCACCCACCTCTGGGGCTGTGGAGAACCTCCACTTGTCCCTTAGTATCAGCTAGAGTGCCTTAAATTGCCATTGCAAGCATACCCATCAAACAGCCCATGCTGGCATTATTGCAGCAGTCATCACCTGTGCCCCATATATGCCCATAGAAGCAAGTACTTTCCCAAAGCTAGAATTATGGGAATGAACACTACAAAAATTATTGTCTCCTTCCTTGCCAGACACTGCAGGATGGTAGGAGAGAAGAAAGAATAGAAATCATGGGGCCAGAATTGATCTCCTTACATTTTTCCTATCAGTGAGGCATTATTTACACCTTTGAGATCATACACAAATGTTTCCTAATAATATATTAATAATCTGTAGAGTTAGTTCATTGCCAGAGAAGGTCATCAAACCAAATACAGGGACTGGACCTTAAAAAGGAATGAATGATTTTATGGCCATTGACAGTATTTATAGTTTTATTAACCCAGTAAAGGAGAGGTTGAATCTCATGGGCACAGGGTCAGGAAAGGTGCCAGCCTTTCATACACGGCACAATGCAACTCGCCAAATGCATTAGATTGCTTCCTAGCTGCTCCAAGACCATGACAGAAGCTACTGGATCACTGTGAAATTCAGTGCAGTCCCATAATGTTAGATGGCACTGATTTTTTAGTGATAAAAATAAGATAATTTCTTTCTTGCATTGCATGTTAATGAGCGGAATTTAAAAGAACTCACTATTTTTCATCTGGTGGGAAAAAGACAGCAGCTGTAATGAATTACAGTTAAAGTATCTGACCCCTCAAATGAATACCTTAACTCTACAGCTTTTAACCTTTCTTAACTGTTAATGGAAGACATACTTTTCAATTAGGTAACTAATATGTGTGAATCATTTCAGGATAAAAACATGACACAGACTAGACACGTCAGTAAACTAAATCTCCTCACATGAATCCATTTGTAAGCTCACGGCCGGAAGCCTGAGATATAACATTATGTAAATGAGAAAATATTGTAAGTAAATGATTTTGTATGATGATATTTTCAGCCTGCTTTTCAGAAATTCCATGCCATCATGTAGTGTTTTGGCATGCAAGAAATCTGGGGAAAGGCAAACCTAACATGTCTTACCTTGCCCTTACCCCATCTTAGTTTTCACATTATGATATAAATGTTGAACTTTCCTGGAAACAATTTCTAGGATCTGAACTGTCAAATTTTAAATAATTTGAGTTATATTAATTCCTGAAATATTACATGGTAGATAAGAACACCACAGTTGTTCCCCCCCCCGCCCCTTTTTTTTTTTCGTGGTTTAGAAAAAATGCACTGAGTGTCATATCTGGTATTCCACACATCACTGTGGTTAGTTCGTGGAGACTTAAAGCTGCTCTGTGGATGGAATTACTTAGGAAAATATATTCCACAATTTCTGAGTGGCTCTGTATTTGGACATTCAAGACAGGATTAATCTTTCTTACCTTTGCCATCTAAACAGTAAGTGCCTTCTGCAGCCTGGTTGCTAGCAGATAGCAACTCTTTTAGATGTTGTCTTAGAACAGGATGAGTTGCCTGTGGGCATGGCAATATCTCTCTGCCAATTTTAAAGGCTATAGAAGAAGTCTAATTTAGACTAGGTGTTTAGCATTTTACCTGAAAGACTGACTTAGGTACAGACCTACTCAAGAGCAACTATGCCTCACTTCACTTTAATGTAATCTGCTTGGATGTTGGATTTATCTAAATGGAGGTGAAGCACTATATGTGGACACTGAGTAAACATGTCCAAATACGGAGTATGGACAGAGAGTCAACTAGAAAAAGCACTAACTTTCTTATCATCAGCTGATGCTCAAGATTAAGCCTCATTACCTTGGAAGCAGTATGAGCACAGACTGCCCCAGTGGAGGTTTGGTGTGGCTTGACTGAGAGTCAGTGACTTGTGAAACTACCACAAGTTGTTGGTGCTTGCATTCATACATTCATTCCAGAATATTTCCTATACTTCAAAAGTACATGCTACTTTAATCTGAATTAACTTTCAATTGGAGATACGTCTCTAATGACGGATATTTAGAGTGGCATTTTCAGATGTGCTTGCTTAGATTTAGAGTTCAGATCATTGAAGGTACTTCTGTTCAGATGAATAGAAGTTACAGAATTAAATATATCTGAGGATCTGAACTTAAGTCCCGTTCTCAAAATAACAGACACTTCAGTGATTAAGCTTTATTGAGAGTCAATGGAACAGAGGTTCCTGAATTCTCTTGGTAAAGATACCCATATTATAAAGTTTGTGCTGACATGCTGGAGCATTTTAAAAAGAATTGAGTAAGCTAATTCACAAAGTTAAGGTATAAATTCAAGGAGTCAAGACATACTTCTCTTGTCTGTCTTTTAATATTGTCCTCTATATAATTATAGCTCATCTAATATGTAACAAAGACTCATACTAGAAATAAGCACAATTAGTCTTCCCAAAAACAGTCTAAGAGCATTACTAAACTCTTTTGGGTCTAATGCTACATTCTTCCATAATGTAGCTGTACCCCTAATTTCACATATATGCCTAAAGTTATATAGCTATAAGCCTTTTCAGTTGCTAACATTTTTCATGCTGGACTTCTGGCACTTGAGCTTATTATTATGAATGTAAATAATAAAAATGGTCTTCATTAAGCTCACCTCCAACAGAAAGAAACTCATGAAAGATTAATATTGGCTGTGGCCTAAGGAAAGTGGAATTGCCATCTTTACTCCTATTCCCACTGCTGTTTGCTGGCTTTTATGAAAGATGTATCAAAAGTCCTGAAAAAAATGTCAGTTTGACACTTTTACTGCTAGAGCTCAGACAAGATATTGCTAAGTTACATCCAGCCTTCACTGTAGCAAAAAATACTGTTAGTGAGATTTATCTGTTGTCCATGCAGGAGGTTATTGTCATCCATATATAAAGGTGAATTAAATTTGTTAAAACTAATGAACAGAGTCCTACTTTCCTCTTTTGACTTTTATCTTTCTTATCCATCTCAAGTGTTCAGGTCTTACAGATTGTAAGGCCATTAGGAAACATCAGGACATCTAGTCATACCTTCTGTGTAAGCCATTTTACTCACTTGCTCCACAGGAATCCAGCAACGAGTTTTCTTCCTTTCATTGTTCTGCTTGTATTTTGCTCTAATAGGGCCATAATTTTCACTTAAGCATGATGGGATCACTCATGGAGTAAGGCCTACTCTACACAAATAAATGGCAATAGACACAAACGAAAAATTAGAGTGGAAACTGAATCCAGATTCCTCATAAATCTCAATTATCAGGCACATGGTCAGCTTCCACTGGCCTACTGAGTTCTTATATGTCATCTGTAACTTTCTGTGTGCATGTCCTTATCTCATGTAAAATGTAAGACCTTGAAGTAGCTCGATCTACTTTTATTGCTTTAGCCATAAGCTTAAGTGTGTAAGCGTGGACATTTGTTGCATCTGCCATATGACGATCATTTTACACTGTGGAAATTTGACCATTTGCATGAACTATCAATGTGTTTTGCTGGAAAGAAATGCACTGCAGTTTTCCATGAAGAAGCTGGGTATACGTGTGCCCCAGGAAGAAAGTTGAGCTGAAGGGCTGGCTGTCTCTCTCCACAGTTAGTGATACATTGCACACTTTCCTTCAGAACTCTGTTCCAAATAATGCTATTTCACACCCTCCTGAAGCTCCCTGGTTTGAATTTAATTTGTATGCAGTTTGAGTCACTTAGGAACAAGAGGAAAGAAATAACACAGTTGTAGTACATGATAATAATGCGTTTTTTCCCAGTTTTTTATGTCTTGACTAACTGAACTAGAAATTCAGGGACAAAGCATGATTCTTATCATGTCTATGGCCAATGTCCTTCATGGCAGAAGCTTCTGGGAGTATTGGAAAATATTCTGTGAAAATTTGGGAAGAAGAATTGCTGTCAAGTCACCACTGATGGTGTTGACTAGGTCTTGATTAGCTACAGAGGGGACCCAAGGTCATTATGTTGGATATATCCAACAGCACTGTAGACACTACACTTTAGTCAAGTGGAAGTTAGGTGAGAAGAATCCCTCCAGAATGTCTCCTTCCCCAGTGTTTAGGCACAAATCAGCAGATCTTCTACTTGGCTGTTCTTCCAAATTTGCAGTGGGAACTTTTTCCCTCTAAAGCTATTCACAGTGTCTTGTGGTGGAAACTGACAGGTCATCTTGATCCCGTGTGGAATTAGAAGTAGCATGACATTCCCCAAGGTTATAAGAAAGCCATGATGAAAACAAAACCACATCATCAAGTCTGGCACAAAAATTAAGGCCCTATCTGATCCTTTTGTATAATTTCTGCTTTGTCTGTGATTCCAGCTATTTCTGGACAACCATGCTTGTAGAAGTGCCACAAAATGTCAGACAGAGGATAGGGACAGCTGGGCCATAATAGTGGGGAGCGAGACAGTAAACTAGTAGATCTTCTGATACTGTTCCTTTTTGTAAAATATCCCTCAGAAATATTATTTTTCTGTCCAACCACGAAGTTAACCTGGTCACTCTTTTTCTTCTGACCTTAATTCCTATTAAATATCCTTTTCTCCAGTCTGCTTAGATACAATCTTCTACCTGTTCCTAACAAGGTAGTCATCTCTAGTATGGAAATAAAAGTAAAACTTGGCCTATTTGCCTTGTTGAATATTTTTCATATTACCATTCTCTCTTTCTCTCTCTCTCAACTGATTTGCTGCTTTAGTTATTTGAATGCAACTGATCAATGCTCTCTTTTGTAAAAGTTAGCTAATGCTCAAAAAACCTCCTCCAAAAGCCCCCACACAATGCAGGCCCTCAATGCTGTAGCTATTCATCCCGAGATACTTGGCTTCAATCCTCCTGTGTCTCCCATTGTGTCAGACTGATGGTTCTCTCACAAACCTTGTTTGTGCCCATCACAGAATTACAAAGCATCTAATGCAAAATTGTCCTTCTCTGTTCAGGAGAAGTCCAAATTTCCAACAGAGAGAGATCAACTGTGAGCTCAATTTTGAATAGTGAGCCAGTTCAAATATCAAATAGATAACAACACTAAATTCATTTTATAGAAGTTTCCTGGGTGCTGCGTCTTGATTTAGAGGAGGTCCTCTCTACCTGCTATCTGGCACAGGTAAATCTGTTCTATTAGCTCCTACTTTGTAAGCAGGAGTATTTTCTGTGTTTTATCCATGGACCACATTTTTCTGATGAATAAAGGGATGTGGAATGTAGTAAGAAGAAAGTTTACCTTATGGCATCCTAAATCAGCCTCCTTCCAAACAGCATTTTTCCTCTCCACTGCAATTTAAAGAGCTTTCAAAGAAGATTAAGATGAGCAGAAATGCTTCTGTAAATATTACAGTGAACATCTGTATGCTCCTCCGTAGCCAGATTGCCAGCGGAAGAAAAGACAAGGGATGAATATCATTAGGTGAACTGTGAGGAAACTAACCATAGCAGTCAGGGACCAGCACTTCATTTCCTTTTCCATTTCACCAACAGCACCTTATGGCTCTGATAATGCACCACATTTCTGACCTGAAAAAGCCTCTGCAATTACACTAGCTTATTTCTGCTTCAAAAACTGTTTTCTACGTGCACCACCTGCATTAGTCTATGATATTCTTTATTTTATTTGTTTTTAGTCAAAGCCATGATTCTTTAAAGTCACAAGTAAAATATTAAGATTCACACCAAAATAACTGTCATTTACACCTACCAAATGTTTCCAGACCAGACAAGAAAAACAAAAAGGAAAAGTTTTTGCTCAAGCAAAATCCATTTCCTGGGGCAAATGCAGACAAATACCACCTGGTGCAGTCTATCCAACAGAAAGATGCTGTGTTGCTGTGTTTCTTTCTGCGTATAGTAAAATGAGAAGTAAAAAAAATAGTTCTCTTTCTCTGGAAAATTGATGAACCTCTGTGACTCTTACTGGGCTAGTCAGAGAGGTCTGGCAGCTGAAATCCCTCTTTGCAATTTTCACTGCATTAGCTAGAGCTTTGGAGATATCAGCCCAGCAGTTCCAGGGTGGAGGCTTTAGGCTCTCAACACTCATCCTTGGAAAAAGTAATGCACAGCAAAGCAGGGTGTAAACTTACAGCAGGTGATCTAACTTATGATAAAACTTTAGGGGAAAATTGTCTATATGGAGATACTCAGGAGAAATTATATGTGTTTGGTTTTAAAGCCCATTTAACTGCATTCAGACCTGGCAATGGATGCTTCTTTAGAACAAAAGTAGCCTTTATTCAGTTCAGCTTATTCAATTCCATTTTCCAGACACTGTGCAAGGATATAACACAGTTTAACTAATCCATTATAAATGCACTTGGTGTTTAAAGCAGGATTTAACCTTCCTCAGTGTCACTATGTGAATGAATGCTCTGGTCATGGGGATATTTACAAGAATAATGCTAATAAAGGGTGGGCCAGCCTCCCTCTACAGCCTGTGGAGAGAGAATGGTTATATTTAATGTTAAATGCCATGAGTTGGCCTGCTTAGGAGCGCTCTCTCTCCCTTCATTGGCTATGGAAAAAGGCTGAGCAGACTGATGTCCTTTATTTTTTCTTAAATTAGCCTTTAGGAGTACCCCGCAGTCTGCATGCTAATATCTTAATGTACAAACATAGGTTAGTACATTTTGAAAGTAAGTAGTCTCTCTATGGATCTGTTGGCACTAGTGTAATAATATAAAACAACTTGCAACTGCATTGAATGAAAAGTATAACTACTGAAGAGATAAACAAATGATTCTGTGCTCTCTGGAAATGTAATAACTCTCAATGCTCCAGATGAAATCCTTTTAAGATGTTTGGCAATGGTATTTTCTGCTCCTATTTGTCGTTACCCTAGGCCCATTAGCAGCATTAATAATGAAAGAAGGGGAGAAAATAGCAACTAAAACAATCTTTTTCTTCCTGAAGACATTGATTGCAATTCTGTTACAGCTGATTCTTGACCTTATAAAAGCTTTTCCTCTCTCAAGGGCTGGAATCTGAAGATTAGAGATAGTTGACATTTAAAATAAGTCTAATGAGTATTTTAACGAGAAAAGAAAAGAAAAGAAAAGAAAAGAAAAGAAAAGAAAAGAAAAGAAAAGAAAAGAAAAGAAAAGAAAGGAAAAGAAAAGAAAAGAAAAGAAAAGAAAAGAAAAGAAAAGAAAAGAAAAGAAAAGAAAAGAAAAGAAAAGAAAACATGTAGAAATGTAGAAAACAGACTTTGTAGATATATTATTAATCTTCCCAATCAGCACTAAAGTTGTTGGAAATTTGTTCTGTTTCTGAATCAAATGTCAGCTGGTTCAGTCTTTGCTGACCTGGAGCAGAAGAGATGAACGAATTCCCATCACTCTGGACATTGAGTGGCTGTTAGAGGCAGAGCACCACTTCCTTTTCTGTTTCTTTCAGCTATATAGTTTAATACATACCCCTATTACAGCTTAGCAACAAGTATATGGACACATATATGAGACTTCAGTGGATTTTTGCTCAGGATTCCAGTGGAAAGCCATACCCAGCATTGCTTAGGGAACCTACAAAGAGGCAATTCCTTAATATTATTGGAACAAACTATCAATTAGAATGGCAGGCTAATTAATGAGAGGCAGTGATAATTCCTGCAAAACGTTTCTCAGATTGTCTTTGTGTTTTTCTCCTGTAGGGATGCCAAGTTCCCATATTTTCTGTTTTGTGATTCTTGCTTTCTCAGTCACCCACTTAGCTCGTGAGTAAAAGTCCATGCTTATTAAAAGCATTAGGATACTACTGCATTAAGGTCATTACTGCAGGGACTGGCCCTTCCATTTTGATGTCATATATTACTAAGTTTTAACTCCTATCTAAAAAAAGGAATCAGAAAAGAGCTATAAGCACAATTGTGAGAATCTGAACTGAAAGGCTAAAATAAAAATAAAAACTGGACATGGGAAGAAACCTTTATTCCAGGCATGAGAAGATCTAAATTTTTCCTTCCTGTATATATAGGAGCACAGGATAGTTCATAAACTGAATGACACCAATAAGTCCTTGGATCATTGGGCCTCAGATACCTTTCTGACACACTCTTTTCCCTCCGTTTTCTAGCTCTTCAATGTTGCAGCTCAATGGCTTCTACTCTTCCCTCTTATTTTGAGTCTGGCTGACTTTCCCATCTAGCACGCAAAGGAGCTCTCAGACCCTGCCAGACACAACATTTGGGACAGGTCTCCAGAGTTTTGGAAAGGGGACAGGGTGCTCCTCCCGTGAGCTCACAGAATAAGACTGCCTAGCCCAACACAAAGGAGAGATGGTCACGAGCTCTATCAGCTTAAACATCCCTTGTATTTCAGCTGCCAGACTCTTTCCACATGCTTATACTATGTCATGGTGAGTGAAGTGCAATAACCTTCCCATCCCCTGGCCACTTGTGTCGCAGTTTCAGTGCCATCCACTGCTCCCTCACTGCCTGCTCTCCTATCTCGCCTCAGCTGGCAGGGTGCTCACGTCACAGAATGATTAACGTGACTAGGAACTCTCTGGCACAATGTCCTGAGAGATTTTAAGTGCCAAGGAGTCTAATACCTGCAAATATATTTATCTCCCTTTGAATATTTCATCAAGTTGGAATTCATGAACTGGATCTTTTACACAGAAGTTTTTTGAATTATGTACCAGAATCGATGAGTTCCTGCGTTGCCCATATTTCACTTTGTCTCAAAGCCACAGTGGGGATCATAGCCCATCAAAGCTGCTGCAGTAATTAGAGATCAAATGGCACTGAAGATACAGGCATAGGAGGCCTACAGTATCCCCTCTATTCACAGCCCAGAAAAAAAGCTCTGCTTAGTTGTATGTTGAAGTCTCACTTCTCATTTTGCTGTGTTTCAACCTCACTCTTATGTCTGCCTCACTGCTGTGTGGAACATTGGATCCTTGGGAGCAGATCCACCACTGCCACTCATCAAACGTACCTCCCTGGCCTCTACCTCTCACTTATCCTATGGACATGTTTGCCAGCTCTCCCAGCGGCACTGCTGGGAAATGGCTCCTGTATCTTCCCTGCAGGCACAGACTATGCTGGTAGCTTTCAGTATTTATTTTTTTCAAAGAAGAAATAAGTGTTACGTGCAAAGTTGTTTCACATTGCCAGATAGCTTCTGGCTCAGCCACTAGCAACTCACCATCTTCAGTAAGAGCTACTGAAGACATATAAGCTCAGAGTTCTGCATATAAAGTATATAGCTAAAAGCAAAATCCCCAGTGCACAGGAGGGTGGGGGGAAGGAGAAAGAGGCACAGTTACAAGATGCTAATTGTGCAGCTTGTTTTGCTAGCGGAAGGCATACTGGTGCTGTGCTGATGAGAGCAGTATAAAAATAACCCAAATAAATAGAAGAGAAACTTCCACCACTCTCTCCCACTCCTCACCTCTCCCCTGAATCACTTTTGCAGGCTGCTGCACTGCCTCCCGTGAGGACCACTGAGACCGCTGAACTGAGCGGAGTTTAATTAAAACTGGGATCAGAGGCATGAGAGACAGGCTCGTTCAGGCTGGCATGTAAAGAAGGTTGTGCCAAGCAGTTCTTAGCAAAGCAAAAGCCCTTCCGTTAGATATTTTCTGCTTCCCAGATTTTGCTGTTGTGAACTCAAGTGTTCCTTCTATGTCTCCCCAAAATATCCAAGTCAAAAAAAAAAAAAAAAAAAAAAAATCCAGATTGCAGTTAAAATCTAAGTGGATTCCTTATAAATATTTCTTCCCCATATTCTTCTTGCTTCCTAGAGCTCTGCCAAACTCACTGAATCCAAACCAACAGAGCTCTTTCCAGCTCAAGGGGAGCTTGCCAACTTCTTCAACTATCCACGTATTTCTCACAGGGGCAGCTCTTTCTATCCTGACAATCCTCTTCCTCTTATGTCCTCAGACATGACTCTGCCTTCCTACAGTCCTGGACCAGTTACCATAGGAAGGGAATTTTCTTGCACCTTCAGACTGATCGGTCTTGATCTCACAGAAAGAAAGTGGACTCCCGTGTTACCCCCTCCACACAGTGCAGCGCTTTGGCGTTTCCCCCTTTCTGCTGCTGGCATGCTGGGCTGGTGCCCCAGGATCTGCCTGGCCACCACACTGCCTCACAAGTCAGAAATAGCAGCTTGAGCAACAGGTTGCACACATTGGAGCTCTGGTCCTGGGACATGAGACAGTCTGAGACTGCAGACGATCGGCAAGACTTCCCTTGCTTCAGAGACTGAGATGTGGAGCTCAGCATGGGCTTTGTATTTCTGCAAATGCCATTCTACTACTGAATCTAGCATGGCCTGGCCATCTAATTTAACTGCTGTTTTCTGGCTAAGGGCTTGACTAGAGTATGGGACAGATGATGATTCCAAATGAAGTTTGCTGTTGGTTGTTTTTTGTTTGTTTTTTGTTTGTGTTTTTTTGTTTTGTTTTGTTTTGTTTTTGTTTTAATGCAAAACTTCTTCTTCCCAGAACAAATGTTTGAGTAAAGAATGAAGAAGGTGCAATCCGTCTGCAGTTAAGACACTAATGAGTCTTGGATGAATTGGTTCTTACATGGCCAAAGTCAAACCTCCTCTGGGAAATAAATGACTATAGAGAGACAAAAGTGCCTTTTAAGTTGAGTCCAATAGTAATAATATGGTAGTGGATCTTGCCCTTCAGAGGTGATGCAGCAAATAGACATGTTAACCCTCCAGGTTCCTGCTTGGCTACCGCAGTGAGCACTCACACTGAAGAATGTATTGGAGACTCGTACCAGAGCCTGTTACTTTGCTAGCCAAGAGAAGTCTCAGGTCAGGATGTGATTCAGATAAAATGGGATTGGCAGCCTCATCCCAGCCCCTGTAAAGCTGTTTGTAAATTTAACTCTTAAATTACCTGTGTGGCACTGGTCGTGTTGCAAAAATTAGCTTTGGGTCTCTGCTTGGTTAGCAGCCTCAATTGTGTTGTTCTGTGACATGGACAAATACTTGCACAGAACTTACCACTAGCAGATTATTTTCTTCTAGCACTACAGCACCTTTCAGTCCAAGTCCCCAGAATTTAATGGATGATGCTAAGTGAACACGTAGTTCCCAGCTCTCCAGTTCTTCCATGGACGTCTTTAAGTCATAGTTCATGTACATCTTTTGCTTGCAGAAAGCCCTGAACATCAAGATGTACAGCAGTTTTAAACTTACATGAGCAATATAAGTGAAATAAAAAATAATAGCATGAAACACTATCTTAATAAAAAGCAACCAAGCAATTGACAATAAGCTAGTCAGCAAGATGAGGAATGTAAATTCTTTGTCTTTGCAGGACAAATGCCATTTTCTGTCTCAAATCTGATGGCTCCAGAACTCTATCAACAACACCACTGCCAAACAGACCTTCCAAGCTGCTAATAAATGCACAAGCCACAGCATAATAAGATATCTTCCCTCCTTTTTATTATTATTAAGAGAGGGCAGTGAATATAAATTTCACTGACTGGTGTGTATAATAAAGGAAGCTGAGTGCCAACACGGAGGAACGCCAAGGAATGAAAACAGCCAATAATAAATAGCCGTAAAGATAAAACCATCCAGAAGGGAAATAAACACCACACTAAAAGGCTGGAGTTCACAATGCTTTGTCTGTGCCCTCTCATACATAGAAGAAGAAAGTTATGGACAGAAAGGGGGGAGAAAAAAAAACCATAAAACTATATGACCAGATTCTTAGGTAGCCAGAAGCAAGGTGAGAGATGCGGTAGTAGGATCTTTGTGAAAATGCGAAAGGAAAGTGTGCAAAAGGGAAGAAGGAAGAAAACATAATGAATCCCAAAAAGTAACAGTGTAGAAGAAAAGCAGCAGCTCTGGAGATTATTAGCAATGAGTTATCACAAGGTTTCTTGCAGACTCAGCCTTGTGTCTCTTTCTGCAGCTCTGCATGTGGTCGGAGCTGGAATAGCAAAAAATTCGTGTCTCTTCACCAATTAAGAGATCATAAAACTACACTTATGACTAAATAATAAACTGCATTTCCTTTCTTTCTACCTAAGGGAAATGCTGAATGTGGTAAACTGCTGATAACATAGGAGATGATAGCTTAAGAGGAAAGCATACAGAACAGAGAGGACTCAGCTTCTTGCTCCCTGGGAAGAAAAGATGTTGTTTACTTCCTTACAGAGGGTCCTTCCTCCGGACCACGGCAGTTTTGAGAAGCCCTTCCAGCCACATGCTGCATCTTGCCAAGTTTTCTGGCAGCCTCACGTATTGCTGCTGGATCAATGTTTTAGGATACTTTTTCCTACTGTTGGTGGGCAAGGTAAAAGTCATCCCAGAGATGGACCTCTTTTTTTAAACTTTGCAAGAGCACACTGTTTGTTTTCCAGCCACAGCGCCCACTGCTTCAAGAGTCTCAAAGTCTAACAATGGCAAACATACCAGAAAGACATGCCTAACACAGAGAGTGTAATGGCAGTACCTTGATGATACCATGAACTGCAGAAGCCCATTCTTTCCTGAACTGGAGGCGTTTACTAAATACCACTACAACAGGGGCAAGCAAACAGGCCAAAAGTCTTCTTGATTGAGACTTTCTGCACAGATTGAGCTCCAGCTTTGCTCTGTGTTTTCCAGAGCCTGTGTCCTGTCTGGAGCTTTGCAAGCACAAAGAGACATCTAATGGTTTGTTAATACTTTGCAAGCAAGCCCAGTGCAGGAGTTGAAATCATGTGATGAGTTCTTCCAAGCCTCTATTTGCCAGGTACTTAACGTATTTTCTACAGGTTTTTCAACCTATCACCTCACCTCTCTTGGCTTTTCATTCCTGGGATGAAAATAAATTCGTATTTCAGAGTTTTAGGCATTCACCCCATCCTCAATACAGGCTTATAAAGTGAGAGGCAGTGAGGTTTGTTGCTGCTGCAATGGAGACAAATCAACCACCTTCTTGTTCCTCAACCTAGAAGTGTCAGATAGCTTGACACTCAAGCCCTGAGCTCCTAATTTCATTAAAAGGATCTTGATGTCATCTGGACCTGTGTCACTTTTCCAGCCTTTTAGAGGGAAAGCAGAAATTAAACCTATGCCCACCTTTTTCTCAGAACAGTCCTCAACCATACCAAAACTCCTGCTGGGAAAAATTAACATATTTCCAGGACTGCGTGTCTTCTCACAACAGCTAATGTACAGTGCTTTGTGGTGCATAAGCTTTGATGGACTCTTGTATCCAACCTTGGTTTTATCATGTCTGTTTGTAGCAAAACTAATTTTTTTCCCCTTCTCTCCTTCTCAATGTAAAAAGGACTAGAGTCAACTTCTGTGGATTCAGTCATACGACAGCCTCTCCGCACCAGCCATGCACCTAAGGGGGCATTCCCACAGATCATATTATATTTTGTGGATCATCTTATTGCTGTGCGAGTCTGCTTTGAGACTGGAAACCAATGAGAGGTTTCAACTCAGTAAGATCCTGGAAAAGCATGTAGTCATCTTGCTTGGATTCTCCAGCCTGGCTTCTCTGTTGACGAGTAGGTTGTGTTTGAGAAATCCTAAATCCCAAATCAGGTAGGCTTGTAAAAAAGATCAGTTTTTTCCACAAAGTTTTGGAGCTGTTTCCCACATTTGTAGGTTGGACCACCTTTTTGGGAGCATTTTGCCTCCAGAAATGTAATGGTAACTCCCATGTTCAAGAGACAGTCTTCCCTTAACAGTGAATGTCTGCGTCCAGTCCCACAGTACAGCTAGGGGGATGATTTTAATAAACTGCATTGAAAGAAATAGCTTTTTGAAATTAACCTTTTTACTAAGAGAATAAGTATTGGTATTTTTAGAGAGAAAAATATGTAGCACTTTTTTACAATTTCTTCACATGAAAGCTTTCTCTAAAACACTCAGATATTATTGAATGGCTCGAAAACATTTTGCCTCATTAAAAATCAAACTGGTTTCCTGTAAACCAGCACGTTTGTATTTTAGAATTTTTCAAGGGTGATTAAAAGGAGTTCTATAAGGGCAAAATATCCTTTCATTAGTCCCTGAATTGGCACAATCTGCAGATGGATATTGCATAACAAGCAAGTTATTGCACCCTAAACAGTCATGGATAGTTGCAGCACACACCTGGTGGTGCGATCAATCACTTCATGGCCGAGCTGTCCCACACACAAAAGGAACTGTGGGCATTTCAGCTCCCACTAGAGAAAAGCACCAGTGCTTGACACCTCTCTACACATGACCTTTGCTCCCCATTCAAACACGGCTTTCATAAAGGGCTTTCCAAAACCCATTAGTCTTTATATCCGTCCTATTTCTGTGACGTGTGTTGTGGATTAGTGCACTTGATGAAAGAGATGGATCAGCTGCTAGAGAGCAGCAGCTTTATCGGGCATCCAGCATGAGTTTCCACCTCCTGGGAACAGAAGGCATTGGCTGAAAGAGCTGGATAATGTGTGTTTGATTTGTCCTTTGTCAAGGTCACACCTGGCTAACTGCTTCTGCAAGGATCCTGGGTATCAGTAATTTACAACATCCCCCCCTTCTCTGCAGATGAGTTTTTGTTCTTCCTTTGAAAGTTCTCTTGTCTGCTCCGAACTCTATGGAGAAAAAGTGAGTGAAGGGGCCTCATTATTTTAAATGGGGCTTGACAGAACCTAACAGAGAGCATAAAACAGAGCAATTTTCACAGGCAATCGCACCAAAGCAGTTAAAGCAAGGCTGAGAACTCAATTACAGCCCATTACTGTCGGAGCTGTCTCTCGCTCTCTTGCTCTTTCCCTGTCCATTGGTTTCTGCAAGAGGAACTCACTATTGGCAAAGGTCATTCACTTTAGCCATCACTTTTTGGCTAGTGGTTCTTATCAAGTACCGATCAGTGAGGATCCCAGTGTTCCCACAAATGCAAGGAGAAAAACAATTCAGGCAAAATGTGTTTGTAAGGTGGCAGTTTTCCTCTTAGCTAATACAGTAAAACAGCAAGATCCAGTCAAGTGCAAAACAGAAAGACAGCAAGTTCTTATACAGGTTATGCTATGAGCCTGTGATACGTCTTGCATACATGCACATGTATACATCTCTAAACAATGTACACACATATCCTGGTTGCACTTCTACCTGACCGAACAGTTTGTCCAAGGTCTCAGATGGAATATAAGGACTATTTATAATGCTTTCATGATCCGCCAAGTCAAGAGCCAGCCAGGAGAAGATTCAGATCTTAGCATAAGCTGGAGTGGCTTAAAGCCTGCTCTGATCAATGCCTGCCATGAATGTGTCATCAGGACACACAGCAATATTATAAGTACTAGGCAATGTGTCAGTGTAAGGCTGAGACACTGGGATGGCAGAGCTCTGCCTTGTTTGAAGATTTCTGGCGACAGGGCAGCAGCAGAATGAACAACCAAGCCCCTTGTATACAGCAGATTAGCATTAGAGAGCCTGCTAATGGGCATCTCTGGGTATGAGAAACAGATCCATTTCAACATGCGTTGAAATGGTTTTTGGAAAAAAAAAAAAAAAAAGCATTAAAGGTAGTTTAAGTTTGAAACAACAATCAAGTTAAAAGGTAGCAGGTTTAAGGTGGGTTGTACAACCTAATCCACTTTTCCTGTATTTATTAATTACAATTTAACTTTTGTCCAACATCTTGTAGAAAGCTTGCAGATGAATTTGGAATAAAACTCAGCCATCCTAGGTCCCAGACAAGCTTTTAGAGCAGAGAACACCCCTTCTGTTCTTGCCAGCTTCTGTCTCATTCACTGACCATTCTGTGTACTGAACAAGACAAGAATCCTGGAGGGAAAGTAATGTATGCTTGTAGAGTAATATTCTGACATTTCCTCAGCTTCACAATTTGACTTTTCAAACTTGTGATATTGGGGTTCTGGCACATAATTTCTTTGAATTTGCAGCCTGACTCCCACACCGAAACAGTCCCATGTAGAACAACAGCCACTTTCCTTCCCTGGGATGCTGGATGTCAAATTAAACCTCTGTTGTTTTAGTTAATAGAGTAACTATTATCGTTGGTAGACTCTGGTTGTCTGTGTGAACTAGCTACAGGAGAGGGAGATAACACGTATTTCACCAGTGCAACATAAAAATATTTGTTGGTAGGGCCAGAACTCTGCACTGGGGGAGTTCAGATCTCTGGATGCTGTTCCCTGTTTCTGAAAGATGCATGGCTTAGTGCTATGACACAGTCAAAAAACACAGAAGTGGTGGTCTAGGAGAGCCTAGAAATGTATACAACACATAGGAAACATGTAAAGAGCATTTGGTAGCTAGAAAGATTTTTGAGTGAGAATATACAAATTCTGATTCACAAAACACAGTAGATTTTGACAGTCATAACAAAAAGCTTTTCTTTCTTCCCCAACTCCCCCTACCAAACAAATGTCATATCTGTGTTACAAAGCAATCAGGCGTTAGAAGACTTGTAAAAACAATCAAACAAACAAACAAACAAAAGTGAACTAATTCTTTAGTGGAAAACAAAGGAATAGATTGTTTTCACTTTCCACCTTCCCTAAAAGAGTTGAAATCTCTTTTGCTGCAATTAGAGAAAATATGTAATTGCTATTGACTATATTATCTTAAATGGATAGAGTCTAGTAAAACGATAAAATAATGGAAATGCAAGCTTAGAATAGAAACTGTAACTTAACGTTTAGCAATAAGCATTACTGCTGTCTCTGCCTGTTATATAATTATACTGCTACAACTATGAGAGCACTAGTACCTGCACTGTGTACTAGTTTTCCTGTTACTTGTTAAACCTTAGAATCAGCTATTATTTCTTCTTTTGGTCTTCCCCTCTTCATCTTTCCTACAGCTTCCAACAGATGCATTAAAAAAACTTGCCTGTTGCATCCAGGGCTTTCTGAGCAAGTAAGAGGTCTCCTGCAGCTTGTCATAACAATGTGTTTGCGTATAAGGGGCAGGTGTTCCTGGAAAGACACATAAAAATTCCATTGAGCAAGCACAACACTCATTTTTCAAAGAGTCAGCAGAGTGGAGCTGAGCTCTGACGGTCTGCTTCGAAAGACCAAAGCGCTGCCTGTGATGTGATCCTTGCATGGCTGCAGGCAATCACTCTATCTCCTGCCTCCTGCCTTCAGCCCTAAAGCTGGCATACAACTGAAGGAAGCCTATCCCCAGCAGCTGCATGGATATTCCTGGAGGGTGGCATATCAGGATCCAAGACTCCAAGGAAGTGGGGACAAAAAACTCAAAGAGTAACACGTTTCAGAACCTGTTTCATTCTGCTCATTCTAAGGCTGCTGTATGGCTTTGACTTCATTCTGCTGGTATACCCTACAATGGTCAAACACCTCCCCTAGGCTAACCCTATTTCTTTTCTCTTAGCTAGCTGCTAATGCCTGCTGATATTTTACAGTTCTGCAGTCTGATTTTGTCCTGTTGGGTCCTCAGCCACCAGAAGACTTCTTGTGCAATCTAGCATGTTGAAGGGTATTTTCAGTCAGGACAACCTACCTCCCTGGCTTTTGATGAAGTTTAAAGATGTCTTGTGGGACTTGGATGTTGTTGACATCTAAGTAGGTTTTCTTAAGAAGCTGTACAGTCCTCTTTTATGATATCCATCCCTTAAAACATATATTGTTGCTGCTAGCATTTTCAGAGCTCTGACAGTAAATCTGATTCTTCTATTTCTTGAAAGACTTGTTTATTTTTACACTCCTGGGGTAATGGCTACATTTTTGTAATGCTTGAAATAATGGCTAGCAGAAGGGTAAACAAACATAAAGTGGGACCTCCAGGCCCTGTCACAGTGTAACAATACCAGTATTTCCGTTGATTCTTCTTTCTTCCTTCTTTCTCTCTCTCTCTCTTTCCCAGAGACTCTGCATAGCCTCTCTTTCTTCTGTATTTACAACGAGATTCCAATTCTGTGTCCCACATCTAGTGACTTTTCTTTTTCCTCTGAAGAGTGGAGAATGAGTGAAACTGGTGAGGAACTCTCCATCCCATCTCTCTCCTTCTTGTTCTTGCATCTCATGTCACATTTTCTGATGTTTACACAGGCTGTGTGGCTTGGGAGTTTCTACCAAGTCTGTGGCCCCTTTCTCGTCTCAGCTGCTCCCTGCGTTGCATTCAGATACTGGTAGGAAAGGAAGAGAACAAATAAAGCAAGATGACCTGCTAGCCCTCATGGTGTGTGTCTGTCAGCCCCGTTGGTGGGACCTATAAGGTAAAAAGATCTCAGTCTACTCTCATATCTGTATACCAGTAACTCCTTCTCCCAAAATAATATTTCCTGCTTTTAAACATTCTTCATCTTGTCAAGCTCTAAATTAGATGGCTTTGGAAATTACAGTTTTGAAAGCCCAAACTCTGACCTCATTTTCATGTAGATGGATGACAGCAATTCATAATCTCCATTCACATTGTATTTTACCTCACACTGAAAACAAGGAGAATCTTTAAGTTCAGGAAGAGCTACAGAAATTGTAAGTCATGCCAGACTGTATCAGCAAGATAAACAGGTGATTTTCTGACAGTTAGAACAAAAAAGAACTCAAAGAAAAAAGGCATATGCTGCTCTGTCTTTAATCTCAAAGACACCATTGAATGCCTTCTCAGAGAACTCCAAGAAAAAGCTGCACCACCAGCTGTCTTCGTTCCACCCCTCTTCCCTATAGCTTTCTATACATTTCCCCATAATGATGAACAAGGAAACCCAGGAAGACACATCAGACACAATTACAGTTCTAACAAAAGTAGGATACTTAAAATCTATCTTTCCACTCAAAGAACATTTTTTTTTCCTCTGAGACAAACTATACCTCAAGAACTTCTCAACATAAACCCTCTCCCATCATTTTGAATGTACCAAGATCCTATATCATCACAGCATCATGGTCTCACCCAGAAGAACGTGCCAGCATTCAGATTTTAAAGCCAGGTGTACTGCAAAATAGATCATTTTTTTCTCTTTCCATGGTAGCTTCACCAATTCATGTGCACAGATACCAGCAATTATATTTGAAGGAGTAGTAATCAGAGAAAAATCTAATTTTCGGAGGTTTATGAGGAGTTGCATACAGCAGGATGCCTATGTTGTACAAGAATGATTTCTTTTGCATCTGACCTAAAACCCTAGAGTTCCATAATGATTTTCATTGTCAGTTTATTAACAACCAATTGTCTATTAAAGTGTCCATGGATTTCACCAACCTCAACTTACTAGCTATCATGGTTAACACTACAAAACAAATGCATTTTAGAACTACCATGCTCAAACCACCCAACACAACCACATATTCCACCACAAACCAACCTACTGTAAAGTACACCAGGTGGGTGTGACAAATAGCAATAAATAGCACCAGATTGTGCTAGAGAAACAAATGCAAAAAATAATCAGTTTCTTAGACTTGTAGAATCAGGGATCCTATGACAGATGCACTGAAATGAACAAATCTCTACCTTGCTCAAATTGATACGAAACCCATAGAGG
Organism: Chauna torquata; assembly: GCA_013399475.1. Lineage (NCBI taxonomy): Eukaryota > Metazoa > Chordata > Aves > Anseriformes > Anhimidae > Chauna > Chauna torquata. Next base: position 1,088,407 of record VXAL01006254.1, read on the forward strand.
TGAAGTTAAACGAACACCAAACAGCACAATAAATTCATACAGCATGGAAGGACAGAAGAAACCAGCTACGAATGCAAGGATGTTTCTAACACAGCAGCCTTTTCATTTCTGATGACCAAAAAGCATTTTTGTGTTAATACTCATAACTCATGGGCTCACCAGATGTCCACCAGCAGCCTCTCTTCATTTTGCCTCTTATTTAATTCTCTATTCCAAAATGCAAACTGTTTCCTTCCCTCTCTCTCCTGCTTTACTGCCACGCTCCCAGTTTTCCATTTTCCACATATATTTGCCACTTTTTCTCAATTGAAAAGAAATTGTTTCTAGTTTATGCTTCATTTAGGGCTTTGGTGCTCATGACATCTGACAAAGAGACTGTGACAAAGTTTTCTGTGCTTTCCAGCACTGTACAGAGTGGTAGTATTCTTTATTAGATAAGCTGATAAGCTTCATTAAATTTTCATTGAATTTAGCTGGACATGGAGCCTGTCTGAAGAGTACATTTACAGACAAACAAATTTTGTGCTGAAATTCAATAAGTGTTATGTACCATTCAGCTGCATTTAATGGAGTCTTGTGAGTGTGACCATAACCTATTAATTAAAAATGGTGTTTCACAAAGGGATCTGAAAGACTGGAATAGTATCTGATACACAATTAAAACAAAGTGCTTATGGCTTTGTTGCTTGCTTGTGGTGATAAAATACAACAATCAGAAAATTCAATAAAATTCTATCAGTCTGTGTGAAAAGACACATGTTTTGTGCAAGCCTGGAAAATGCTAATCTATTTGTGAGCAATGTTACAAATATGCTTTTCCACATAATGAATCCTTTGGTGGCAGAGCTAGTTTAAGTGATTTACATCCTGCCAAAAGTTCTTCTTCTTCTTCCATCCATTCTACTATTTGTGTGGACCCAGTCTAAAGATGTGGGAAATCATCTATTTAGCATACACACGCACACATGCAATCCCCCAAAACTTCTCATAAGTGGTTGCTTTCTTTTAAGCAAGGTTATGCCAACTGATACAATTTAGAGTAGAGCACTCACAAGGGGCTGGTAAGTGTGGGGAGGGCATTGGGGATGAGGAAGGAAGGGAAGCAGGTCGGGGCAGAAAGATCTTAAGCAATATCTCATACTGAAGGCTGCCACATGAAAAATTACTCTGAGCATTTCCAGAACATTTTGTTTAATTAACTGTTCCAAAACTAACTATAGGAAACAGCCGGATCCTTTGTACTTATCTAGAAAAAAATATTTGACATAGTAAACCTCAGCAAAGAAAGTTGACCATATATAATGCTGTCCACTAATGAACAGTCCATAACTTGGCACAAAATTTAGCCAAAATCAACCTAAATTTAAGTTTAAATTGCCTGGCAGTTTCAAGTTTTAGCTTTCACTAAAACTGGAAGTGATTAGATGTCATTACAGAACCTGTTTTCATTCCAGGATACGTACAGCTCGTTGCTGTAGATAACCATTCCAACTTTGAACAACTTAGTCTTCAAATCTTTTAAATATGAGACTGTCAATTCTGATTCTGCAGTAAGAGCCTGGCTTTGATCAAGACAGATTTGAGCCATTGTGATCGCTACCCGAAGGACTTATTTTGCATACAATATTTTTCTTCTAGAATCCATGTCAGAAATTGTGCCTGTATTGCCATCAACTTCGTGAACATTTTGGACAAATTATCTAATGTTTCTTAGCCTTTATCTTAGGCAGAATTTTTAATGTGGAAAAAGCAAGCAATTAAGTCTCCTTTGTCTTTGGATATTTTGTCATGGAGTTGTTGAGCCTGGGATACATTTCTAATTGCCTGCCTATGCCATTCACCTAAATTATGTCAGAGCTGATTTAATTACCCCTAAAAGCTCCCCTCAAGATGAAATTCCTGCCTAGCCTTAAATATCTCTCAGTATAAAGCACGCCTAGAATTTTTGCTGTCCTTAAAATAACTCAAGATTATGTTACAAGAATGAGTTACACTGCAGGGATGGTTCTCACTCTTTTCCGTAGCAGGAAGGCAAGGAGTACCACAGTCATGTGAAGATTCCTGTCCTGTTATCCATTCCCTTTAGCAGTATTGACAGCCCCTTAATGTATTCCCCATCCCAGCTTTCATACTGGCATCCTTATTGCTGAAAACCCCTGTGTATTAGACTGCAATTACCTGACTCATTATTGTTTTCTAAAGAATGAAGCTGAAAATGTTTTTTGCTCCCTGCAGCAAGTCACTAAGTATTTATGAAAAATTAAAAAACATATATTTTGGTGCAAAAAGCTTTCTGCTAAGAAGTGCCATCACAGAGCCTTACCCCAGTTGCCACAGTATAGGTATAATATAGCTACTAGCCTGTAGAATGCATCACATTCTCTCATACCAGTTAAAATGATGTATTTTATCTAGGGAACTTCAAATAATATGCAGAATATGAACATCAAGCTACCATACCCTCTTTCCCACAATGCATTTTTATTATTATTCATATATGGCAGCACCAAAAATGGTGTCTATTTAGACACACATACAGATATAAATTTACGGATATTTCTCTTTAAGGAACTTTACTTTGTTTTTTCTACAGAATCAGCATTTTTTCCAGATCAAAATATTGATGCACACACATTTGTCAAAAACTAATTTTATTTGGAATACAGTCCCAATGGAAATTTTTCAAGTAGCTGGATTTTGAATCATTACTGCTGAATACCTGTCTTCAGCCACTTTCACACTATACCAAAGGTTTACCTATGGGCTGCATTCTCTGATGCTCATTACATGAGACAACTTTAGGGTGACTTGAAGATTCTTACATGTAATGTAAGATGGACCTAAAACTAATATACACGTGTTCCCATGTGTTCCCAGGGAATAAGGAAATTATGGATCTAAGTACCCTCTTAACAGTTTTATTATCTATGTTCTTAACATGCCTGCCATACAGATCTCTACTACCTGCTCAGGATTTGCTAAAAGTAAAGGTGAAGTTTGATAGATTGTTCATACCTTTTAAGATTTGTAATATGTAGAATATTGCAAAAAAAAAAAAAAAGTTAAGAATACTGTACTAAGGTGCTTTAAATAGCAGAGGACAATACTGCTTTCTTGTCTCCTAGATAAGCTATCAACTTGACATTTGTTTCTAAATGTCAGCAAAACCAGAATGGGTGATATGAGTCATTGAACATTTGCTTTTTTTTTTTTTTTTTTTTCTATTGGGTAGGGAGCAGGGATGACTGGTTTAAAATACAAGTATGCAAAGGAGAGAAAAAATCTGTGGTCAGCAAGGAGAGGAGAGGCTGGTTTTTGCTGTTGTTGTCTTTCCATGTCAGGTTAGGGACACAAAGCAGTGAACAATTTAGTCTTAGCTAGCCAAATCAGAAGCTAAATGGATGTTTGTAAAGTCATGACTGTCTCGTACAGCAAAAACTGGGAATGACGCTCAGTCAGACCCTGGGGGTGGAGCGTGAAGGAGGTAATGGGGAGCTGTGGCTGACGCTCACCAAGAAGTAGAGACACAATCCTTCACTGAATATTTCCTAGAGACAAGCAGACAATGCAGAATAGAGGATATCTATTCTGCATTTAAGAGGATTGAAAATAATGTTAGAGGGAAACCGAGAAGGCTCCAAATCCAGGCTGCAAAGGCAATAGCAAGCTTCAATCAAAGGCTGCTGCGTGAAATGCTTTAAAGCTAGCTCTTGCAGAGCAGGTTCATCACCCAGTACAACCACTGTAGTTTTGGAAAGCTACAGAAACCTCAGAAAGTGTCTTTAAAGAGTATGTTCAGGCAGAATTCCAGACAGGAGACTTCAGTTGGCTAACAAACGTACTTAAAGCTGATCAGTTTGGATAATTCTATCCCTCAGGATACAGTTAACCCGAGGCACCTCACGCTGTGGCGCACTTGTAAAGCCTGAGGTTTGGAGCACATCCCAGAGTTCCAGGAGCCTCTGTAGGAGCTGGTACTACAGGGGTTTTGGCATCCATGGTGGCATTCTTGATAGCAAACACCAGCCAGGCTCCTCCTAGATAATAAGATGAAAAGAGGTGCTCTGCAGCCTTGGCCAGTTCCAGGCTGTCTCTTCCTCCACTCATTTTATTTTTATAAAATTTATTTGCCTCCCATACAAACACAGACCACTTCCAGCTTAGCCCTACTTTCACGGGTTTCTAAAAATGATTTTAAGTGGAGCTGTTACTGCACTGTAACTGAGAGAGTCATTCCAGGACTCTTCTAGAAATTCTGGCAGTAGCTCCAAAATTAATTTCTTTAATCATTTGTCTTTTGGTCTCCTTATTTTATCCATTTGTTCTATCTCCACTCAATTTTTCACCTTGTTTTTAGCCTCTTCTTTACCATCTGTGTGTCTTGTGTTGCTCACCACCATGTTCAAAAGCACAGCCCTGACCATAGACACCTTTTATTTTTCCCATAGGAGAATACAGGACTTGAAGTAAAAGACTGAACTGGTCTTTATTTTATTTTATTTTATTTTATTTTATTT
>VXAL01006254.1:1092985-1109559 GCA_013399475.1 Chauna torquata
ATTGCTTTGTTTTTCATTTCCCACCTAACATTCACTCTTTTCTTTTTCTCCTTCTCTTCTCTAGTCCTGCTGACCCTCTTCTTTTTCCCTGTTTTGTGTTTGTGTGACAAATTTCCTGAAAGAGTAACTTGCTGCAGGTCAGTTGAAATCTGGAGAATTTCTTTTTCTGTTATCACTACAGCTTTGCACAACACAAGTTAATGTAGCATTGTGGTTGTGATGATATTGCCAAGCTTGAAAATGGCATTTCAATTCAAAATCACTGTCATTTATAACTTTCTCAAAAAAAAAAAAAAATTACCTTTGGGGCTCAAATTTTTCATGCTCGGTCTCAGTCCAAGACTGAATTGGTTTTAGAAACTTTCATAAAAATCGATCCAGCTATTTGTACCTTTTTTTTTTAAGGTATCCAATCAGGAGGACAGAAAAAGTGATTTTTGCCACGTCAGATATTTGTCGTATGCTTTTCATCCCCAATAACTCAAACCAACTTTATTTTGAAACATCACCCTTGAAAGTGAATGCACTTGAAAGTGAATGATGCATTGCCTTGTCTGAAGAAGTTTGGTTTGGAAATTAGATAGTTACAAACATTAGAACATTGTGTGCTGAGCATGCACACATTATTTCCCTTCTTTGATTTAGACCTCTACCCAATAATGATTAATGTTCCCAGGCATGAATATTTGTTTGTGCACTTGTGAAAATTAGAGACGAAAAAGATCTATTGCATCATCTAGTTCATCTTGCTGCCAAAAGCTTGATACCTACACTCTGTATTTGTACATGTGACAGGAGCGGAGAGTCACAGAAAGTTCCAATCTTGAAACTTCTGCAGAGATTTGCTGAAACAGGGAAAGTAATTTTAACTCTAAAGCCTATCCCTTCATTTTTACCTTGGCTTTGCCATCTAAAACATTTCCTAGGACTTTCTGATATGAATTTCAAGCAACAGTAAAATATGCACTCAGAATGTTGGACTATTGCCCAGTCTAGCCTCAAGCAATGGGTCTTTCTTCACCTGCTTTGTAATTCTGAACAGCCCGAAGATCAGGAAGTTGTCAGGAAGTTTCCCTTGCTATGCCTCTTACATTGTCAAGATCTCCAGGCTGTGGCAATAGTTCACGTCATGACCAGTTATGTCAGCATAAACAGTATCTCTCTCTCTATTATTTGTTCCTTATTATAAATACATACAGTCTATTGTGCCATTGGCAATTCACTTTTGTTTAGACAATCTAGTCATGCCTGGCTTCTTTCATCTTTCTCCATAAGCCAGCTCTTCTAGTCATTCAGTTACCTAACATGATCCTTAGCTCTCATTGCTTTCATCCTTAGCTCTCACATTCTCAAGTGTAGATATTTTCTGTTGCTTTTCTTAGCACTCCTTCATATTTGTCAATATGTTTTTTTGCATAGAGGTGCCTAGAATGGAAAACAGTTCTCATAGGTACTTACAGTATCCCATAACACATCTACTCTAGGAAACTGGTTAGGAAACGGTAGGTATTTTTACTGTCAAAAAATAAAAGCTGCTTTTAATTTATCTTTGTTATTACAAAATAATTTTTAATATTTTTGTTATTTGTAATTATTTTGTTATTACAAAAGAGAAAGAAAAGAAAATCAGAGGAACAAGTACTAATATACTAAAGAAGTTTAATGTCACTGAAAAATATTTCAAACTGAGACATTTCAGACTGTTGCCTATGTTATCAGGGTTGACTATCTAATACATTCATATTACACAATTTTAAAACTAGATTTGTATCTGTGTGGGAGGAAAAAGAGGATGTTTAAAATTGTGGTAGTGTATCATAGTCAGTCTATCATTCCTCAGAATAGATACCATGACCAAATGACACAGTTGAAGAAAAAAGATGAAGAAGAAAAAAACTCCTTTACATGTTAGTTCCAAAAGATCTTATGCAATTTAAGAAATAACAAAGTTTTTCAAAATGACTGGTGGTTTTAGGTGCCTTCATTTTCTGAGACAGTCAGCTGGAACCTCATAATCAGAAGGAACTAAGTGGTGCAAGTTTGAAAAGTGGGCTTTTTTTAGGTGTCTCAAATTGGAGACTGCGAAAGCAGATACTCAGAATCAACTTTTCTTTTTGAAAATGTGTCCTAATTGTATCACCAGGATGTAGGCAATGGCAGAGCTAGTACAATGCAACTTAAAGAGTATCCTGATATTTCTGCTTGTCTGTTTGAAAAATACTACTTCTTTTCAAAAATATTTCGTATGTTTTAATGGAAGTAAAATGAAAATTTGGCTATGGCTGGCAGATTAGAAGTTATTTTTTTCTCTAGTTTATTTATGTAAAAAACAATAAACTGTTTGACATACAAGCATTTACATGACTCTTTGTATGGGAATCAATTTTCACATTTCTTAATTTCTCCAAAAATAAGTGCAAAGTGAAATTTCCTTCTTTGAAGAATTGTAAAGCATTTTAAAAACAGAACATGCTATTGAAAGTATATGTTTTCAGGTTTTTATATTTATTTTATTTTTTTCAATCTAGTGGTTTCTAAAATGCGATTCGACAGTGTCCCTTTAATCCTACAACATCTTATTCTCTCTCTGTTGGCTGATTAGAATGTTTGGCCCTTGTCATTTTCATTAACTCCCTTTATATATTTATAGCGTGTTATCTTTCCTTTCCACGATCTCACCATAATCATCTTGACTCATCTGTAAATATATAAAGCTGTTAGAAACTCCCTCAGATACATACATGGTGCGTATATATTCTTAATCTGTGTGTACTTAAGCAGGAATACACTAATGCACTAACTTGGGTGAAAATTTTCTTTGAAGTATTCCTTATATGACAAACAGCCTCTTAAATGCAGAGCAATTTCCGTGAAACAATGTCTCATGTTCTTCAAAATGGTATAATGTGATTTTAAAAAATAGACACACCTAAAATGTCACTTTTTAAAGGTGTGCATTTTATTTGTAGAATTTCTTCTGTGGTATCTTGAAAGTGTATCAGCTGGGACCTACTGCAATGATGTAATTTTCATGCTTGCTCTCTCTCTCTCCATGGACAAAAGAACAGGTTAGTCTGGGGATGTTTAAAATCACTTCACTGTTGGCCAACATCATTGATACTGCCGTCAGCAGTGGTAGCAAAGTGGGATGGCTGCTGTCTGCTCTCAGAAATCTCACCTTTGTGTTCTGCCTCAAAAGTAAGATACCAGCCTTTTGTGGGGCTGAAACACTTAACAAGAAGTATTACTGGTTAATGCTCTAGCTCTACAGTTTAGTACTTCAGGCATACCAAGATAAAAATTTCCTCTGCTGTGCTTATGTCATGACAACTTTTCCTGATAATAACAGTTGGCTTTCAGCAGAATGAAGCATGCGGCACAACTGTAGAAGGCAAGGCGACCCACGATAAAAAAGTTTAAATAGAGACTTTTTCCTTTCAAGCCATACTTTTCAACTTCTCAAAAGACTCAGTCATACACACCAGTTTCCAGAGACCCTCTCAAGAGAAACAGGGCTTAAAATGGTTGCATTTGTATCACATGCAAATGATTGCAACTGTATTTTATGTGGTTTTTGTTTGTTCTTTCCTTTTTTCTTTTTCCTTTTTTTTTTTTTTTTTTCTGGAAGGTTCCCTACTTCATTGTTTTCAGAACATGTCTATGTGATTGCAGGCTTCTTGACCTTGCAGTCCAAGTAATAATCCTCAGCTGGCACTATCACATTTATTACTCTCTCATGTATTTATATCACAGCTGCTGAAGCTTCAGGATATTACTGCAGTACCAATAATAAATATTAAGATTTCTATAGCAACCAATTGATCTTAATTACTCTCACCACAGGAGCCAGGTGAAAGAGGAGCAAAGCTGTAAAGAAGAGAGATCTTTATTCAATGCAGTATTTTCAAAGGAGAGATGTAATGCAGAAGGAACTGGAAATTTGCCAACAAAGGAGACACCTGAAAAAGTAAAAGATAAATATTTAGCCACTGAGATCTGTTAAAGTACAAAACATCATCTATAATTCAGATTCAAAATTACTATATTTAAATATTGTCACAGCTGTCATACAAATAGGCCTATGATAGCAAATTACAAGGTAAGTGTGAGACATGTACCTAAGTCTTAACTTATTTCCCCTCCCCTTAAAACAGGGCTGTCATTGAAACACTTTTTGAATTGTTGCTAAATTTGTATGTTTTTCATGCTATAGTTATATGCTTACCATAACTCCAAACCTGAACAGTGGGAAAACTGGGAAAAGGGATGACTCCAAAGTGAGACCTTGATCCAAATTTTGTGCAAAAGTCCTGACTTTAACCTTGAGATCCCTGTGATTCGAAGAAAGGTGATGATTAAACACAAAAGAGAAGCTGTCATGGCCACTGGCAGAGGAAGAAGATGGGACCGTACAGCATATGCATGCAGAGGATTCAGCTAAGGAAGCTTCGTAGGGATCTCCATAGCTTTCATAACTACCCAACCTGCCTGCAGCAGCATCACAGCCTGGTGCTGAAGGAGAGGGGGAGAGCTATGAAAACCCCTGTAGACTTTTACAGACCCTTGTATTCAGATAGCTTTTGGGAGTAACTGGTCCCCTTGTGAATCTGCCAGGGGAAAAGGAGAGACAGAGCCAGACTTTTCCTTCCTCTGGCTTCCTAACAAGACTGCCAGTGACCTGCCACCTGGCTGTTCTCCAGGAGTTTAGATGGGTAAAAGTCATCAAGGATTGTTGTCCTCTGACAGAAGGAAAGAGTGGAATTCAATGGCAGATGAAAACTAGTCCATCTGGACCAAACTAGGAAATGATCCTCTAGAGAGATGGAGAGGGCTGGAGAGGATTTTAAAGGAGCCTTCATTCCTGCAGAATTTTTTATTTTAATTCTTCTTTTCTTCTTTTTTTTTCCCCCTTCTTCTTTTTTCCCCTTCTTTTTGTTATTTTTTAAGTTAGGCAAACAATATTACAAGATCAACAAATCTCCCGATCTTGGAAACTGTCCTCCTTCCTTCATTGTTCTGATTATTGCTCTTGTTCGGCTATCAGAGAGCACACACTTGCACACACTTCCTGTTTTTTGTTTTGTTTTGTTTAAACCTTCTTAGGAATGAAATAACCAGTTTCAAAGGTAGGTGGTGAGGGGAACAAGGAGAAATGGACTATAATGCTTCCAAATGGATCTGCTGTGTCAGAGATTACCTTATCCAGCAATGGTCCAGCAGTCATCACAGTCCCTGCAGTCACAGGAAACTGATAATTTCCCATGTACCATTGGTACTGACAGTGCGGGATATACCGTGAAAGAACATCCAAGCTCCAGGCTGTACAGGAGAGGTCTTTGGACATGTTCTGAGATAGCATATACATAGAATTAAAGCCAGTTCCAAAGACTTTCCAGTGCTGAAAACCTTGGCTTTGCTTCTTGAGAGCCTGGAGATGTTTGTTCCTGGAGCTTGGACTGTCAGTGGAGATAAAGAACAGCTGTGGAAAAGCCTGGGGTTTTTGCAGCAAACATTTGGCCACTGGAGAGGAAAAGGCTGATGAGGGCTACAAAACAACACGGGGAATGCGCTGAAAGTTCTTAAAATGCACAGAAAAGTTTGGGTTTGTGTTCTGGAAAGGATGCAGGGTTTAAGTGAAAGGAAAGGCTGCTTTCATAAGCACTGCAGTGCAGAAGGGTAGGTAAATTCAATGTTGCCTGGGAAAGAAACCCTAGTGTGGGATTTATCTGAGATTGGCAATCATATAAAGGTGAAATATCACCATAAAGAGAGCTGTTGCTTCTCTGTCATAATCTTTAAGAATTCTTTGATTCTTGTGGATGGTTCAGATGAGAGTCCTTACTCAGTCTTTATCAGGTAAATAATACCAGTGAGAGTATATGGATGTTGATTGGGGGGGACTAGCGGATATGGAAGACTCTTGCAGGAGGTCGTGAAGACAAAAAAGAAATGGAGCTATTGTTTCTCAGCTATCTGTCAAAGTAAGGTTTCAAAAACTACAGCTTCCGTACAGAACATTGGTAGGCAGTGGCTGGAGAGCTCGGTTCAAAGGTACTCTTTGACCACTTGACTTGCTGTGCAGCACAGCACTGGGGTCCTCGCGCTGCAGGCAGGCTGGTGGCTGGGTATTTTGGATGCGCTTGCAGAATTCCCCACATCTCTTGCATTGCCATGCTCCTCCCAGCTGGCAGTTCAGCTCAACTCGGAAGGTTTGTTTGATTATCACCAAGTGTTTAGTTATTAAAAAAAGCTGTCAGCCTCGCAGCCTACGACTATGATGTATAATTAAATGCATCCTATCCTCTGTTTCCAAAACACTGTTACAATAATGTCAAGTTGTGATAATCTAGTGAAAGGCAGTTGGGAGCAGGGGGAGTCAGACGCATGGGACATCTTTGCAGCACTGCCACGATCATGAGCTGGGGGAGCCGCAGCCACACGCCCACCCCCAAGGAGAAGGGACAGTGACAGTGGAGCCAGGGTGAAGCAAAAAGAAAGTGTTAGGGTTTGTGAGGGGGCAGGGGAAGACAAGGATAAAAGAACACTGGAATCTCCCTTTCCCTACCGCAGGGTCTCTTTTTCCTACTGAAGTTAGTGGCAGCATGATTTTGTCCCTTCTCTTTATAATGGCAGTTTAATTGCAGAAGCAGACTTCCTAGGGGATCTGGCGGGGGGGTGGCAGCATGTCTCAGCGAGGTACGAGCTCCCACTCGCACAGTGCATCAGCTGTCCCATGGTGGGGTGTTCTTCCCTTCCCCTCAGTCACACAGAACCTGTCCATAGGTCCCCAGCAGTGGCCAAGTGGTGCTGAGCTTCACCTGCCTGTGAATCCTCTCCTAGTCACATCCTGCTAGAGCCGCAGGCAGCACCTGGGAATGTATCTTAGCCTCCCCAGGCTAACAAACCCTGTCTAAAAGCTACAACAAGCTAAACCTCTTCTTTGCTGCCTTCAAGAGCTGAACTTCCCTGTTTTCTGGCACAGACTCCACATGTGCCACAAAGGAAGAACTCAGAGGAAGATGCAGCCATAGAGAAAATACAGGAGCATCCTGACCATGCTGTAGGCGAACAGCCTTTATCATCTCATGGGTTGCTACCAGTTCAGGTGGTAGATATTCAGCAAGACCTGTCTCCAGTCCCTGGAAGAAGGGACTCAGGTGGTCCTCAGGTTCCCCCATTTTCCTCTCTGTAATTACACCACATGTATTTGTGGTTGGTTGTAGGTGCTCGCCGAAGTCCACTCAGTCTTTGCTTGTTGCAGCTATGATGAGAAGCTGTGCTGCTGGCACCTCTTCTTTGGAGTTATCTTTCAGCTAACTTTTTGAAATGTTTTTGTATAAGGGAATCAGTGGTCTACAGCACTGACCATGAAAAGAGTCTTTAACACAAAGTAAAAGTCTTTTCCTTCCCTTCTCACTCCTTCTGCCCTTCTTCCATATTTCTGTCCATTCCTACTACCTCATCAAACTGGAATTTGTGGACAGTTCTGTAGGCTGCAGTTGAGTCTCTTGAAGGGTTGGATACAAAACAATTTAAAACAAAGAGAAATGAGGAAGAAACACAAAGACAACAGGATTTACCTCCCCTAGAAAAGCTGAAAACCCCTCTTTTCCCTCCAAAATACAATGATCTCCCTGCTCCCTGCTGCAGAGCATCAGTCCTGACTTTCAACCACTCCCGTTCAGGACTCACATCAGAGAATCGCAATACTCATTTTGCAGGGCTGAGAAGTTCTGAAGTGATGCAACAACTTTGCAGTAGCCCTCTGAAGAGGGATATTTTCCCCTATAGAGACAATAACAACACCATGACTGGTGTTAGAAACGATAGCATGGAGGCTTTCATTACCATGTTTTTGCTTGACTTTCTCGTGGGAGAAAAAACACAAACTTACACAGGACTTCCAAAAAGGAGGATTACAAAACACCGGTGAGCTGTGCATCCATCTCTCTTTTATATGTGATACTATTAAATGTTTATTTACAGTTTTTTTTTTCCTGTAATTGTTTTGGACTCCCTCTTCCTATCTAATTTATTATTAGTTCATTATATTGTTTGTTAAGCACTGACAGCCTTTGGTTTTTATTGCAGTTATGTATCTTTGCCTCTCCTGAGCACCTTAATTGCATTAGCTGCTTTGAACGAATATGTTCTTGGTGCATAACAGAAAAGTGACATCTCTGGATATTTACAAAGTCTCTTTGTACAAACGATTTGGAAGCAGCACATGGCTTTAGAAATTATATCTCAGACTTGCTTTTCAGGACTATACGTCAAATGTGGGTAAACAGTTACTGCATGTAAGAGAGAACAAGATAAGAAAAGGGAAGAACCCTCTCAGTTTGCCATTTAGAGCAGCCTGTAGGGTTTTATGAACTGCTTACTGTGCCAGGAACCACCTGAAATAGTTTTGCAGATCTTCTCGGCCCAGTTTCCCATCTCGCCTCCCTGTCTCACCTTCAGATTTTCTTCTTTGACGAATGAAGCAATTCATTATTTTTTGCCTGTCTCCCTCTCTCTAATTACCAGCACAGGGCCATGACAAGAAGGAAATTATTCCTGGTCAGCAACAGGATCTCCTTACTCTGATGAGCTAAGGTCAAAAGTAGTTCAGCTGAAGAGGGGATAGAATAATTTTCATCACTGTTAGAAAAAGCACATGGGCAAGGAGCTGGTTCAACATAAAGTCAGTTAGATTTTCTTTGCAAGCTCTGCAAATTGTTTTGCCTTGTCTCAAAGAGCTGTTTCATTTCCTTTCAAAATGCAACAGCTTCAGAAACCCCTCAGCAGCTTAACAGGGTGCATACTATTTAAAGTTGATGCTCTCAAGTGCTGGGAGAACTGTACCCTACTGGAGGGGCAACTGGAAACCTTGTAGAGTGCCTCACAGCAGTCAAAATGATAATAATGTTGTAAGTATGTATTTTGGCCTCCATAGAGAAGGCCAAAATATTCAGCCCAAATATAAATGGGGACAGCCGCTGGAAGTCAGGAGCAAACAGACTTACGCATTAGTTTGTTTTTTCGTCCTGTTAACAGGCTCATTTTGAACTGTGATGGATTCGTGCAGCTGAATGAATGAAAATGTTCTTCAGTAAAAGAACAGAAGAAAGGTCAAAGACTAACCTAGGTTGAGCAGGAGCTCTGGATGCAGTCCAGCTTATGTCTCAGGGCACAGCCAACTTTAAAGTTAGATCACGTTTCTTCAGGCCTTGTTTATCAGAGTTTTGTGGAACTCCAGGGACAGAAACAGGGAACCATCCAGGCTGGAAGGGACCTTTGGAAGTAATCTAGTCCAGCCTCCTCATCAGACAGGGCCAATCAGGACAGGCTGCTCAGGACCTTGCCCAAAGAACTGTTGTATATTTCCTGGATGTCAATGTCTCTTGTACTGGGGAACTTGAAACTCAACACAACACTTCACATGTGGTCTTCATAGCTCCAAGCAAAGGGGAATAATCACTTATATCATCTTGCTGGCTACCTTTTCTTTAGTACAGCCCAGTGCATGGTTGGCTCTTTTTTCTAAAAGGACATACTGCTGATTCATGTTCAATTTCTTGTTGACCAGGACACCCCCACTCTTTCTGTGCAAAGCTGCTTTCCAACCAGTCAGTCCCTGGCCTTCACTCCTGTATTGGGTTGTTCCATCCCCAGTGAGGGACCTGGCATTTGTTTTTCTCTGACTTCATGGTCCTGTCAGGCCGTTTTTACAGCCTATCTAGGTCCTTCTGAATAGCAGCCTCACCCTCCACCACGGCAGCTGTTTCCACGTTTGGTATCATCTGCAATGTTGCCAGGAACGAGCTCCATCTCATCACCCTGGTTGTGAACAATCATGATAAACAGTATTGCCCCCAGTATCAATCCCTGAGAGTTGCCACTAATAATGGTATGCCAACTGGACTTCTTACTGCTGATCACCACTGTTTGAGCCCAGCTGTCCAACCAACTTTCTGCCCACCTCACCATCCATTTACCCAGCCCATAGATCCCCAGTTTGGTTATAGAAAATCCATAGCCTCTCTGGGCCCCTGTTCCAGTGGTTAATCACATTCACAGTGAAGACTTTTTTTTTCCTTATATCTAGTCATATTCCCTTTAGCTGAGACTTTTGATCACTGACTCTTTTCTTTCTGCTGTGCACCTCGGTGGTTGGCTTCATCTTCCCTATAATCTCCCTTTTTAGACATTGCAGACGGCAACTGCATGCCTCTCCATCATCTCTTCTTCATGTTGAACAAAGCCAGCCCCTTCAGTCTCTCCTTATACAACATATTGTCCAGCCATCTAGCCATTTTCATAAGGTACTGATAAGCTTGCTCTGGTTTTCATTCTCTCTCTTGTACCCGGAGATCCAGAACTGGAGACTACTCCTGATGCAGACTCAGAGGTGACAAGCAACAGGGAAGTAATTACTTCCCTCAGTCTTCTGGCTATGCCCAAGGTAGTCTGTACATTCAAAGCAGAGTCTATGAGAAGGCTATGCAGAAGAAAAGTGCTGTGACATGTCTTGGGATCCCAGTCTCTCCATCATCTAGCTTGAAATCCGGCTGGAGTGTACCACAGGTCTCATTTGGACTGTGCATTTCATTCCTACAGAAACTAGGATACAGAGGTACGGGGTGTGTGTATCTTTCTATGTGGTGTCAGGAGGGACTTGGGGCTGGATACTCGAAAAGAGCTCCTGGGTCCTCTAGGCTATGCTACAGCCCGTAAGACCAACTCCTCAAAATGGAAGCTATCTCAATCCCTGTACAAGTATTGTAAGGGTATGACTGAGGAGACAGAGGGCAGGGGAGTCGTGTTTTGACTTGCACAGTCCATGCTTCTGGAGGTTATATGGCAACTGTGAATTTGAATTGGACACGTAGGACACATCTTATCCATACATGTGTCTCTGCTTGTGTAACAGAATAGCCCCAATGGGGTCAAGTTATATTAGTATGGGAAGCATAGTCTAAAACTAGACATTTTTCCTTTGGGAAAATGTGTGTGCTTTGAGTAGAAGTCTGTAGAAATATAAATAAGCAGCACTGTGATCCGTTGGATGCAAGGATAAGAGTTAATTAATATTTGTGATCTGTTCTATGGACTGTGTGTTAAAGACTGGTATGAGCTACCTAGTCTGCTTTCTTGCCTGAATTAAGTAGTTCGGACTTTCCTGAGATTTTAAGTCTTTGGGAGAATATATTCTTGGGAGAATTTTAGGAATATTTTTCTTTTAAAAGGAGAGAACACTCTGTTTTACAGTCTGTAACTGTAAAAGGAAGGCTGCCACTGGACTTGCTGGAGCAAGGCAAAAAAAAGAAAAGTTGGGCTCTGGCAATAAACATCAGCCCAGAGATGGTAATATTTGTGCAGGAATTTATTGGGTGGTCATTCCAATGTATTGGTCATGGCTGGTTTATTGGCTTTTAGATTGATATTCATGCATGTTTTAAAAAAATGAATGAAAATGAGGAGTTTTTTTCAGCTTGCTACCATTTTTTTTCTTATGTAATCTATGTAATCCTGTACCCGTACTTTAATAAAATATTCTTACTGCTTGTATACAAGATTTATCATTGTTTTTAATTAAGAAATCATCAGCCAGTATTTGACAGGCCATTTTCAGCCTCGTTACAAATGTGTTCCTGATTAAATTTCAGGTATATTCAATGTCCTGTAAATCACAGAAGAGTGTTTTCTCTTTTCTATTATTCTTTACTAAACATGACAGATATGGTGTCTGCCAATAGCATGTGCTTAGCATAGAGTGTAATAATGTTAATGGGGAGTAGAAAACTATAAACCTACATCAGCATTGAGCTGAATTTGGTAGCTTCCGCAGCTAGAAAACAGTTAAGAAAGTGTTGACTGGTGTATCAAGAGGATTTCTTCCTACACAGAGAGAAAAAAAGAGGGCTGGAAGTCTACGGCCTTCTCAGGAAAAGCGTGTCAAGGCTGGAGAGAAGAAAGAAGGAAATAAAGTAATAAGAATTGAAGCAGAACAGAGGAACTCAATATGCTATGCTATCTGATGGGAGCATCAGTGTAGGATCAAAGTATATTAAAAAGGTATGTGTTTGTGTTTGTTAGAGAGACAGAGGGAGTATCTGGAGAGGGTAACAAGCACTTAGAGCTTTGCATGTCAACAAAAGTGAAATGATTAATCCAGAAAATGAAAATGAAAATCAAGACCTGATGGCAGGAAGGATAAAACTCTCTTACGGACCTCACAAGAATTGCCTAACCCCTCTGCCACACAGGGCTTAAAGGAAAAAAAGGCCATAAGACTGCTTCCATCTATTTTAGAAGATGCTAGGTGTCTTCTCTCCAGTAAGCCTAGTGAACTTGGCTAGTCTGACATTTCTGCATACAATGTCTATGACTAGTTACATCTCACATAACATTTTCACGTTGGCATCTCCTCTTTCTCCTTTCTTAATAAATCAAATTTCAATTAGACTGGCTGGACAGCATGGGGTTAGTCTTAGGGAACAGAAGGAAAGAGGTTGTTGAAAGATGCTCTGCACTCTCGTCGCCACTAGAAGGGCATTTGTTGCTGAGTCTTCCTCCATGCCATTAACTGGCTGATGATGTCCAGGTAGGTGCCTCAAAACCAAGAAGTACTGAGCAGAAGGTTTGCAGGTGACAGTAACTTTCATAAATGTCTATTCTTCACACTTTATTTTCATCTATGCTAGGTCCCACAGCAATATTTCAGGGGGTCTGAGGCCTGTCTGGTTCTCACTGAGGTAATTCTCCTGGTCTGGATGACTTCTGAAATACTAGTAGTCCTACTTAGCTGCACTCAGAAAATAATTCAATGTTTTTACCACCTCCAGTCTAGCATTCAGCACCTCTTTACAGAGCTTAGTAGGATTCCTAAATGGTGCATATTTTAAATAAGCGTGACCCACACTGGCAGTGACGTTAGTTTTGCTGACGCTGAACAGAAAGAAATGTACAAACTGAAAAACACAGAATTGATTTCATGTTTGTTCACAGCAGTACAACATGAAATTGCAGCAGATTGGAAACAAAAGGAAGTTCTGTGTCTAGAAGAAAGAGTCTGAAAGGATGTTCGGAAGCGATGATAATGAAAAAGTTAAGTGATGCTAGAAGTCATTGCATAGGAGGCTTCCACACAGTGGCCTCCTTCTTACAACTTTATTCAGCAAAATTTGTCACTATCTGTTGCCTGATGCTCCCAGTTGCCCCAGCAATCTTTCACACTTTTGCAAGCACTGGTTAACATAACATTTTTCTGCTCTGTTGCTTAAAGTTGTATACCAAAAAGATAGCTTAATTTCCAAAAGGCTGTGATGTATAATATGGAAATAGTGCTGCTTTTAAACTCACTACTAATACTTTATCCAGAGTGATTTGTTTAAACATGCTTTAAACTGTCAACTTTTATTCCTGATTTGTGTGACTGTTATGTTTTTCTTTTGATCAAAATGAAAATAAAGAGAAAAGCACAGATAGGACAGATAAATCAATTAACATTTTTATTGATTCCAAAATATACGCTATTCTGTACTGAACCGGAATTTTAAAACCCACTGCAAATAGGGTTAAATTGGTAGGGTTATATTTAATTATTTCCACTCTTCCTTCTCTGACCTCTCTGAGTCATTACAGTCCTTTAATCTCTCCAGCAAGACAAAACTGAATAGCAGAGGTGGATAAACATCTTAGTTTTCAAAAGACAAAACTGAAATATGTGCATGGAAGTCTAATCAATGGAACTGAGCAGGAATTTTGTGATCCAATATTTTCTTCTTGCAAAATGCAGATCTGAACATAGTCCAATGGGGACAGAAGGAAAGACGGGGAAAATAAAAGGCTTTTCCATAAGGTAAAATGTTTCTATCTAAAATTACTTGTAGATTAATTTTCCAATGTTTCATTTTGAAACAAGCTTTAATTTGCATATTATTTTGGTTAGAAATTTAACCTAAGATAATGATCTAATAGCTACACACCATCAAATTATATTTTGAAAATTAATAGTAGGCTCACTATATTCAAGTTTAAAAATATTCATTATCAAAAATGAAACTTCAAGATGCTATCAAGGAAAGCTTTGACCAAAAAAAAAAAAAAGAAACTTAAAAATGCAATCAAAGAAAAGTTTTACCAAAAAAAAAAAAAAAAAAAAAGAAAGAAAGAAAGAAAAATGAATTTTTTTTATGTAGCACTTTGGATGTTGTTTGCTTTCCTTAACTTCAAGCAAGCAAACAACCAACACAAAATCTTATGAAATGTCTTATGGCATGGACAATTTTGTTCTTGCCCAGCATTTGTTATCAGTGAAACTTACCAAAAGAGCTTCTAAGCTCTAAGAAGAAAAATTAAGTCATTGCAATTACTGGTGGATTAGATGGGATTTACTTTTTCTTACTTGTACAAATACCATGTGATGTCAATGAAAACTTTCATTTTAAGGCTTTAAACTTTGTCGCTTAAAATAATTTGAATTGTATGAACTGGGGTTACGTCTTTTATTTTTCATTTCTACTAGAAAATTAACTGCCTATGGAAATTAGATAAAACTGCAGACAGTAACTCGTGGTTACCTACAGTCAGAAACGCGAGCTCTCTGAGGAGGGGTAGTGGGTAACTTCTATCTCAGTCTTTTGTCTTCTGTTAGGTCTTGAAATTCTAGTATCATTTTTTGGGTACTGTGCAGACTCTGTAGCACAGTATATACATCCCTACTAACCTGTGAGCTTAGGACATCAGCAACCACCATCTGCTGTCCAGCTGGCCAGGCTCCTTCTTCCCCAGCACCTTCCTTAGTGTAGAGGGCATTTTGAGACCATACAGGGTGATGCTAGGAAAAAGGTACAAGGAGCTAGATCTTAACCAAACCTGAGGTTGATTTATATTAATGTGATGCTAACCTGATATGTACCCTGGATCAGGGTATGCAAAGGCAGTAGTAAGTAGATGCCAAACTGTAAACTCCAATCGGAAAAGCTGTAACAGATAAAATAAATCTTCACATTACACTCCCACTCAAAATACTCTGTTTTAGACCAGGTTGATTGAATTGAATTAAACTGACCAAAACTGTATTTTGAAAACAATTCATGCTTCCATGCATTCTGATTTTCCTTTTATAGGAAAAAGATATTAATCTATATTTTGAGAACATAGTGTGGGCTTTGCTGAGATAATTCTGTACAGACCACACTGCACATTTTGATGAACTGCTAATGGGAATTCAGAGGCCTCAGTGTGTTCTGTGTTGAATCTCCTTTCTGTTACTAGCACTTGGACAAAAGCTGTTGAACTCTCTCAGCTGCAAGGGAGGCTTTGGTCTCAAGGAGATCTGCACAGATCAAATCTGTAATAGTAATATCTTTAAACTTGGAGTACCAAAGATGGATATAATTGCAATGGCATTTGTACTAGGCTCAGACCTCAAATCATCCCTTTCCATTAATATGTAAGTCCAGACTCTTTAGTGTCCTCTGGCTGCTTTGAGCTCTTCCTGTAAGGCAACAAGACTTCAACCAAAGTCGACTGGCTGTTTAAACCAAATTTATAGTTGTTTTTCACTGCCAGAAAGTCACAGTTAATCTGAGCCATGATTTACAAACACTGAAAGAAAAGTGTCACAACATTATCAATATTTAACGACAATGGAATCATTAAGCTCATGTTCCTAAGGGACATAGATTGAAATGAAGAGGTTCAGGTCTGTGGCTCTTGTGTATATAAAATTTCTGACAAGGGTACAGTGTCCTGATATTCCGTGTTATTTCACTACTTAATGGCTAAAACCTGGAGATGGCGCGTGGTGGCAGTATATTTGGTTCTTCCTCATCTTTGTGGTACATCCTAAAGAAAGCAGCTCTTAATTTTCAGAGGTATCCTGCATGTTAAAACACTTCTAACCAAGATCCCAAAATAATAGCAGCTCCCAGAGATATTTTTCCTGGATGACTAGCTGCATCTTTTCCAAAAATCAGCAGTCCTAGAGATTGTCCATAAGTCTGGGTTACAACTGTCAGCTGCCTTTTGCTCTGATATAGAATGCACTTATCTTGTCCTTCTGTTTACTTGTTACTTTCAGAAAGAATATGTTGCCAGTGTTGCTTTAGATTCTATTTTAAACTGTAGATGAGGTCATAATGTTAGGCCATAATTCTTAGTATTGCTTTTTAGCCTAGCACTGCCATCTCTCACAAGTGACAAAACTGCTGGTTTTTGTTTGTTTGTTTGTTTGTTTGTTTTTGGTCTACTATGACATATTTTGCATTCTGTGGGAAATCTGCAGAATAAGAATATATTTGAGGACTGGCACTTTAGTCAGCTAACCGAGCCAGACTCTGTTGTGCCTTTCATACCCTAGAGCAGTCAAAAGGATCAGATGCAACTTTTCCCCCTTACCTCTGGAATAGGGATTATACCATCCTGTGCTTTAGAACAGCCTTTGGGAGCTTTGCTAGTCTAGTGCAAACAGTAGAAGAGTTCAACGAGCTGGAAGTATCCAGAATGCAACATGCACTGCCTCTAGCACACAGATTCAGAGACGGCAAAAGAAGATGATGAAGGCTGATCTGTAGTGGGTGGCT
>VXAL01006254.1:1110268-1124810 GCA_013399475.1 Chauna torquata
TGTAGTGGGTGGCTCTTCCATACATAAGCAATATCTTGACCTTTGAGATCTGGAATGCTGTAGAACACTCCAGAGATGCCCTCACTTTTAGCTTCACCCACCAAACCCTACAAACACTGTATGTGTTCCTGTATTCCTTCTCCAGGTGCTCAGCTTTAAGTGTACTTTCTCCACCCCTTTTAATTTCAAGGCAGCCAAAATGGCCAAGAGGCAACGGAGTCTCCTGCTCTGCTGAACACAAGAGCAAATCAATAAATGCATCCTGAAACAGATGTGTCTTCTCAGCATGTCACGAATAAGTCCTCTGCTTAATATGTAAGGTCTGTCTGTGAGTTTTGAGGTGCACTATCTGGTATTTGTATAACGGCTCAATTGCCTTCTTTACCTAATGCACTTCAGAGAAGGGATTTACATGTGCTTAAAAAACAGCAATATAGTTCTCTCCCTCTCAAATAAGCCATTAAATCATGTGACCAACAGGGCTCTGGGGGATGGGGTAGGGACAATAACATTTCAGTTGAAGCAAGCATCATAAAATATCCATACACACAAGTCTACGTTGAAAATGTCTACAGCATGAATTACCTGGTGGATATTTTTTATGCAGCATTTCCTTCAGTCCATACAGCTAATGACACCATGCCTTGTTATGAACATGGCATGTGACGCTCTCATGGGTGTTGCTAATTTCCGTTTGCAAGGCAGGGCCAGCAGGCATTGGTAATTACATCTTAGTGACAGAAAAAGCTTCCAGGAGATGAGGGCCAATTACCAAACCAAGTAGAGCCATTCTTGTTTTGAAAAAAGAGAGAAAAAAAACAAACAAACAAAAACAAACAAACAACAACAACAAAAACCACCACCAAACATATAAAGAAGGATGAAGGAAGCAAGGTTTCCCAGATGAAAAACTTGAATGTGTTTTGAATGTTGCTGTGCAGAAGTGAAAGCGATGTGATATGGCTTGTATTTGGAAAAAAGGTATTTAATGTAGCATCTTATTTGATCACAGGAGTCCTTGAATGTTCTTTATCATGTGAAAGTATTTCAATATGCAAGTTCCCATCTCTATGCACCGTTGATACTCCTTCAAAACACTTCTTTTCTCTAAGAGCCCACAGTTCTCAAAAGAGTTGTCAGGACAACGATTCTGAGAGCTCAGTGTGGAAAGAGTGTTGAGGGACTCTGACAGATGAGCAGTAGTGAATCTTAGTTATGAAAACATATGGACGTGAAAGAGGGTAAACATTATTTTACTAGTGGCTGGAGAAAAATGCAAAGCAACTGTCCAGCTTGTCAGAATCGCCACTCACATTGCTGAGTGGACATGCATTACAAAATATTGCTGTGTTCAGGGTTCCTGATCTGTGTAAGAAAGCTTCAGAAAATATTGCATTTTGAAGGAATGCTGATGCTATTTACTATTCTGTAACCCACTACTCTACTAACCACATCTAGCTTGTCTTTTGGAGGGTCCTGGAGACGTAAGAGGTGAAAGTGCAAACTGATATGTGGTGCTGTCTGTTAAATAGGTCTTAGAATTGACACAGTCACTCAATGGTGCCAGAAAATGCACTCAGACTTTCATGTGGACATGGATGCAGATGTCACTGAGCTCAAAAGAACACTGTCAAGAAGGACTGATAGCAAATGTTCTGCCAGATATACGTATATTTTTTTTCATTTGGAAATGCTAACTGTTCATAAGCTAAAGGTTTCAGAAAGTGTGTTGATTCAGAGGACAGTTCATTTTCAAAACATGTGAAGTGTTCTCCTGGTCCTTTCATGAGTGAACACTTAAATTTTCCATTTGATGTTATTTTTTTCCTTTGCATTTAAGTTCCCTAACACAAAAGTTAGGATTACAGCACAATGGTTTAATTCTCACTGATACTTCGCTTGCTGTGAAATGAAAAGAATGCCTTTTGTTTTGCATGAAATTTTGAAGGTTAAGTCATTCAGGTTCAGTGTGGGCATTGTTTTAAAATCACAGCGTTTCCTGGGTTTGGTGCCAGCAGAATGCTCTGACCAGGAAAAATTATTCAACGCACAAGGACCATTCCCAGTGAAAAGAGTCCAAAAGGGAAAGAAAAGTTCATGAGTATACAGCCCCAGCACTGATGTCCTAATCTAAAATCTAGTATAACAGTCCTGTGTAGAGCCCTGGACTCCAAGCATCCCTCTTCATGGATATTACATGTAAGTAATTCAATCAGGTGATCGTTTGCAGAGGTATCTACTGATGTGTTTGAAAAAGCCATTGCAAAGGAGGTGCAGGTTGATGTGGCAATCTTAGCATTTTAAAATTTGCCCAGGAATTGAAACACCGTTTATGGCTGAGTGGGGTCTCCCTTCACCTCTCCGGTAAAAATTTCCTTGAACGGGAAGAGTGGCTCTAATTTAAGCTTCTGTTATGCATTGTGGGATCCTCTGCAGACTTTGCCTTCTATTCCCAACCCTGCCAAGGATCAAACAAAATAGACGGTCAGCAGAACTCTGCCTCCCATGAAATCTGCTGTTTCCTTTCCCTACTTTTCCTAGCCTTCATCCTGCTTTACATTCTTCTGTATAGGATGCATAACCATAAGCTGTAATACCAAATGTGCCATTATTCTGTGAATGTTTTTTGTTGGTTAACTACTAGTCATTCAACATGTATTAGAGAAATACAATGAATCACTGGTAGGGGAAGATGCAACATTATCACTTCCCCTTAACTAGTGAAATCATAACTATGAAAACAGAATCTTTTCTTTGATGAGGATGGAAGAGATCACTCCAGAACAGTTAATCTCTTTGAAACAGTCATGGCATGTCCAGCATGCTGAGCACCAGTCCTCAGGCATTGGCCATTGAGATGGGTTCAAAAAGAAGGTATCATTTTGCCATGCAGTTATTGTTAAGGAGTGGTGCTTAGAAGAACAGTGGTTCTCAAACAAGTGCTTCCATGGCTGCTAGTGCAGCCAGAAGTAATATGCACAGATCATACATAGTTAAAATAAAACCACAGTGCAGGAATAAGAACAGAGATTTGTGTGGTGGCCCCATAAACAGTTGTGGCTGCTCATCTCGTTTCAGTACAGTTCTCAACTACAGTGCAAAAGGCTTCAGGGTTCAGGGCCTCTTCTGCTTAAATATTGGTAGGTGATCTTGTATAACAAGGCTGGGACCTTCATGTGATACCACAGTAGACGTTCATTAAATTCACCTGTTGACCCCATCTGAAGAAGTCTTAAAGATGTTAGGTAGAGAGCAGGCATGATCTTAGGACAAGAAGTCTCACTAGGAGTTTGCTATGTCTGCTGGAAGCAGAGGCACCTTGTGGGTTTGCACAGCCTGCCTGCTGCTTGGTCCCCTTGTTTGGAAGCTAAAGTTAGAAAGTGAAGGACAAGCAATGGCACTTCAGGTCTGGCAACAGCAACTTTTTTATCTTTGCAGGAAGAGCCCAGGGAGAGGTGAAGAGAGCAAGAAAAATCTGACAAGCAGAGGAACCACGAGAGCAAGCAAGGAGAAAGTGCGATAGCATGCAGACAGTTTGAGGAGGAGACAAGTTGGAGATAAGGAGCTGTATCTATCTAATAGATATTATTCCCCTAATTCTAATGGAAATTCTATCTCCCAGAGCCAGTCAGTAGAAACCTAATCCAACTCCAAGGGATAAGCAGCATTGCTCAAAGCAAAATGCAGATGACGACAAGGTCATTTTCATCTCATCAGCTATAGAGCACAGCCTGGCACCTTCCTCCCCCCATCCCTTTTCCTCACAAAGGCTGAGAAGGAGAGAATGAGTTGAATGACAGGTGACATTTGTAAATGCACAGCAGAATCCAAGGACACCTCTTCTGCTGAGGAGAGCTTAACTTTGGTTTTCTAAGGAGTAACTACTCTACTGGTTTTTGTTTGTTTGTTTTTCGTGGAGGGGCTCTACAGGTGACCGAGGAGTTGCACTGAGCAAACAACTGCTGGAAATGAAAGGTTTAAAGAGCTGTCAGGTAAGCTCTCTTTGCCCATCTTCTTATAACACTGCCAATGGAAAGCACAGGGTATTGTAACCTGGTCTCAGTTTAGTGTTAACCCTGCTTTGAGGCTGGAATAGATGACCTTCCGAAGTCCCTTCATATTGAATAATACTATAAATCTCTTTGGATATATGAGATAGATATATATCATGCACATATGTGTATGGAGATGGATATATATGAAGTTCTTTGGCTATAAAGCTAGACCCCAGAATCATATGAATAAACAATTTATGCCCCAACTTGATTTTCAGAAGTCAGATCCAAAGAAACAGTAGCCACATTTCTAGGCTTGACTGATCACCTCTCAGAATGAGGAAGAAACATCTTCATTTACTTCATCACTTTTATCGGATTGCAAAGTTTGCCAGGTTTATTATGAGTTTATTTCCAAATATTCTCTTGCAAAGTGGCAAGATGCTCAGCTGTGCTGTTAAAATGGATTCCTCTACACTAAGGAAAGACTTACTTACCCAGGTAAGAGTGTTAAAGCACCAGCTTATGCTCAGGAGAAGCAGGTAGGCCCACCTCCAGTTACCTCCTGTGTACAAACACAGTGGCTTATATTCTCAAGGTAACTGGGGCTGGTACTAGCTGTTGTGAAACATACCCTAAATTTCTAGCATAACGACCTGCCAACTTTATAGGAATGGGTTTACAGCACATTCTAGAACTTGTTTCTCCCCCATGGTGTCACATGCAATTATGATTTCAGCCTGATGTAAGTTTCACCTCTTTCCTTTCTACCTGAGGGCCAAGACTCAACTTTATTTGCTGAAAGGTTCTTGATGCTTTTTGGAAGATTTCTGCACCAGGACAAGAACTGTATCCCTGCTGAAGACTAGCATTTCCAAAGCAGGTAATGCATCCTAATCTTGAATAGCTGGGATGACAGACAAAGGCTCTGCCATTTTCCTTTCCTTCCAGATCTGTATTTAACTTCAAATTGTTGCACTTGGCTCTTACTTAGGCTATACTTTAAGTACATTTATACATATCTTTGTGTCTTGCTGATCCTGACCTTACCTTAGTGACTTGAATTCATGGTTTGGTATTGGACCTGCCTTGTCTTTGTGACCTTTTGTGGTGATTGCTGAATTGGTAGCTGATTCTGGTTACCCTCACTAGACTTGCTCTGCTTGCCTTGCTCATGTATTGGAGCACTGTGATCTTGTCAGTGAGGCCACTGTCCCTACTGCCATGCTCCCCCAACTCCTGGCTCCCTTTCTCTTCAAGAGCAGCCTGCTCCAGCTTGACATGGAGTACACTGAAAGTGAAGAGATGACCTTATGCCAAAGACTCTCAGAAATACTCAAAACTTGGGTGGCCAGAATGAAGCCCATTTGGTCAAACATTTTTCAGTGAACAACACATTGTACTGCAGCTCTGCAACCGCATAATCCTGCTGCACCCAGTCAAGCACTCAGGACTATCAGAGACTACACTGTCCCCTGGAAATCTTTGAACTTCTTACTTCCCCATTGCATGCCTACAACCGTATGTTTGTCACGTATGGCCATAAACCATTAATGCATAACTTGTAATCAGCTGCTTCCCCTTATTAACAACCTCCAGGATCAAGCTCTGCCTCACATATTGAAGTACTAACCAGGATGATGAAAGAATATTTGGTCTTGGCGACTTGGGCATGTGGGAAAAGGAAAGACTATTACCCATTTTATTTATATTGTTAATAAGACGCCACAGATTTGTAACCACAACATCAATGGAGACATCTGTCAATTTTGTTCTAGGAATCTGCCACTGAAAAAGTGTTTTTGCCAAAGTGGTGAGAAAAGAGCTCAGTTCAGTGAGGTGAGAATGCTTTGTAGTTTTCTGAATTATCTTCTAAAATCTGTCTTGGTAAGAGGATAAATAGGTCCTAATGGTCTGAGAAATCCCTACATAATCACAGGTGCCCTGGAGGATAATATCATCCCTCTAAGTGCCATCCACATTAAGAATGGATTGGGTTTGAGCTACATTTAAGATAGAGGTACCCCATATGTGGCATTTGGGGTCACCAGTGGATTTCATCCAGGTATCACCGTTCCAGGACCCTGTGACAGAACAGTGTGCCAAGGCTGAGCGAGGAGAGCAAGGGTGTTTCTAAGAGCACCTGTGCCACAGCTGCTTTCTTTGCTGAACAGCTGGAGCACCAGCTCCCAGGGAAGCCTGTGGTTATCAGGGGAGGCGCTAAGAAGAGCTGAAGCAGTACTGAAGGGCTGGCATCAGTGGGTACCTGGCTTACGTCTGCCAAAGCCCCACCAGCTTATTGAGTGAGAGCAGAGTAGCAATAATGGAGACCAATCCCTTACAACTTGATAATCACAGAATACTCCAGCTGGGTTTTTGCAGGGACTCTGAATCTCTCTGATAAGCATGCAGAGAGCTGATAGCCTGTGGTGCCTTATAATCTGTAGTATCCAGAGCGCAGTTCTCTCTAAAGAAGTAAGTGTGAATAGTGTGGCATCAAACTGACCTACTCACTCAGAAGAGCGATTGCAGTAATTTACACTTATGACTCTGTGTCAATGCTAAAAGACTGAAATTGAAAGTATCAGTACTTCTATCTTTAGCTATTCCTCTCCTTGGCGATTATTTTAATACACACACAAACAGTTGGCATGGAGGTCAGGGAGATCATTACCACATGTCACTTTTCACAGAGCTTTTGCCCTAAATCAAAACTCGTGACATCCTGGTTCACACAATACATTCCACAATAAATGTCATTATTGACCATAAACCAGAAATCCCCCCTATCCTCCCACAGTAATTGTCCACACAGTAATAATGAGAGACACCGTTATCACAGGGCTTTGCATGTTTCCTCCTGAGCTATCTTGCTCTGAGTCCTTTTCTAGGTCTGCCCTGCGGTGGGTCCCTGGAGAATCCACCCATCAGGCAGGCTAACTGGTGACGTTCAGGACTGGGTGCACTTCTGGGATCCTTCCCCAGTATGCCGTATCATGGCAGTCACATCAGGCTTGTAACTGAGTCATGGGAGTCTGCTGCTTTGGGATGTTGGACAGCACAAGGCCCTCTGAGCTTGTGGAGGGCAAACAAACACCTTTGCATTTTCTTCCCTTAACCATTACTTATAGAGGGCTCATGAGTTTGTTTGGGTGGATGTATGTATAGCAGTGCTAACCACTCTGAGATGGAATGGCATAGCTGCAAGTTTTTCATCCTCTGGTAAACTGTATTGCCATGAGCATTTTCTATGGAGAATATCAGTGATCTTCATGCCCTCCTGTTGCTAGCTGGCTGGGCACCCCTAGACTTATCTTGCTTTTTGGAGTTGGGATAGAGCCTCTCCCCTGAGATCAGGCACCTCAAACCACAGAGAGCTAGCTCCTAGCTCAAAAGTGAAAAGAGACTTCAAGGAAACAGGAAACACGGGAAGCAAGTTTATAGGAGCATTAGTATACAGCACAGGAGATTGTGGGATCGTCAGTGCTGTGTTGCCCTAATGCAAACATTAGCATTTATGAATTTGGTGACTTCACACTCCAAGAGGTGCATCTGGGGGATGGGTCATGTATCCCCATGGAGGGTGGTGCTCACCGCAGAAACAAGTACACTTCCTGAGTGCAAATGCCCCAGTGCTGCTCTCACTTGCATCACCTGCAGCCAGCTCAGCAGCATATGGGAGGCTGAATGCTCTGCCCCAGCTCCTCTGCACACCTTTCTCTGCCTATTCCTGCAGTGTGAAAGGAAGGTTCAGGGACACATCCCCAGCTGCGTGAGAAGACTTCATTACCTCTTCAAGCTGATTTCAGGTCACATCACTACAACAGTGGAAAGAGCTGGATCCAGAGCCAAGAATCTGTCTGTCAGTCTGCTTTGAAAGTCAGGGTAGCAGGCTGGATGTCTCAACTGTCTGTTTCACTCAGAAAAGTCTCATATTCCTCTGAGAGTGATCAGCTTAGCTAATTAAGAACAGAAACACAACTGTAATTAATAGAAATCACAGCTTAGAAAAAGATCCTAAGAGTAAGCCATGCTGATATCTTATAACTTAGAAGACTCATCAACACTTAATTAACAACGGAAGCATTGCAAAGTTAAGTATATTTACAGCTGCAAGAGGAAGTGTCACTGTAAAACTGGTCCTATCTAAATTCATTCCTACTTCTGGTGGTAGTATTGAGATGTTTCATGGGAGAGGTGTGAATTAATCCACCCTAGCACATGCCTCAATCCCATATCCCATACCTTTAATTATATTGCATAAATACACATGAAAGGTGGCATTTAAGATACTACATTCTGTTGTTATGGCAACTGATATTTTTAAAAATGAAGATAAAAAATAAGCAAAGGAAAGCTATATAAGAATAAATGCATCAGGTTGTTATAGCAACCTTTTAATTTCAAAGAGGTTGGAATTGCATTTGTGGCAAGCATTGCTGGGAGCCTGCTCCCAGGTGTGGTTGGGGTCTCTCCTTCCCAGAAGTGTGCCAGAGAAAATCATGTCATACTATATACGGAGTATTACTCAAAGTTTAGCTCTCTTGAAATTATAGAATACATTTTGTGTAAGACAATCAATAAATATAAAGGAAATATGAGGGGTTTAACTCAGCCTTATCAATTTACAGGTTTGCTGTTCTTTAACATTTGTTATATTTGCAAACTGTTTTTCTTTCTGTATCTCTCCCTTTTAGAAACATGCTCACATGCAGGGTCCACAAGATTTGAATTAAAATCATGAGATTCTCCTGGGAACAAATGTATAAGTATATATATTTGCCTCAGTCTTGTTTTACCTACACCCAAGTGTCAATCAGTTTGTGTTGCTTTTTCCCTCATTATTTTCATCCATCTCTCCTGGTTGTTTCTTTTTACTTCCATTCTCCCAGAGTTGTACTCAACCTGAGATAACAAGCGATTTTGTGCCTGGCAGGGGTGAAGCTAAATTTATAGGAATCTTGAGCTCTAAAGGGCTATCATAGATCTGTTAACAAATCTGGCCTCTTTGCTGATTTCACTCAGCAAACACAAGAAAACAGAAAGGGGAAAATGCAGCGCTGAGAAGAGATATTGTGTGAGAATGGAACTGAGCCAGTAATTGCACTTAAATATATAATGAGACTTCAGCCAGTGTGTGTAAGAATACTCTGAAAACACTCCATTAACAAAGAAGTGATTAAAAAAAACAATCCTTGTGGAGTGCTCCTTGGTCACAAACCCCAGGACCAATACATTTTTTGTTTACTGCAACCAAGAATAATTTCATCATCCTGTAAAGCTCCTGTGAGAGGAAAACTAGGACCGAGTGCCTTCTATTATTTAACTTGCCTGTTGGGCAGAGATGTATTGGGAGGGTGGGGAGCAAGTGGGTTTGTCACTTCCTGCTCACTCTGCCCAGCACCCTAGTGACCCAGGCATAGATAAGCAGTACCATCTTATTGCTTTTAGCTGGGACAGTATCCATTTCTGCCTCCTATTGACATCTCAGGTAACTGGCTAGTCTATGCAGACAGATGCTTGCTTCAAAGCTGCAGTTTTTCTTCTTACTGTTGGTGAAGAGGAAGGCTATTCACCCTCCTAAGGCAGATGGCAGCTAATGAAGATGCATTTCAGAACTAGCCCTTCCAGGTTGGTGGGTCACTTGGAAGCAGAGGTGCAGCAGGAATATGGCATGCACCAACTATAACCTGCCTTCTTTACAAACCTGAGGTTAATTCTGATTCAGGAAGTCAGGAGAGGAACACGGGCAATTGCAACAGGGGAAGGTGGGTGACAAGTTATCTACAGGGGCAACCAATGGGTGAAGTAACTGCAGGTCTATTGTACAGGTTTGTGGTGGAGCTGCAGAGATAGGGAAGGATGCCCTGGACCCCTGGGGTTACAAACTGTGACACCACAAGGACTTAGTCAACACTAAGGGCGGGATTAACCGCAGCAGAGTTTTGCTGAGCAAGCCTGTGTAGTGTGAACTACATCTTTCTTCCTGCTCATCTTAGCAACTTGTTCACTGATGGGTCAAGCCATCTCCAGAGATACTCATCTCTCCTCATTGGTGATAAAATGGAGAGAACTGTGAAAGACATTCTGTTCTTTTTGGACAGCTGAAATGAACTGGATAGGATCTAAACCATAAAGTTTAAGTAGACAGCATAGCCTGTCTGGGCCTCACTAGAAAGCACTCAGCTGGAGAAATAGAAAGGTTTACAGTGATAGGATGTGACCCTTGGGTACCAAAACCGTCACTGGGAAACACTGGAACCACACCTTTGCTGGACCCAGGTGCAGATCAGCTTCAACACACCTTTGTCTGTGCTGTGGGCTTCAGAGGGTCCATGAAGTTCCTGAGGGTCTGCACGGTACCTGTACTGCACAAGCATTATGCACACTCAGTGCAGGGGCACAAAAAAGATCACTAGGGCTCTTTGCTACAGCCCAGACTGCGCCCTGGATGCAGATCCAAGTAAGGATTAATGAGTAGCTGGTCCAAGCATTGAAAAAGAAAAAGCCAGTAGTGGCTAAAATTTTTAATTTGTAGTGATCTGTCTCCCTGCCTTGGCTTTTTCCATAAACACATGTTTCTGTGGGAAAAGTTCATTTCTCATCAAATCTGAAGGTGGGGGGCAGACGTGTTCAGTTTTCATTTATTATTTGTCAATAGTGACAGCATTTGTTTCAGTGTGGGAGGTGGTTCATTTTTTCTCAGTAAAAGCCTCAAACAATGATCTTCAGTACAGGTTTGTTCATTTTCTATCAGAAAATATATGGGTAAAAAACACATTTTCCAATCAGCCTTCATTCTTTGCTGCTGCATCTTGATGGCTATGATTCACTGACTTTTGTACAATTTTCTCTTTACATTCAAGACAACTGTGATTTTTTGTCTTCCCAGTTTTTCCTTCTCCCGTCCTTCCTCTCATTTTTCCTGTATCACCCAACACATCCTTCAGTGCCCCCACTCACTGGGGGGGACTTTGCCTTGCAAGGTTTTTTTTTGCTTTGAGTTTCCTAAGCTGCCCACCTGCCACCACTCCAGAAGGGTATGGTTCTCCTGGGGGACTGCGGGCATACTTGCCAGCCCTTTGCAGGGATACTAGAAACCATTCTAGTCTCTTGCCCATGTTTAGGCAGATGCCTGTATTCAGACAGCTTAATCCCTTCTCAAATTCAGCACAATGGTATCACTCCCTTTACAGGAGTAGATATATGCATTTCAGGATGCGCATCCTTTATACAGATGGGAACAATCCTACCCCAATTTCAGAGTTTCATTATGTGCTGGTTCATTCTTCTGACTGTATTACTGTAACAATTGCATGAGAAATATGACATTCACAAGCAAATATAACTAAATTATTACTGACACCAAGTACAGGACTCATCAGTAAGTGGGTGAAGGAAACAATGGTGCTATTTCGACCACTTGGCATCCATCCGTGCGAAGTAGAAAATGGGCACATGAATGTGCTCACTACACTGAGCCTAGCTCCAAGATCTGGAGAGATTTAGCTGCAGAAGAGAGGGATCCTTCTTTCCCTTGTATTCCTTTGCAGATACAGCTAAGCTTGAACACACTTTTGCTTGGAAATGTAAAGGTAGTTTAATGGTTAAGTGGTATGAACACTGTTTGCATTTCTGCTTGTTTACTGAGATCTTGAAATGCCTCTATAGAGCAGTCTCTACTCTCAGAGCCACTGAATATATTAAATTCCAACAAGACACCTCTTCTCTCTAATCAGAACTGAAAGACTGGTTTCAGAAAACAAATGGGATATTATTTTGTCATAATGGGGTTTCATATTCATATCGCTAGGTCTGAAAGGCATGGCAACAAAGCAAAAAGAAAAAAAAGGTAAGAAAAAGAAAAAAGTCTGTCCTAAATGGTTAATGATCCTCAGCAAGCAATCTGCCCAAAGAAGGAAAGATTACTTTGCCAGTCTGACAACTGAACTATAATCTTGTTCTACTCGGTTAGTGTTCCTATCCCCTCCCAACTCTGCCTTGTAGGGCCCCTAGGAAACTTCATGGAAACAATGAATTTTCTCTCTCACTGCCACTCGCCACCCTAGCAATTTTCAAGACAGACTTTAGCCGGTCACTCCTCGCACAGACTGCTAATGTCTTCCAGAAACAAGACCAGCATTTCCAAAAGGAGTCCAGGTCATAAGCTACGTGCATCCTCAGCTAAAGTTCTGGAGCAGGAGGGACAGTCAGACTGCTTGAAGTGTAGGACATACAAGGGGCCTTGGGAAACCCCAGTCTGTCTTCTGACTATTATTCAGAATATCCTTTCTGTTGTGGTAGCTTGGCTCAGATGCTGCTGCTCATTCATCAGTTGGGTCATTTCCAATTCTAATCCACTCCTGAAATGAGTCATTTCTTCTTTAAAAGTACTTTTGTTAATTCTTCTGATCTTTTGCCTTGCTCCCTGAAGGAGTCTTGGGAGTGTAGGACCCTCTGCAGAATTACCGCACCCATGAAATATCCTTCTGTGCAGCGGTGAGAGTTTTCTGGAACAGTGACATGGCTTCAAGATGACTGAGTATGGATGAAGGAGAACAGATCAGAGGAATGTTAAGCCCTGTGTGAGTGTGGCATCTTCAGGGAGCTACAGGTAGGATTTTGCCCATGGCAAATTTAAAAACTTTGGTTTGAAAAAAAGCTGGGTACAATTCATTTCATTTTTGTTTTGTTCTGGTTGGATGGTCATACATGCATATGAAGATCATCTTCTTCCTAACTGGGTCTGTGTCATCTTTGCTGAATTCCTCCTGCTTCTGTTGGAGGGGATTAGCTTTTATTATTGAGTTTACTCTTTGTCTCTCTGTTCAGCATTCCAGTGGGTTTCTAAGGGTGAGCTGCAGGATCTGTGATGTGTGTGTTCATGTGTCTGCCCTGTTCCAGAGAAGTTGCTATTAAAAGGCAATGGACAGTCTATTTTGTTCAAAGTCCTCCTATTAGATAGCTTCAATCACTAGCGGTAAAAGAAATACCATAAGGATTGCCCAATGCTAGTGACAAGGATGTGTGACTAGCCCTGCAGGTCCAGCCAGGGTGCATGTCAGACTAGCATGGGAAGGGAGCGCTGTGACATTCAGACTGGAGCAGCTATGTCACAGAAGCTTGTATAAATACTCTGTATTAGGGCAAAGATTTGCAGAACGCAACAAGAGATTTAATCAAAATTGGCATTTTCTGCTATAATTGAATGACAATGGAGGCAACTGCTGCTACAAGCAGTGGACTCAAACCCAAACCAAAGGCATATTTGTGGTGGATTTCAACAGCTGGCTGTTCAAGCTCCCACACTTCCTTTCACTGGAAGAGTGAGGTGTATGTCAGGGGGAAGGATCACCTTCTATGTGTCCTGTTTCTCATATTCTTTCCATCCATCAAAGGGCAATACTGGAGACAGGATCCTGTGCCATACAGGTCTTTGCTTGATCTGTTTCAACACAGCAGTTCTCTTAATTATCAGATTCCTCAGCTGTCCCAGAAGAGGGTTCATTACAATGGACTTAGAAAATATCACTTAATTGTGATGAAAAGAGAGGCCTGGACTAAAGCTTCAAGGCACCTGAAGTTGCACAACTCAGTAGTAAGTAAAATCAGTCATAAAGCATTTCATGGCTTTCCCCTGGCATCACATCAGTGGGCAAAGCTCTGCTGGCGATTTTTCTAATGTAGGGTGCAGCTGCAACCTAGCTTCCTACTCCAACATAGAGGTTCTCAGACTGTGTCCCACAGAGCATGTGGGACTGTTTGCCAACAGCAGCTGCTTGCTCACATGGTTCTGGCTCCTTTTCTTCATTTCCAGCAGCTACAGATGAGTTAGAAATAGTTACAAATACATTTAAGTGCTCTCATAATGGTACTTTCCCATACAGGCAATTACTATCATTGGCACAGGGATGTAATATATCTCAGTGAATAGCAAAGGCACTAGCTATACACTTGTGGATTGTAATGCTGATTGTCCACAAAAGCTCTATATTAAAAAAAAAAAAAATTAAAAATCTCAGTATTAATGCAAAGAATCCCTTCTTTTAAGGACATCATAATTAGCTGGCATGCTTAATCTTTTCAGGTCACTGACTCCTATCAGTGCAAATACCCTTTGGGTTTCTGGATGTCAGACAAACCTCATAAAGGCTCTAGGTTCATTAATTCTCATGCTAATAATGATTTTAATTTGTTGTATTCTTTTCATAACTAGTATTTGGCTTTTGAAGCTGCAAGCACAATGTCTGCCTTTAAGGGAGGCTCTATCTGGGCAGGGGGGTGGGGGGTGGAGAAAGAAGCCAGTAATTGCATGATTTGTAGATCAGCTTCACTTAGTTAAAAAGAGAATAAAAGAGAAATGATTTTTCTTTCTGCTACTGTCACAAAATCAAGAGATTTTAGAGGCAAACTGCGTGCTCTTCTGCTCACACATGACTACTGAGGCTGTACATGTTTCAATCCTAGCTGTACATATCCATGAGACTTAATGCAAATCTTCCATGCCAAAGGACTTCTCTTGCCTCACTGGCAACATAACTGTACTT